>CM076578.1:1482374344-1482756775 GCA_034641835.2 Pinus albicaulis
TATTCATACCGTTAACACCAACTTGGATAATAAGTGAAATCTGATGCAGAAGTTGTGGGATTAATTCTCTAAATTGAAATCGAGAAGGCTGGTATCAGCAGGATCAATCCCACCAATCGCAGACAACAAATCCTTTCGTTGAGATGGACAACTCTAAAGTACTTCTAAAGCAGACATTACAGATGGCGCCTGAGCCAAATATTCAACAATACTGTAATGCTGAGCAGCACGGGCATTAGGATTGTAAGGAGAATTGTAGAGTACACCTTTATAAGGTGGTCGTGCAACGGATTCAGCGCTAGGCCTTTCAATCTCAAGAGGGCCAGAAACAGGTGGAGGAGGAGGACCATCAGCGATCTCCTTCCCCGCTACCTAACGCGAGCCAGAATAATCTTTCAATCGAGTAGCAATAGAAACGGGTGCAGAACCATTCATCATAAATACCTGAGAGCCAAATGGGGCAAAGGATTGAGGTTGCTCTACCATCTGGGTTTGCTGAGATGGGAAAGGTTCTTTAAGAATGGTCGGAGCTCCCTGGGTGCCTTTGAGCAATCGGCTCACCTTGGACCGTCGAGGACAGTCCTTCGTGAAGTGCTCTTCATCACAAATCAAACAAGGGTACTTTGGTTTGCATTGAGAACCATCGATAGCACAAGGTTTTGGAGAATCCTATTTCGAGGTATCGGCTTTTGCCTTACCTTTACCCTTCTTCTTACCTTTAGAAGCATTATCCGTAGGATTGGCCTAAATGGCATCCAATTCTGCGGGTTTACCAGAATTCGAGGTGGGCTGAGAAGCAACATTGTTGAAGATGTAGACTTATGCTTCCCAGAATTGGATGAAGAAGACTTCTGAGAAGTCTGAGATACAAAACCAATAATACCATCTAAGGATGGAGTCGCAGATGGTTTAGAAGTTCCAGGTCGAGGAGCATCAGGAAAGATGTCATATAATGCGCCAGAATGAGAGTACACAAGATCAAGGTACTAGGCATAAGCAATGGCTTGTTCCTCGGTTACACATGCCCCCATAGCTATGTCTTTTGCAATCTAATTGACAAAGGAGGTAGTGAACCAATGAGTCAGAAGCTGATCAAGAATCTCAAATTTGATCATGTGATGACGATGCTGCCACTCATGAATATGATCCGATATATGAGTAGCTCGGTCTTGTTTCAGTGAAGTGACAAGATGCGTCTCGGTCTCATAGCGAATCGATAACTGGAAATGTGTAAGGAACGCCATGGCTAAGGAATTGAAATATTGGAAGACACCACGAGACAGCTCAATGTACCACTTTGCAGTGGCACCAGTAAGAGTTCGCTAGAAAATATGGAGACGAATGGAATCATCAACCCAAGAGTTATAGGAACACCACAAGTGGTAAGTCATAACATGCGCTTGGGGTTCTTCGCTAGCTTTACCCTCAAATTTGGGACAATCACCAAGAATCTTAGTCGAAACCGGAGGTCAATATGGGTTATGAAGAATAGGATCATTCGTTAACTTTGACACATCCGGTAACTCCAATGTGGCAAGAAATGGTAGTTAAGGATTAAAAGTCATTAGGGGTCTTTGATAAGGACCCGTGTTGACATTCCACCCAGTTCGAGAGAAATTTTTTCGCCAGATATTCTGTCCTAGAGGATTCTGACCATAGGGGTTGGAAGCAGGATAATTCTATTGATACTGGGTTTGAGGACCAAGATATTGAGTCTAAGTAGACCATTGAGGCCCTTGCTGAGCAATGTAAGGATTTTTTTGTGGAATGTAAGCATGGCTTTGAGGTTGATTCGGAGGGTAAAAACCTTAGGGCACATTATATACCAGTTGATATTGACCTTGAGGGTAATAAACGCCTTGCGGTTGGGCTGGTGGACCTTGCAAAGCAGGTTGATCAGGCTGCTGAGAAGGTGGACCTAGTTGAGTTGGATGAACAAGTAGAACCGGCTACGGAACCGATGGAACCGGCTAATGGGCAAGTTGAACCGGCTGTTGAGATGGTTGAACCGACTGCTGAACTGGTTGAATCGACTGTTGAAATGGTTGAACCAATTGTTGATCTGGTTGAACCAGTTTCTGAGCTGGTTGAACCGGCTGCTGAATTGGATATTGAGGACCATCAGGTTTCCCTTGTGGGAAAGGTTGTCCCGATGGTTGCGATGGACCAGGTTGTCCCTGATAACCAGGTTGACCTAGAGGAAGATCGTAGGGTAGTTGCACAAATTTTGGGCCATACTGAACGTGCGGTTGTGGTTGAGGTGCAACAGGTTGTCCCTGTGGTGGATAGATTCTCCCCCCAGGACCAAAATATGGTCCTAGTTGATTCGAAGGTTGACCAATTAGACCGGAAGGTTTCCCTTGTTCAAACAAAGGTTGACCTTGTGGAGGATGGCCTTGTGGACCGGAAGGTTGTCCTTGTGGACCAAAGGTAGATCCCTGCTGAGGCAAAGGTTGTCCCAAAGGGGGTTGTCCTTGTAAACCAGAGGGTTGCACAGGTAAGGTAGGTCCTAGATGAGTAACAGTCTGATAAGGATCATAAACAGCCTGATAAGGATCAACAAGAGGAAAATAGACAGGATTACCATATTCCTTATAATGATATAGATACACATATACAGGGTTACTGACAGCATCATAGTGATGGAATCGAGGATTACCAGGAGCTTGGGGCTGTTGAGAATCCTGAGAGCTCTGCTATTGAACAGCCAACAGATACTCTTCAAAAGTAAGGCCGCCAAGAATCACGGGGGTAGTGGAAACAACACTAGAAGCAGGTGGGGCCTCCACAGCACAAGATTGTGTTCCACTCGGACCGGGATTAACACTCCACGTAGGATTGAGAAAAATAAACTTGCGAGTGTGAAAATATTCAGACGACTGAGATGTAACAATCGGTGTAGATGAAGCCACACAAACAGTAGTTTGAACTAGGACAGATGTAACATTAACTGACATATATGATGTCGAAGGTGATAGTCCTAGTGAAGAAAAGACTGAACTCTAAGGAGGATTTGTCGTGCTGGATTGTGCTATGGATGCAACACCAGACATAATCTGACTCAAATACCTATATCCGAGTGGAAGTGACACCGATGGTGGTGAAGACTGGATAGAGACACGAGGGAGATATTTAGGAAACAATTGATATTCTCCTGTGGAAATAGGCATTCCTTCACTGCCAATAGGACTGGAAGAATCCATATCTGATTTTTCCATAAGATCTTCGAAAAGACTATGGGGACTAGGAGGTATCACAGCAGCAATAAATGGTGATCCCGATGTAAGAGGAGGAAATTCTCCTTCTTCCCCAGAACCAGACCAAGCACTTGAAGGAGGCCAATTGAACTCAACTGGCTCATCAGGCGGAGACCGAATAGCAAGAGGCTAGACAGACGGGAGAATAGGCTGTGAAAACTCAACAGACCTAGTGGACTAAGGGGTTTCAAAAGAAACGTCTGGAAAAGAACTACCACTAGGAGGCAGTGAGGACGACGAAACTGGAGGTTCCGCCACTTTGACTGTGTATCAAAACAGGAAGGAAAAAGAGATAACCAATCGAAGGCTCTAAGATAAAGAACTAAGGAATAAAAAAACAGGCCAAGTAACAAAACTTTTAATGGGTGTGTGATCGTAGGTGATTAATTTTATCACACTGAAACCAAATTTCACTGTTTCATGTTTTAAGAGTCGAGAAACAGGAAAAATATGACTCTAGTCACTTTCAATTTGGAACGAGCGTGAAAGGACAAGTGCTCGACGATCTCTTCTCTTTTTAAAGAATCATGAAAAGATCAAAATGACTACTCAGGTACTCTAAGCAAGAGGATGTACCAAGTTTTTGTGAACTGCCATATACACCTTGGTGATCAAATGAAAGAGAAATGACCAAGGACTTAACGTACGTGCAGGTAGTCTCCCCGAATGCTGTGTTCGGTGTATCACGGTTACAAGGTGGAAAACTCGGCTTCCTATGGATAAAAGGATTGCAACCTAGGGGGGTCTCCCTTTATACACTCGACGGTATAGGGAGCACAAGTCCATACTATCATTGTCTAAAGCCAACAGGCGAATGACAAGTACTAGGTTTTAAGACGCCAGAACACATCTCTAGCCTAGACCACTAGAAATGTTGTGTTAATTTTCAATGTTGCCTTAGGTTCATTGAGTAAATTTTAAAGTTGATCTTGGATTATGTTTAAATTTAAATGCCCTATCGAATTTGGAGCTCAACTTCCTAAATGCAAACTATATGCAAATGAACATCATTTTCAATTCAATGAATGCTAGCTATGAGAAGGATAGAGATCTTTCAAAAAATAACAAACAAGGAAAGTATGCGAATAAATCCTCTAATGCCTCAAATGAAATCAATCGAAAATGAAACTCTTTCCTAGATAAACAAATGCTATTTATGCAAAACAGTGTTTCAATTAGCGTTTCAATTTCGATACAAAGAAAGAATGCAAAATATGTTTTTTTTTTCAATGAAAAGAAGTACCAAATGCACTAAATCATGAAAAATGAAAACAAACACTAGCTTGAGTATTGTGTAAGAATCAAAATTGAATGACTCAACCAAATGAAAATAAACACAAGAGAACTCTCAAATTAATGTTGCAATTTCCAAATCATAAGAATTTTTTCAAAAACGACCCAAAACAAACAATGTAATCTATGCTTGGAGCAGCTAGGAGAAGAATCAATCGGAAAAATGAAACCATCATTCAATCAAAGCAAACACTCCAAAGGATTAAAAACTTAATGCAATCGACCCAAAAATGAGACAGACAACAATCAACGAGACTTGATTTCCAAGCAGAAGGCTCAGTGCATAATGACACTTAGAAACCCTAAGGCCTTAATCTACACCGATAGGAAAATGTATAAACGACTTAGAAAAAGAAGTCAATGGCAATCAAAAACAGTCCCAAAGGCTTAATTACACACAAAAAATCACCCAGAGTCAAACACAATTGACCAAAAAACTCATCAAGTAGGGTAAACCTAATTCTACAAGAGTCAGCACAACTGTGAGGTGGTATTCAGTGCCAAACAGGGGTTGGCGCGACTGCACCAAAAGCAACCTGCGCCAATCGGTATGATTGTTCAAACGAAAAATGCACCAAGCCAGATAACCATAGAAAAAAAGGAAAATCCAATTAGCAAAGATCAATATTGACACTCTGGAGCTGAACAGGGGATGGAAAGCAAGCTCGCAAACCAGAAAAAGACAAACAAGCAAGCCAATGACTGAAATCGACCCAACAAGCTAAAACAACAAACTCACACTGATCCCTAGTGGAGTCGCCAATTTTTTAAGCAGGTAAATCCTCTCTGCAGATAGAGATGATCCCTCTATCCCTAGAGTGAGTCTAGAAACAAAGAGACATACTAGAGTATAGGTTCCTAATTATAGAATTAATGAGGACATGGTAGATCAACCTACCTGGAATCCAGTGCTATTGTTACGGTTGTAGTAGTGGTGACCTCTCGCTCCTACCTTGACAAGTCATAATCCGTCTGCAGTCATGCTCGAATACTCGCACATAACACGGTAAACAAGAGTAGCATACAACATAATAATTCCATTCGTAATCACTAACCAGTCAAAGAGGGCTAAGAATATTGCGTTAAAACAAACAACATAACACAAAATGGGAACCCAAACAATAGTCATGTATATATTGATAGAAGGAAGAGGTACAACCAATGCTTTGACGTCGTAGTCTCATCCAGCGGGGTTCAGCCGAAGCGCATCTCAGATACTCGTCAAGGGATTCAGACATGATGAGGGCATGGACTTAAGCTCTCACAATGAAGTTCCTCCCTGTTCTATCTCTTCCACAATTCAACTATTCAATCCTTCATGCTCAGTTATTCAGTTGTTTAGTTGTTCAGCTAGCTTATGCAAAGAGATATAGCTTCTTTTTATAGAGGAAAAGGAGGAGGTTGGGATCCCTACAAAGGTGGGAGGGAGGCCTATTATTTACGAGGTTTTCATGGGAGGTGGAAACCATAAACTAAAGGAGGTAGTTTGTGGTTATTCAGCCCAACCACTCCCAATGACTCATCCTTGAAGTTGTTGAAGTGGAATCTTTGCCTCTATTTAAAAAAAAAAATCATAAACAGCTCGACGCAGGTGTCTAACTGGGACAGAGCGCCAACTGGCACGGGGCCCAGTGTTAATTTCCTCCATCGGCGCAGGGGTAGAAGTGGCTACTCGCGCCAAGGCAAAAACAAAGTTTTTTGAAGCTCTGCTCAGGGAATTGTCAACAGAAGGAACATTTATCTCATGTAAAGGGATGCAATGATGGTCTTTGCAAGGCATGAAACTTCTTATTAGTCACAGAAATGACCCTCCAATGTGCGAGTTGGGGATTGCAGGGACAGTGACAAAATGCTGTGTAACAGAACCGACTAGAGTCGACCCTGAGACCTCCTGCATAGAGCACCCACGCCTTTACCACTTGCGCTACTAGTTATGACTTAACCCTTATGGTCACGGCTTTGTTATAACTTTTATGGAATGCGCATATGGGGGCCGAAAGGGCCAGACCTTCCCCATGCGGCCAAGTGCCGAAAACCTAGCGCCAAACGATTAACTGTCCACAACATGAATTGGTGTCACATGTTATGGTTACAATTATTTTAACATCAACAGCTAACCATCCGATGTCTCCATGACGGTTAAAATCCTAAATGTGTTCACATTCCATAGTCTTATACGCCGAAAGTTGCATAATGGTGAGGAGTTAACTCCGACTTCAATTTTGACTCAACCATAGTTAATCTACGGTCTTCGCCGAAAGTCACGGTTTGTTAACTGCAGAATTGGGGCATGTGTCCAGTCTTCAACCAAACATTTATCATGGTAGTTTAAACTAGCGGTATTTCTGGTGGGTGCTCCAAAATTTCGGATTTGCCAAACTTAACTGCAGTTATGTGCAGTCCTCCATTTTTAGTGGAGGGTTTTTAGGGGACACTGGAAAGTTTGAGTTTAGACTCTATCTTGAGCTAGACTCGTCCATTCTGAGAGTGCCAATAGTAAATTTCGATTATCTCAGACATTCAAGACTCATTGGTGAGGGTTGCAGTGATCTGAAAATGAAATTATTTGTATCCGTTGTTCAAAGTATTCATTTCATTTAATTAAGCATGCAAAGTGTTTACCATGTCTTGCAAATTAAACAAAGTGTTTTTGGTAACTGTTTTTTAGTTTATGTGTGAGGGAATGTTAATTAAAATTACTATTTAACATCTTGAATCAGAAATACACAGCAGCATAACTTCACCATAACAACATAGCAACATGATGAGGCAGTTCACCCTTCCTGGGCTACATATGTCGAGTCCAAGGCTCCAAATGGGCATGTCCTTGCTCTATTAGATTGCTCAAATTGGTGTTACAATGAGAAATAAGCCTAAACAGGTTGAAATAGCTGTGAAAATGAATTTAGAAGATAGAAATAAGCTAAGTATGGCTTTTATGTCACCTCAAACAGTGAAGTGTAGCCCAATGCAGCTTCATTTCCCTCATGGCCCTGATGGTTCTCCAAGCTTCCCTAAAGAAAAAATGGATGAAGAACACCTCTTTTAGCTCTGCAACATGTCCCAATGATTCAAAAATGCTCAGAATACCTAAAATTGACCAAATTTTCGTCCAAATTGGTCCAATATTGGAGAAGTTATGATTAAAACAAATTTTTCCCAGTGGCACTAGAAATCCTCCTCCAAAACTGGAGGAACTCTAGTTAGAGCCACCAAAATAGTTAGAATGCCAAAAATGTTGGAACGGCACGCTAAAATTGGTGGAGGAATTTATTGTAACTATTGGTTGAACTTGTGTTCACATGCAGATAATCCGCTAACCGTCAAATGCTGGTGGATAAGGTTAAGGAATCTATGCCCCTGGTATTTAGCCTACAGGTCATGTCGGAAGGGGGCTAGCAGCAAGGCACTTAACCCTATTGTTCTACCCAAACAATTTTTTTAGCGCCCGGTTTCGGTTGACGGTTGTATGGATAAAGGTTGGCTCTATAGGGGCTTAAAACTCCACTTGTTCAACTGTTTAACAACTCACTCGTTTGCCATGACCCATAGGCATTCAGGTCGGGTTGACCTCCACCCAAATAGACCCAAACATGTTTACTACTGCACACTGTTTGAACCCGTTCACCAATGCCGACCCAAATGTGTTCAGGGTGACCTGACTTCGTTCAGGTCGGGTCGGGTCTGCCCTCAAAAATATTTTTTGGACAAAACTTGAACCTTGGGTCTAGGGCCACGTGGCACCCTCTGATAGGGCCCCCAAAAACCATATAAAAAATAATTTTTTTTCCATAAAAATTTTCTGAAGATGACAAATTATTTTTGTTCAAAAGTCCTATTTTGAAGGTTATTGGGCAACTTCAAACTTCAATATCTTTCTCATACGACTTCAGATTTGGGTCTCATTCATGGTGCCAAAATCGCAACAATGAGGCCTCTCTGGTCGTTAAGTTTGCAACCAACTCTGAGCAATTCCAATTTTGAGCATTTTTTTTCCTCTTGGACATGATCACCTGATCACACCTCCCCATTGGGAAGATTTTGGACCCCAAAAGCCTTCAATTACCTATTAATAAGATGAGGGTACAGATCCCTCACCTTTTCCACCTCCATCCACTTTGCCTTACTCAGTTTGCTGCCTTTAGGACCAACCTGAACATAATCAACATTTCCCCTTCTCAAAGTGTGTGTCCTTCTGTCAACGATAGCATCCTCTTTCAGCTCATCCAAAAATTCTGGCGAGAAATCCCCTATGGATGGCAGCTAAATTTCACTATCATAATCAGCAATTAAAGGAGGTTCATACAAACATAAATTTTCCACATTCACAACGGAATACATTTGCATATATGAAGGAAAATCTAGTTAAAAAGCATTATTTCCAACTTGTTTAAGGATCTTGAATGGACCATAATGAATAGGCTTCAGATTTTTACCTTCTCCTTGCATTATTTCCTTACTAATATGCAGCCATACCTCATCTCCTTCTTGAAACTTATGATCGACTCTATGTTTGTCATGCCTCTCTTTGTACTTGCCTTGACTTTTTTCAAGTTGTTCTTGAACCTACTGATGTATGAGCTAAATTATTTCAATGGACATGCGAGCTTTGTCAATGTCACTATGCCCATCAGTGGCAACATCCTTCTCAAGAATGAAATCTAAAGGTGGCTTAGAAAAATACCCAAAGCAAGCTTCAAAAGGTGAAGTATTTGTAGAAGAGTGTTTGGCCTGATTGTAAGCATGTTGAATGTAATGCAAGTGCTCATCCCAAATCTTGGGATGCTTGCTGCAATAACCTCTCAAAAGATGTACAATGGTTCTATTCACTACTCTGTTTGACAATCTGTTTGCGGATGGAAAGCAGTACTCTTCTTCAACTTGGTGTCCGTCATCTTCCATAGATTGGACCAAAAATTCCCAACAAATCTGGAATCCCTGCCACTAAAAATAGAAGTAGGAAAGCCATAATAAACCCATACATGTTGAAAATATAAATCAATAGTTTGTTTAGCAATTATAGATTTCTTACATGGCATAAGAATACACATCTTGTTGAATCTATCAACTACTGCATAAAGATAATCATGTTTCTTTCTAGATAATGGTAGACCTCCAACAAAATCCATAGAAACACTTTCCTATGGTCGAAGGTACCAAAAATGGCATATATAAACCAAGCTTCCTATTGCTAGGCTTTCTTGTAGCACATGCATGACATGCTCTTCTCTAGTCTTGCTGAAAATTAAGATGTCATCTAAGTAGAAACTAATGAAATCATCAATAATATGCCATAAGACATCATCCATTACACACATGAAAGTTGCAGGTGCATTGCATAAACCAAATGGCATAACAAGCCACTCAAAGAGTCCCTGTTTGGTTTTAAATGTTGTCTTCCAAATGTCACTTTCTGCAATTCTAACTTGATGATAACCACTACGTAATTCTAACTTAGTGAAATATTTAGCATCTTTCAGCTGATCTAACAAATCATCTATCCCTGGGAGTGGGTAACGATTCTTTACCGTTATCTTGCTCAATGCCCTGAAGTCCACACACATGCGCCAAGTTCCATCTTTCTTTGGAATCAACACTATTGGTGACCCACATGGCGAAGTGCTTGGTCTTATGAATCCTTTGTCCAACAAGTCTTTAATTTTCCTCTTCATTTCAGAATTATTCATGATAAACATGTGGTACATGCCTATGTTAGGAAGAGGACAATCTTGATGTAACTGGATTTCATGATGAATCTCCCTTTTAGGAGGTAAACCTGTCGATTCCTAAAAAATCTCATGATGTGCATCAACTACATCATATAAATATGATTTAAGCTTGGAATCACAATTTTCAAATGACTCATGATTCACATCAACCTTGAGCTTAACCATAAGAAGTACAAAACTCTTACTAGAATTCACTAGCCTTTTTACCTGTCCCGCATTTACCATCGCTATATTTTCCTTCTTGCGATGTTCTCTGACAATGAAATCCTTGCCATCTTTAAATATATGATACTTATTTTCATGATGATGGAAGATCTCTTTCCTGTCAAATTAGTAAGGTCTTCCCAAAACAATTCCTAATATATCAAGCGGTACTACATCAAGTTCAATTGTGTCAATAAAGTGTGCAGTAATCGCGAATCGCAATATGCACTTTCTTGAGACTTGTAAGTTTTCATCCTTGCATATCCACCCAAGTGGATAAGTATTTGGATGTGGAATGGTCTCAATTTTAAGATGTTTGACCAAGTCTTCTAATATGAGATTTGCTTGTGACCCACTATCAAACAGTGTGTCAATTTTTGTATGTTTTGAGACTACCCTCACATGGAACAACTCAATTCTTTCTTCCTCATTTGGAGTTTGTACATGAAAGTTTGAAGTACTAGTGCTTGGCTTAGTTTCATTTTCCTTCCCTTCATAATTTTCAAACCCATGGCCAAAATTTTTGTTTCATCACCTGAATCATCACCTAAGTCTTGTGGTGTAGTTGTAGTAGCTACAGTTTTCTTCTTTCCTTTGTTTTTGTTAAATTGAGTTCTTTCTTCAAGATGTGATTTCCAATAGTTTTTCTCTTAAACAGTGTTTACATATCACTTTCTCACCCTATTATTTGACATATGCATTCTTTTTTCCTTTTCCCTTAAATGTTTTATCTTTGTTTTCCCTCTTAAAAGGCTTGTTTCTACCCTCATCAAAAGTGTTTTTCCCTGTAGCCTCTAAATGCGTAGCTTGTACACAAACTTTGTCTAGACTAGTAGGATTGAACATAAGGATAGTATGTCTAAGGTAGTTGTGCAAACTACCTATATATTTCAGCAAAGTATCTTGACTTTTTAAGTCTACCCCTAATAAGAGTGCTCTTCTCCTAAAATCTTGGGTGTAGTCTTTTACATTTTGTCCCTTAAGTTGTCTGAAGTTTTTCCAGTTCATGATAGCCTTTTGATAAATGAGCTAATGGATAAAATTTATTTTTAATTGTAGTAGCAAATTCAATCCATGAAAGTGATCTTACCATGTTTTTTAATTTCATCCTTGGTCTTGGCTTCCCACCATACCAATGCTGCTCCATCCACTCTCAAAGAGGCTAACTGTATCTTGGTGTCGTCATCATGAAGGTTTTGTATCCTTAAGTAAACTTCCAACTGTCTTATCCAATTGTTGAGTTTCTCTGCATTGAATTCACCGTTAAACATAGGCAACTCAAATTCAACATCAAGCTTTTAAAATGGACTTTTACCAGTTTTTTTAGACTTGTGAGATTGATTCGCTGAAGTTGAGGATGACGATGTAGAGGAAGAGGATGAAGATGGGGATGGTGGATCACCATTTCCTTCGTGTCATTTCTTTGACTTATCATCACTTTTCTTTTCTCCTGAAGAGCCCTCTCCTTCTTTCTGATGTTTATACCCTTCTCCAACAAGCCTATCATTCATTTCTTGGTAGAGAATCCTCACCATCTCAGTCATGTCAAAAAAAGCCTTTCGGAACACCCGCTCCTCTTCTTTTGGATCATATATTCAGGAGCTTCTCCCTCTCTTGAATACATGCTTGAAGCTGCTTCTATGGCTCTTGGAGGTGGCTCTCTGACCCTTCTTGGTTGTGGATTACTTTGTACACCTAACCAAATGTCCTTCACCTCTATTGAGTTTAAGCCTAGTAAGCATCTAAACTTGTAAACAATCAATTATATCTTTGCACAAAACAAATGTTGAGTAAAAATCTAGCTCCTAAGGCTCAAATCCTAAGCTCTAATACCATCTGATCTGAAAATAAAACTATTTGTATATTTTTTTTCAAAGTATTCATTTCCATTTAATTAAGTGTGCAAAGTGTTTATCATGTCTTGCAAATTAAACAAAGTGTTTTTGGTAACTGTTTTTGAGTTTATGTGTAAGGGAATTTTAATTAAAATTATTCTTTAACATCTTGAATCAGAAATACACAGCAACATGATGAGGCATTTCACCCCTCCTGGGCTACATCTGTTGGGTCCAAGGCTCCCAATGGGCATGTCCTTGCTCTATTAAGTTGATTAAATTGGTTTTACAGTGAGAAAGAAGCCTAAACAAGCCAAAACAGTTGTGAAAATGAATTTAGAAGACAGAAATAAGCTAAGTATGGCTTTTATTTCACCTCAAACAGTGAAGTGTAGCCTAATGCAGCTCCATTTCCCTCATGGCCTTGATGGCTCTCCAAGACTCTCTGAAGCAAAAATGGTTGAAGAACACCTCTGTTAGCTCTGAAATCTATCCCAATGACTCTAGAATGCTTAGAATACCCAAAATTGACCACAATTTCATCCAAATTGGTCCAATATTGGAGAAGTTATGATTAAAACAAATTTTGCCCAGTGGCACTAGAAATCCTCCTCCAAAACTGGAGGAACTCCAGTTTGAGCCACCAAAATAGTCAGAATGACAAAAAGGTAGGAACCGTGTGCTAAAATTCATGGAGGAATTTATTGTAACTATTGGTTGAACTCGTGTTCACATGCGGATAATCTGCTAACTGTCAAATGCTGGTGAATAAGGTTAACGAATCCGCGCCCCTGGTCTTCAGCCTACAGGTCACGTTGGAAGGGGGTTAGCACCAAGGCGCTTAATCCTGTTGTTCTTCCCGAACAATTTTTTTAGCGCTTGGTTTCTGGTTACAATTGTATGGATAAGGGTTGGCTCCGTAGGGGCTTAAAACTCCACCCATTCAACTATTTAACGACTCGCCCATTTTCCATGACCCATAGGCATTCAGGTTGGGTCGACCTCCACCCGACTGGACCCAAACACGTTTACTGTTGCACCCTGTTTGAACCCGTTCACCAACGCTGACTCAAATGCGTTTAGGGTGACCCGACTCCATTCAGGTCGGGTCGAGTCTACCCTCAAAAATATTTTTTGAACAAAACTTGAACCTTATGTCTGGGGCCATGTGGCAGCCTCCAGGCAGGCCACGTGGCACCCTCTGATAGGGCCCCCAAAAACCATATAAAAAATAAAATTGTTGGCATTAAAATTTTCTGAAGATGAAAATTTATTTTTGTTCAAAATTCATGTTTTGAAGGTTATTGGGCAACTTCAAACTTCAATATCTTTCTCATACGACATTGGATTTGGGTCTCGTTCACGGTGCCAGAATCGCAGCGACGAGGCCTATCCAGTCGTTAAGTTTGCAACCAACTCTAATAAGTTCCAATTTTGAGAATTTTTTTTCCTCTTGGACATGATCACCTGATCATGCAAATCCATCAGTGGACTTTTGATTAGGTTTTATCTTCATAGAAGTTCAAGGGGCCACCAGGGGCCAACAACAGAAAGAGGCTTAGTCAGTGAAGCTAGAGCCTTATTCAAGAATCCAATATTCAGTTTTGAATGTTTCATAAATTTTGAAACTAATGGTGTGCTTTGCAAAGCCTTTAGAGGACTTTTGAAGGCAGAAATTTTACGAATAATAATTAATTGTCACCGAGACTATCACGATCACATACAATTCGAATTTATATGCAACACATAATCTCTTCCACTCGGATCATCAAACATGCGGAAATAAAATCAAGCGATAACACATCAAATCATCATACACATTAACACAGTATGTATGGGGAAAGCTTATAGCTGAAAACCCCGCAGCTATTGTGTATATTATAATGGAGAAATCATATAACAAACTCAGTACAATACTCCTCACAAGTACTCAGTACTTTCTCATAAAGTTACACACAATCTAGCTCAGTTTTGAACAGGTTACTGGTTCAAAACTCACCGCCAATTGCCTTGCCTCTATTGCACAATCCAGGCCTGTCTATATAGAGATCCAAGGTTTGAATCTCCTTGGCTTGACATCGCAATTGTCATGGACAAATCCTCCAAGTGTGGTGCAAATCTCATGCACAACTGATGTCGCCACTGATAGCTAACTCCACCCTTTCATCTACCTCTTTCACTGGTCTCCACTGAACTGATCATGCACTGTAGTGAACTGATGTGTTCTTGAGTTGAATAATGAGTTACTAATTAATGAATTAAATAATGTTTAATTCACTCCACTCATTACTAGTTGATTAGCTAGTTAAACTAATCTCAACTAGTTCAACTAAGTTAAACCGAACACAACTCCACCATCTGTCTCATCAACTCCACCAAACTTCTGCCACTGAAGTCCTAACTGAAGTCAACCATGCATGAGCTCACCAAACCCCTAGGAATAGCATAATTCCTCTGTTAGATGCATGAGCCACTTCCAAGGCTCGAACTGAAGTGCTCCAAGAGAGTAAACTAAAGTTTAGAGTCCAAATATTATTAAGGGTAAATAATATTTGACTTCCTTATTTTTAGGATAGGCAGTCTAAAAATAGACTTCGACCTATAGGTCCAAAAATAGAGGTCCATATATTTTTTACCAACATGACCAATACTCCAAGAATAACATACTGCAACCCCTGGACCATGCTCCATATGTCTAAAAATAGACATAGTCTAAAAATAGACTTTGCGCCAGAATTTGGCTGCGGGCCCACTTAGTGAAGGCGACTTCATTTCACTAAGCTCCATCATCTTGCTGCATTTTCAACACTCCCTCTCAGCAAGATATGGATTATCTGCAACCCCTATCCTGCCTCTGTGGAATTCGAACTTGCTCCTGGTGAGCGCCTTCGTCGGGATGTCGGCATCCTGATCCTCCGTGGGAACATATGAAAGCATCATGATCCTCCGCTGAACACAATCTCTGATGTGATGGTACCTGATGTCGATATGTTTGGACCTATCATGAAAAACTGGATTAGCCGAGAGCTTGATGCAGCTCTGGTTATCACGGTAGATCACTGTAGGCTCCAAATGCAACCTGAACAAACCTGCGAGGATCTTCCTCATCCAAATAGCCTCACATGCAGCCAAGCTTGCTGCCATGTACTCGGCCTCTGCTGAACTGAGTGCCACGGATCTCTGCTTCCTGCTGTACCAGGAAACTGCTGTCGACCCAATGCTGAAAACTCCTCCGGAAGTGCTCTTCCGGTCTGTTGGGCTCCCTGCCCAATCTGCATCAGTGAAACCAGAAAGCTTCACTCCATCCTCCTGTCTGTACCATAGACCATATCCCGATGTGCCTCTGATATAGCGCAATACATGCTTGCAC
Source organism: Pinus albicaulis (assembly GCA_034641835.2). Taxonomy (NCBI): domain Eukaryota; kingdom Viridiplantae; phylum Streptophyta; class Pinopsida; order Pinales; family Pinaceae; genus Pinus; species Pinus albicaulis. The sequence goes on from CM076578.1 coordinate 1,482,390,033, forward strand.
GCCTTCCAAAAGAGCTTGGTAGGCTTAACCATAGCTTGCGAAAGCTGGTTAACTGCATAGCATATATCGGGTCGTGTATTGACCAGATACATAAGCGACCCCACCAACTGTCGGTAGACAGTGGCATCCACTACCTCCGCTGAAGTAGCATCCTCCTTCCTCCAACCACCAGGAAGAGGAGTGTCAACAGGCTTGCAGCCTTGCATGTTGAACCTCTCCAGAATCTCCCGAGCATACTTGCCCTGAGAAACAAGCAGTCCTCCACTACGCTGCCAAATCTCCAATCCCAGGAAATAATGAAGGATGCCCGAGTCCTTCATCTCAAACTCTCGTGCAAGATCCTCCTTGCATGAAAGTATCAACTGCTCATCGCCAGTCAAAATCAGATCATCTACATACAGTACGATGATCAACAGCTTCCCCTCCACCACAATCTGGTACAGGTTTGGATCCGCCTCACTCTTGGAGAATCCAAGCCTGGTGAAGTAGCTGTCTATCCGAGTGTACCAAGCATGAGGTGCTTGCTTCAGCCCGTACAGTGCTCTCTTGAGTCGGCACACATGCGACTCACTGCTGAAGATCTCGAAACCTTCATGCTGCTCTATGTACACCTCCTCCTCAATGACTCCGTTGAGGAACGCGGTCTTCACATCCATATGATGAATGTGCCACCCCATCTGCGCTGAGAGAGCAAGGATCGTCCGTATGGAAGAGTACCTTGCGATAGGTGCAAAGGTCTCCTCATAATCAATCCCCTCGATCTGTGAGAAGCCACGGGCGTGTACATCTGTGCCTTCTCCCTTCTTAAGTCTGACCGCCTTGCTACCTTGTGGATATACATGGGAACCCACTGAGTTTCCCCACCACGGTCTTGGGACCTCCCTGCCTTGTTCCCAGCAAAGCAATCACATTCTTCGTGCTTCAACCCCATGCAGGTTCTCCACGACTTCCTCAATGAAGGTGTGTCTCTTATCACAGCACATTACAGCTCTACCGAGGCCTGCTATCAGTGTCTTACGTGTATGGTGGGACCCGTCTTCTTGTCTGCCTTGTACAGCAAGGAGGATCACATTCTTAAACCGAACCGGTCATTTCCAGCTTCCATAAGATGGCCACCCTAGGGTAGTTGTGGCCACATGGTGGTGCCTGCCTCTGAACCTCCTCTTGTGGCTAATCCACATCCGGAAGCTCCTCCTTAGGAACTAACAGCTCCTCATATGCATGCAAGTGTAGCTCCCTCTCAAGCGAACACTGCATGGCTTTCTCCTCCTGAAATTTTATATCCCGTCGCACAACAGTCTTGCGACTGTCTAACAAATACACCCGATAGTTGTGAGGTGTATCAGTGTACCCCACAAATATTCCAACCTCAACGGTTGGATCCAGCTTCCTTCTCGCATCCTTCGTCACATGCATGTAGACAGGAGAACCAAAAATCCGCAAATGGGAAATATCAGGCCTCTTGCCAGAATAAGCCTCCTCAGGTGTACTCATGCCAAGAACCTTGTGAGGACAACGGTTCTGCACATACACTGCTGTATTGCATGCCTCAGCCCACAAGTGAAGGGGTAGGCCATGATCATGCAACATCGCCCGTGCAGCACCCACGATCGTTCTGTTCTTCCGCTCAGCCACCCCGTTCTGCTGTGGGTTATGGGGTGCGATGAGCTCTCTCCGAATCCCTTCTGCGCTGCAGAACTCCTTGAATTCAGCCGAGATGAATTCACCACCGTTATCGCTCCTTAGAGCAATCACCTTCTTCCCCGACTCCTTCTCGACCAGTGCTTTAAACTCACAGAACTTCGCGAATGTATCGCTCTTCTTCTGCATGAAGAAGATCCGGCACTTTCGAGAGAAATCATCAACAAAGATCACATAATACTTGTGCTTTGCTGTCGAAGCAACTGAGAAAGGACCACACACGTCTGTGTGAACTCTCTCAAGGATCGTCGTGGCGCGACTATCCTTCTCATGAAAGGTGGCTTTCACATACTTCCCTAAGGTACACCCCTTGCACTGATCTGACTGCGCAAGAGTGCCCTTAGGAAGCCCAATAGAAATCTGCTGCAGAATCTTCAAAGCTCCATGGTGAAGGTGGCCCAATCTCCTGTGCCACGGTTCGCCCTCATCATCCCGGCTCACCACTTCTCCCGCCTTGCATGCCATAGCTGCGCAGCCATCTACCTGCAACTGATAAAGGTTCTTGGTTCGAACCCCTATCTTTCGGGTCTCTCCAGTAGTCTTATTGCGCAGGAAGGCTTTTCCTTCGCTGAAGACCACATCATACCCCTTATCTTCCAACATCGCCACAGAGATCAAGTTCTTCTTCAATCCAGGTACATGCATGACATCCTTCAGTACAAAGGGCTTACCAGACTCCCTCTGAAAGGATATGGTACCGATACTAGTCGCATTGTATCTACCATCATCACCCATCTCAATGTGCACACCCAAATCTTTGTCCTCCAGATCTGAGAACAAATCCCGATCTCCCGTCATATGAAATGACGCACCGCTGTCCAAGAACCATACCGATCCTAACACACTTGAAACCAAGCATGCGATCAGTGAAAAGTCAAGCTCGAACTGTGAAGCCAAAGCTTCTCCATCTGCAGATCTTCCCGCTTGCTTGTTCTTCTTCTTCTTTGGACAATTGGTAGCATAATGTCTGTGATCATGGCAGTGAAAACACTTCACTTTCGCCATATCCTGCTTCTTGCCCTTAGCTCCAGAATGAGAGGTTTTCTTACCCTTCCCTTTCTTAGCTTTGGACACCAAAGCGCAGTTTTCTTCATCAGCTCCCTTTGATGAATATCCATCTCGAGTAGTCCTCCTTATCTCCTCCTGCATGAGATCCGCCCAAAGGCGCTCCCATCCCGGCAGCTTCTCCCGACCATTGACACTATCTTGATATGAGTGCCAAGCCTTTGGAAGACCAAGGAGAGCCAGGTCGACCATGTCCTCATCTTCGACAGTCACCCCCACACTTCCCAGCTCATCTATGCATTGAGTGAACTTCGTGAGGTATTTGGCGATACTGTCGCCTTTCTCCATCTTGATGTTCCTGAGCTTATCTTTGAGCGCCAGCTTCCTTTGGTCGCTCTTACTCTGGAATAGATCCGTCAAAGCTTTCCACATTAGAAATGGAGAAGCCTTTCCATGCAGGCTGGATATAATATGATCCTTGACGCCCTCCAACAGGATCCTTCGACATTTCGCCATCTTCTTTTGCCATGCATCGACTTCAGCAGGATCAGTGGGCTTTTGGACATCCGTATCTATGAACTCCTTGAGACCATTATCTTCTAATACTGCTTCCATGCGATCCTTCCATGCAACATAATTCGAACTGCCTTCAAGAGCATATTCGAGTCGCAAACCGTTGAAAGACATTTTCAACACTGGCACCAAGAAAACAAAACTGCTGCAAAATTTGAATTCCACCTCAAAGCTCAACCGCTCTAGATCTGTGAGAACAAATTATTTCTAGCACAGAGATTGACTGCAAGGGGCATTTACCAGACCTTTCACTTTTCGAAGAAAGATGAATCCGGAGGCTACCTGGCCCGCATGCAGACTCTGTCTACCGAAATAAGTTTGTAATCACTGTGATGATCAATCTTTGCTTCAATAGCTCAGATACCATGTAGAAATTGGCTAAATAATAATTAATTATCCACCGAGATTATCCTGATCACATACAATTCGAATTTTTATGCAACACATAATCTCTTCCACTCAGATCATCACACATGCGGAATTAAAATCAAGCGATAACACATCAAATCATCATACACATTAACACAGTATGTATGGGGAAAGCTTATAGCTGAAAACCCCGCAGCTATTGTGTATATTATAATGGATAAATCATGTAACAACTCAGTACAATACTCCTCACAAGTACTCAGTACTATCTCATGAAGTTACACACAAACTAGCTCAGTTTTGAACAGGTTACTGGTTCAAAACTCACCGCCAATTGCCTTGCCTCTATTGCGCAATCCAGGCCTATCTATATAGAGATCCAAGGTTCGAATCTCCTTGGATTGACTGCGCAATCATCATGGGCAATTCCTCCAAGTGTGGTGCAAATCTCATGCACAACTGATGTCGCCATTGATAGCTAACTCCACCCTTTCATCTACCTCTTTCACTGGTCTCCACTGAACTGATCATGCACTGTAGTGAACTGATGTGTTCTTGAGTTGAATAATGATTTACTAATTAATGAATTAAATAATATTTAATTCACTCCACTCATAACTAATTGATTAGCTAGTTAAACTAATCTCAACTAGTTCAACTAAAATAAACAGAACACAACTCCACTATTTGTCTCATTAACTCCACCAAACTTCTGCCACTGAAGTCCTAACTGAAGTCAACCATGCATGATGCCATCAAACCCTTGGGAATAGCGTAATTCCTCTGTCAGATGCATGAGCCACTTCTGTAGCTCGAACTGAAGTGCTCCAAGAGAGTAAACTGTTGTTTAGAGTCCAAATATTATTAAGAGTAAATAATATTTGACTTCCCTATTTTTAGGATAGGCAGTCTAAAAATAGACTTCGACCTATAGGTCCAAAAAATAGAGGTCCATCTATTTTTACCAACATGACCAATACTCCAAGAATAACATACTGCAATCCCCGGACCATGCTCCATATGCCTAAAAATAGACATAGTCTAAAAATAGACTTTGCGCCAGAATTTGCCTGCGGGCCCACTTAGTGAAGGCGACTTCATTTCACTAAGCTCCATCATCTTGCTGCATTTTCAACACTCCCTCTTAGCAAGATATGGATTATCTGCAACCCCTATCCTGCCTCTGTGGAATTCGAACTTGCTCCTAGTGAGCGCCTTCGTCAGGATGTCGGCATCCTGATCCTCCGTGGGAACATATGAAAGCATCATGATTCTCCGCTGAACACAATCTCTGATATGATGGTACCTGATGTCGATGTGTTTGGACCTATCATGAAATACTGGATTAGCCAAGAGCTTGATGCAGCTCTGGTTATCACAGTAGATCACTGTAGGCTCCAAATGCAACTTGAACAATCCTGCGAGGATCTTCCTCATCCAAATAGCCTCGCATGCAGCCAAGCTAGCTGCCATGTACTCGGCCTCTGCTGAACTGAGTGCCACGGATCTCTGCTTCCTGCTGTACCAGGAAACTGCTGTCGACCCAATGCTGAAAACTCCTCCATAAGTGCTCTTCCGGTCCGTTGGACTCCCTGCCCAATCTGCATCAGTGAAGCCAGAAAGCTTCGCTCCATCCTCCTGTCTGTACCATAGACCATATCCCGATGTGCCTCTGATATAGCACAATACATGCTTGCCTGCCTTCCAAAAGAGCTTGGTAGGCTTAACCATAGCTTGCGAAAGCTGGTTAACTGCATAGCATATATCGAGTCGTGTATTGACCAGATACATAAGCGACCCCACCAACTGTCGATAGACAGTGGCATCCACTACCTCCGCTGAAGTAGCATCCTCCTTCCTCCAACCACCGGAAGAGGAGTGTCAAAAGGCTTGCAGCCTTGCATGTTGAACCTCTCTAGAATCTCCCGGGCATACTTGCCCTGAGAAAAAAACAGTCCTCCGCTGCACTGCCAAATCTCCAATCCCAGGAAATAATGAAGGATGCCCAAGTCCTTCATCTCAAACTCTCGTGCAAGATCCTCCTTGCATGAAAGTATCAACTGCTCATCGCCAGTCAAAATCAGATCATCTACATACATTACGATGATCAACAGCTTCCCCTCCACCACAATCTGGTACAGGTTTGGATCTGCCTCACTCTTGGAGAATCCAAGCCCGGTGAAGTAGCTGTCTATCCGAGTGTACCAAGCACGAGGTGCTTGCTTCAGCCCGTACGGTGCTCTCTTGAGTCGGCACACATGCGACTCACTGCTGAAGATCTCAAAACCTTCAGGCTGCTCTATGTACACCTCCTCCTCAATAAATCCATTGAGGAACGCAGTCTTCACATCCATCTGATGAATGTGCCACCCCATCTGCGCTGAGAGAGCAAGGATCATCCGTATGGAAGAGTACCTTGCGACAGGTGCAAAAGTCTCCTCATAGTCAATCCCCTCGATCTGTGAAAAGCCACGGGCGACAAATCTCGCCTTGTACTTCTCCACACTCCCGTCAGCTGCCTGCTTCACCTTGTATATCCATCGCGAACCCACCACTGATTTCCCAACCGGTCTTGGGACAATCTCCCATGCACTGTTCCTGACGATCGAATCATATTCTTCGATCATGGCATCAACCCATGCGGGTTCCTCCACAGCTTCCTCAAAAGAGGATGGCTCTATCACAACACATTGACTCATAAGAGCCATGTATCCAGTGTACCGATCCGGTGACTGTCTCTGTCTGCGCTGTGCTGTAGGTGGTCCTACAACCTTCTCTGCATCCCGAGCCAGTCGCTCGGCTTCTGTAGTGCGCATGCGCCCTCTGATGGTTGGCGCTGCCTGGGTGGTTTCTTCCACCTCTTGAACCTCCTCTTGTGGCTGATCCACATCCGGAAGCTCCTCCTTAGGAACTAACAGCTCCTCATCTGCATGCAAGTGTAGCTCCCTCTCAAGCGAATACTGCATGGCTTTCTCCTCCTGAAATTTTATATCCCGTCGCACAACAGTCTTGCGACTGTCTGACAAATACACCCGGTAGTTGTGAGGTGTATCAGTGTACCCCACAAATATTCCAACCTCAGCAGTTGGATCCAACTTCCTTCTCGCATCCTTCGTCACATGCATGTAGACAGGAGAACCAAAAATCCTCAAATGGGAAATATCAGGCCTCTTGCAGAATAAGCCTCCTCCGGTGTACTCATGCCAAGAACCTTGTGAGGACAACGGTTCTGCACATACACTGTTGTATTGCATGCCTCAGCCCACAAGTGAAGGGGTAGGCCCTGATCATGCAACATCGCCTGTGCAGCACCCACGATCGTTTTGTTCTTCCGCTCAGCCACCCCGTTCTGCTGTGGGTTATGGGGTGCGATGAGCTCTCTCTGAATCCCTTCTGCGCTGCAGAACTCCTTGAATTCAGCCAAGATGAATTCACCACCGTTATCACTCCTTAGAGCAATCACCTTCTTCCCCGACTCCTTCTCGACCAGTGCTTTAAACTCACAGAACTTCGCGAATGTGTCGCTCTTCTTCTGCATGAAGAAGATCCAGCACTTTCGAGAGAAATCATCAACAAAGATCACATAATACTTGTGCTTTGCTGTCGAAGCAACTGAGAAAGGACCACACACGTCTGTGTGAACTCTCTCAAGGATCGTCGTGGCGCGACTATCCTTCTCGTGAAAGGTGGCTTTCACATGCTTCCCTAAAGTACACCCCTTGCACTGATCTGACTGCGCAAGGGTGCCCTTAGGAAGTCCAGTAGAAATCTGCTGCAGAATCTTCAAAGCTCCATGGTGAAGGTGGCCCAATCTCCTGTGCCACAGTTCACCCTCATCATCCCGGCTCACCACTTCTCCCGCCTTGCATGCCATAGCTGCGCAGCCATCTACCTGCAACTGATAAAGGTTCTTGGTTTGAACCCCTATCTTCCGGGTCTCTCCAGTAGTCTTACTGCGCAGGAAGGCTTTTCCTTCGCTGAAGACCACATCATACCCTTTATCTTCCAACATCGCCACAGAGATCAAGTTCTTCTTCAATCCAGGTACATGCATGACATCCTTCAATACAAAGGGTTTACCAGACTCCCTCTGAAAGGATATGGTACCGATACCAGTCGCACGGTATCTACCATCATCGCCCATCTCGATGTGCGCACCCAAATATTTGTCCTCCAGATCTGAGAACAAATCTCGATCTCCCGTCATATGAAATGACGCACCGCTGTCCAAGAACCACACCGATCCTAACACACTTGAAACCAAGCATGCGATCAGTGAAAATTCAAGCTCGAACTGTGAAGCCAAAGCTTCTCCATCTGCAGATCTTCCCGCTTGCTTGTTCTTCTTCTTCTTTGGAAAATTGGTAGCATAATGTCCGTGATCATGGCAGTGAAAACATTTCACTTTCGCCATATCCTGCTTCTTGCCCTTAGCTCCAGAATGAGAGGTTTTCCTACCCTTCCCTTTCTTAGCTTTGGACACCAAAGCGCAGTTTTCTTCATCAGCTCCCTTTGATGAAGATCCATCTCGAGTAGTCCTCCTTATCTCCTCCTGCATGAGATCCGCCCAAAGGCGCTCCCATCCCGGCAGCTTCTCCCGACCATTGACACTATCTTGATATGGGTGCCAAGCCTTCGGAAGACCAAGGAGAGCCAGGTCGACCATGTCCTCGTCTTCGACAGTCACCCCCACACTTCCCAGCTCATCTCTGCACTGAGTGAACTTCGTGAGGTATTTGGAGATACTGTCGCCTTTCTCCATCTTGATGTTCCTGAGCTTATCTTTGAGCGCCAGCTTCCTTTGGTCACTCTTACTCTGGAATAGATCCGTCAAAGCTTTCCACATTAGAAATGGAGAAGCCTTTCCATGCAGGCTGGATACAATATGATCCTTGATGCCCTCCACAGGATCCTTCGACATTTCGCCATCTTCTTTTGCCATGCATCGACTTCAGCAGGATCAGTGGGCTTTTGGACATCTGTATCTACGAACTCCTTGAGACCATTATCTTCTAATATTGCTTCCATGCGATCCTTCCATGCAACATAATTCGAACTGCCTTCAAGAGCATATTCGAGTCGCAAACCGTTGAAAGACATTTTCAACATTGGCACCAAGAAAACAAAACTGCTGCAAAATTTCGAATTCCACCTCAAAGCTCAACCGCTCTAGATCTGTGAGAACAAATTATTTCTAGCATAGAGATTGACTGCAAGGGGCATTTACCGGACCTTTCACTTTCCGAAGAAAGATGAATCCGGAGGCTACCTGGCCCGCATGCAGACTCTGTCTACCGAAATAAGTTTGTAATCACTGTGATGATCAATCTCTGCTTCAATAGCTCCGATACCATGTAGAAATTTGTTGAATAATAATTAATTATCCACCGAGACTATCCTGATCACATACAATTCGAATTTATATGCAACACATAATCTCTTCCACTCAGATCAACTCAGATCATCAAACATGCGGAAATAAAATCAAGCGATAACACATCAAATCATCATACACATTAACACAGTATGTATGGGGGAAAGCTTATAGCTAAAAACCCCGCAGCTATTGTGTATATTATAATGGAGAAATCATGTAACAAACTCAGTACAATACTCCTCACAAGTACTCAATACTTTCTCATGAAGTTACACACAATCTAGCTCAGTTTTGAACAGGTTACTGGTTCAAAACTCACCGCCAATTGCCTTGCCTCTATTGCGCAATCATGGCCTGTCTATATAGAGATCCAAGGTTTGAATCCCCTTGGCTTGACAGCGCAATCATCATGGGAAATTCCTCCAAGTGTGGTACAAATCTCATGCACAACTGATGTCGCCACTAATAGCTAACTCCACCCTTTCATCTATCTCTTTCACTGGTCTCCACTGAACTGATCATGCACTGTAGTGAACTGATGTGTTCTTGAGTTGAATAATGAGTTACTAATTAATGAATTAAATAATATTTAATTCACTCCATTCATAACTAATTGATTAGCTAGTTAAACTAATCTCAACTAGTTCAACCAAAATAAACAGAACACAACTCCACTAGCTGTCTCATTAACTCCACCAAACTTCTGCCACTGAAGTCCTAACTGAAGTCAACCATGCATGATGCCATCAAACCCTTGGGAATAGCATAATTCCTCTGTCGGATGCATGAGCCACTTCTGTAGCTCGAACTGAAGTGCTCCAAGAGAGTAAACTGAAGTTTATAGTCTAAATATTATTAAGGGTAAATAATATTTGACTTCCCTATTTTTAGGAGAAGCAGTCTAAAAATAGCCTTCGACCTCTTCGACCTAAAAAATAGAGTCTCATCTATTTTTACCAACATGACCAATGCTCCAAGAATCTCATCACGGAATACATCTTGATAACTCCATATGTCTAAAAATAGACTTTGCGCCGGAATTTTCCTGTAGACACTTGATGAGCGACTTCATTTCACTAAGCTCCATCATCTTCTTGCATTTTCAGGCTGATATGCTTCGAGAGAAGATTCGGGGCCAGCAGGGCTTGACAAGTGCCATGAGGAGAATGAGGCTATCCGGAAGATCGAGTATCCATTCTCGAGAAAACCACGAGTCATTTTTGTTATGTATGAGAATTATAAATCCATTGGAGGAGTTTTCAAAATATTTTGAGGACTTTTAGAGGTCGATAACCCACCGAGAATTTTTCTTTTACCCTAGAGCCAAGGGGTGCCACCAGGTGTTAGAGGCGAAAACGAAGCAGTCGGAGGCCAATTTCAGCAAACCATGAATAGTCTATTCTAACTATATTTGACATTATGAATCCCATGAAAGGATTTTTAAAGCCATTTTAAGACTTCTGGAGCTCGAGAAGCCACAGGGGATTTTTGGGCAACCCAGGGCCAACAGTGGATGGAGGCCTAGATTGGGAAGCCAGTGCTCATTTTGGGGAAAATTATCTATCTATTTTGGAGGTATGATATGTGCTAGAGATAGTAGGTGAGGTTTCAGGGACAAAAAATGGATTATGAGGGAGTTAGTGCCATAGAGAATCTCAAGGTAGCTCAAGAGCACCGACTCAAGGAATCAAGTCTAAGGGGACCTAGATCTGTTTTCAGAGTTATGACAGCCATGACATGGGTATGATGCTATTCTAAACCCATTGGTTTAGTTCAGATAACCATTGGAGTTAAGTATTTACTTGTAAAATAATATTTTCATCATATTCCCAAAGAGCCAAGTCAAGATGACAAGAGCTCAAGGAGACGTACCCACGATATTGGGGTGAACTCTTTTGTTTCAAGTATAAAATTCCGCAAAAGTCAAGTATAAGCTAGATATTTTATTTGTTTAACTGAGTGGGAGGTTCTTGAAAATAATAAAAAGTTATCCAACCCATTTTGAGGTCAATGTCTTCTTGCCAAATATCCCTTTCTTCTCTTCAGCACCTTAGCTCTAATACCATGTTGAGAAATTAGGGTGTTTAATTCAATTTTTCTTCTTGATAATTACTTGTGAACTTAATATGATTATTTTACTTAGATCTTATTTTTGTTATCTTATTATGTCTTTCATCAAGTCAATTTCAAAACACAAGAGACACAAATTTTATATTCTTCAATCCAAGTCCAAAACCTCTCCCTCTTGGAGAGGAAAACTCGAAATTAATTCTTCTTATATATCTTCAATTGACAAGTACCATAACCATGACATAAACCTTTGATACCAGTATGCCTCCAAGACCTTGTCACTTCTTTTTCTAGGCTCCTTATGCTAACATCCTTTTCTACACCGTACTACACCAGCACTAGGGAAACGCGGTGCCCATTTTATTAGCCCTAACTGATGTGCTTCTCTTTGGTTCTTCTATAGTCTGAACTCGACTTCCAGCAAACTATTCATTGGTCTTCTTATTATACCCAAAATACCTTAGACCCAGATCCCTTGCACACCTTTCAAGCCTTCTTATCCTTGTTGGCTTGAATTCCTTCTGTTAGCACTGCAATTTTTGTAATATTCCCATTTTAGCACACAGCTAAATGGAATATTAAAGTTTTGTTTTTATCACCTAGCAGCTAAATAAATGGGTAAGGAAGCCCATGCATATTAAAAACATGAATAAAATACCTCAAATTTGAAAGGGGATAGTCATAAGAGCTGGATTTTACACCCTTATGTGTGAAAGAGGACATTTGCATGGAGACAAGGTCAAGTTTGACCAAGTTAACAGCGTTGGGATAGGAGGTGGAGGACACTTTGATAGAAAGCGCAGTATGAATGGGAAGAGGGTTATTTGGTGGAGGAAACCATAATGATTGGGACCCATGGAGAGAGGACTTTCACTTGTTTAAAAGGAGGGCAAGGCAGCGATTATGAGTCATGATTCAGATTATTGATTTTATTTTCTGTTTAGACTTTGTGGATTCTCCTATTGTTTAGCAGAGTTGCAGTGTTGCTTAGCAGAAGGATTTCGTGTTTAGGAATCTTTCTCCTTTCTTGAGAAGCCTCTTGAAGGATTTGTACTGATTTTCCTCACATCTAGGCTTGAGGCTAAGCATCCTCCTTCAGCTACAGCGTTATTTCTGAAGCAGAATAATGTTATGTTGCAGGGTGTTGTAGTGAGGGTTCACAACACCATTTCCATCACTTTTTTTCAGAGGAGGAGGCTCTCTTTCCTTTGAGAGATCAGTTTGGAAGCCCTTGGATCATATTGTAGATCTTGGCACTTGGCCAACACTTTTTCTTGCACCTACAGTGCAGTATCCCTTAGTGACTGCATTATTTTCAGTTGATATTAGCAGTGAGGGATTGCAGTGAATATCGGAGGGTGAAATATTTGGTGTTAGGATCAGCCTTTCACTTGGAAGATCCATTGGAGGAGGTCTTTGTATTTGATGCAGCATCTTCATCCATCTCCATCCATTTCCAATTCTTGAGTTGCAGCTACTACCCTGCAACTCCAGCATTTTACAGTTTTTCATATTTTAGCCAATCCTTCCAAGATTGTCTTGAGATAGTGTTTGGGAGCATAGAAATTCTCTCCCATTATTGTATGAGTCATATATATGTAGACCTATGATATTTTACACTTCCTGTAGCAGTTCTCCATCTATGACTGCACAGTTCTTGTTTATATACACTCTGCCATGTAGCAGTATTTTACTTTTAGTATGTGTATTGATGGGAGGCTTGTTTGCCTTGATCCTTTGAGTTGTATTGCTATCATTTGTTGTTGATTCATGATAAAATGGCTCTATGGTTTCCATACATTTTTGTATGATTTTTATTCACTGCTGTTTCCAATTGTGTTTACATATTGCTGATCCCCAACTTTAGAATATCCTAAGATATTCTTATTGTTGTAGAAATTCCCTATTTTGGGATATTACAGTGGTATCAAAGCATAATATTGGCTCAACCTATGGAATTCAGCCAACATGCTATCAATAAAAGAGAAGATGGAGACTCCATTACGTGGAGAGAGAAAGGAAGATATGCTTATAAAGCTTCTTCCAAGATCTGTACAGAGCATTCATGAATATTTGAAGAAGATAAGGAGGGAGATGTGTACAGAATCTCCAAGAGGGTTTGAAACTGATTCATACTCTATATTTTCTTATGGGGAGTGTGAGCATGAAGCCACACCCTATGATTCACAGCGTAGTCACATGCCTAGTATTTCCATGAGAGAGAGGTAGGAAGAAGGAATGCCTAAGAGGGGAACTCTTAGTGGTTTCTTGCATGAGTATGAATCTCAAACTCAGAAGTTTAGAGATCATATCACCTTTCCGGAGTTTTTCAAGATCAAGGTGAGGAGGAGCAAGCAGCATAATGTGGATAGATTTCTTCTTTCTACCTTTGATGGTTCCCCTATATGTTCAACCAGGGCTTGGGTGGAAGAGCTAAACACCTTCTTGCAGCAGCATCAAATTTTTGAAGATGAAGCCATCAGAGTAGCAGCGCTGCATTTTGGAGGTAAGGCCTATGCATGGTGCATATTTGAGTCTTTTACTTTAAATAATGAAAATACTTCTTCCTATGTAAGGTTCATTAAAACTTTGGTGGAAAGATTTGATAGGAATAATTCTGAAACACATGTGGAGGAGACAAACAAATTTGAACAAAAAAGACCCGTGCATGTGATGGAGGAAACCATAGACTCAAAACCTCTTCAGAAAACCAAAAAGGAGGTTGATATCTTGTATTATACTTTTTTGGAGGCAAGACCTTCATCTTTTATTTTGGTGCAAGAAGGCAAGGAGATCCCTTCTCCAAAAGAGGATCCAATAATTGGAGGTTTCCCATTCATGTTGAGGAGGCTAAGGGCAACAGCGCTGTCATGTCTAGATTTCATCTAGCACCTCATGCAGAGGAAGAGGGAGCCATTGCTCCAACTAGAGGGATTCTTGTATCATTGCAAGGAATTCCCCAGGATCTCACATATGGATATCAAGGCACAACTAATGATTTACATGTGCCTTTGATATGAGGGTGTGAACCTATGGAGATACAAGGAGGAGATAGGGAGGATGACCAGCACCATGTGATGAGAGGCACACATTTCTGTCAATTTCATGAGGTTGATGCACCTAATAGGGAGACTGGATTGTGCAGTGAGAGCAAGGACAAGTTTTTCCATTCATATATGCAGTCTACTCTTGAGGATGATGTCTCATTGCATGGAGACATTTTACCAAGGATACCACCAGATCAGTAGATGATGAGAGATTCTTCACATTTTGAGGCACCATTCATTGATTTCAGATGATTGGAGACCTTGGGATGTCATTTTACAACGCTGAGAGTCTTGGGTAGACCCAAGGAGGAGAGAGGCATTCTCTCAACATTGTTGGTCACTTTAATTGTTTATTAATTTAAACAATTCAAGTGCTACATAAATTGTCAACCCAGGGAAGTCTGGTTATTTCAAAGGCAATCACACACTGTATATGCTCAATCTCAAAAGCAATGAAATGTTGTAGTAAAAATTACACTAATCACACCTTGCTTCAACAAACTGAATTCTACTTGAGTTACAGAAAAGACAATCTTTCTATTGCAGAAAATTATCAAAATAATCCTGGATTACATTAAAAAGATAACAATCTAGGAAAGGAAACCAATCTGCAGAAGGAAAGACCAATTATGCTATAACGGAGAACAAGACCCTATTCCCCAAGTAGGAATCTTTAGCACCTATTTATGATTACCAAGCTTTCACAAACTCATTCTATAAACAAGATTTCCAATTAAAATAATCCACAATTACCTAAGAATGAATTGTATGAAATCAATGCAACAAGTAATGGAAACAGAGCTTCAACAATAGATAACAAAATTCCAATATTGCATAAATGAGTTCAGAAAACAGAGTTTAACAAGGCATAAATTAAAATAACAGTTAACAAACTATAGGAATAAATGGGTGAATCTTTTGGAGAAGGCAGGCCCTTTCCTTCTCACAAGATTCTCTAGAAGAAGGAATTAAAATGAAATGCTCATAACAGACTTTTATTCATCTATCGAAAGTAACATATTACAAAGGATTCACGTTCCTTCTCTGTTTCAAAAATAAACCTCCCGTAGTCTCTCCAAAATATAATAATCTCTAATGCTGATGTCTCATCTTTTTAAAGAGGAGACATCTATTACAATTGATTACATTATAGAAATCCTATTTTTAATCCAATCTGATCTTCTATACTGAAATAGGACCTTTCTGTTCTTCCATAGCAAAATGTTGTTACAATGGTCATGATAGTACTGGATTCAAGGTTCAGTTGTTACGACCAGTGTAACAGCGTCCTTACTTATCTTTCATGTTGCTCTTGTGCCTGAAATACTGCTGCAAAATCGGAAATCACAGGATGTTTCAGCAATGGGATTTGTGTACTATGTTGACTGTTTCAGCCACGCGGTCTTCAGATAGCCATGATGGATTAACTTTAGTCTTCAAACAGTTTCAACAATGCGGTTCCAACAGTCACGATAAATTAACTGTAGTCTTCAAACTGTTTCAGCAACTATATATTTTTTATTAATGATTAAATATGAAAGTAATGTAAAATTACATGTAAAACAAGTTAAACATATAGTAAATAGAATAACTTTATATACCTTTGGACGAATGAATGAAAGTGATAGTGTAGACTTTAAATATGGACTGGAACAGAGTGGAATGATAGCAAAATATGTGGTCAAAAAGGTACATTATGGGGTCTTAACATCCCCCCCAACTGAAAAGGTTGCATGTCCTCATGCAACTTTAATCTGAGTCAGAGTTCGGATACTGGCTTTTGGCATGCAAATTACTTAGGCAGTAGCTATGGAAGGTGCTATCTGTTAAAGATCTGAATCCTTGCACATTTTTCAATATTTGCCAAGTTTTTTCTTCATCCTTGTTAGCCAACCTATGATGAGCATGATATTCCTCTGATGGCATCCATAAAATAGGAAAATGAAAGTGGTACGCTATCCACTTTTCAGCACATTGCTGAACACATCTGATGTAATTGGGTACTCTAGACAATGCAGTTTTGAGATTAGTAGGACTAAAAGGATTATACTCCAGCTTTTCCTTAGAGGATTGTTGCCAAAACATATTGTTTGCTCTTAAAGCAGCAGTTTCTTTGGCCCTGATAAAATGGTGACAATCCTGGAGTACTGAAGCCTGTAATTATTGTATATGTTCAGTCATCCCTGGATTCTACAAAAATTGATGATATTCTACCACAAAGATGGCAGGGTTTTGAGGTTCTGGCCTTATCCAGAGAAGGCGGTTATCTTCATTATGCCTAGTTGCAAGAAAAGCAGTCTGCCATGTAATCTGATTAACAAGAAAAGAGGCAAATGCCCTGATCTGAATATCACCAACAAGAGGGTTAAGATTAATTTTTCTATTTTCAGGGATGGCTTCATTGTGAAGGTACAACTCACATAGTAAGTTCTGATCACTGGTGGAGGCTTCTGCAAATGTTTTCACAAACTGTTCGGATGTAAGCACCTCATGAGGTCTTCCTTCTTTGACTGCTTTCAACTAAAAGTAAACAAGGCGTTCTGAGAGAAATAAAGAGTAATTTAGAGACGATTTCCTAGTAGCCAATAATTTTTGTACCAGTTCAAAAATTAAGAGAAGTTTTCCTTTTAGCTCTTTATTCTCCTTCTTGTAAACTCTAAATTGCTGGAGTGTTTGCTCCAAGATATCCCAGTTAGAATATATATGATTCTGCAAAACTAATTTGTGTTGCTGCAAGGTTTTTCCTTGCGAAATGGCATACTGTTTCCTCCACTTGTTCATTATTTCCATCTCATTCCATGGTTCAGTTTGTGTTCCAGCATTGCAAGTGGTAGGCTGAGGTATAGTCTGAGTAGCAGAATCAGTTACAGTAGGGCAGGATACTTGTACATCGACTTATTTTTCTGAAATTTTTGAAGGCCCCACTGGTTCTTGTGTCACAGTAGGGCATTCCTCTTTGACTGCAGAAGATGTAGATGCTCCTGGCATTGGAACTTGAACTATCTTATATCCTGCTTACTGATAGATGTTTCCACATTGGTTTCACATATATTCTTTATATGGATCATTTCCTATATGTTTGTCTGCCATGGATGTTGTATGGGCCAGGGTATAAAAATTGAGCTCCTTGTCATAGGCTTCCCTTGCCATTACCAATTCTCGCTTATAAGCTTCTAATTCTGATTTTAAAAACTCATTTTCTTGTAAGAGGGAAGCCATGGTGACTGGGCCTTGTGTATCAGTTGCATTCTTCGGAATTGATTGTTGTGTTTTAGCTGTAGCTGGTTCTTGTGTGACAGCTAGAGCTAGTTCCTTTGTGGCAGCTACTGAATAAGTAGCATCTTGGATGTCTAGTTCTTGTACTTTAGAAGCTGGTTCTTGTGTTTCAGCTGCTGACTGAGTAGCTGGTTCTTGTGGGACAGCTACTGACTGAGTAGTTGGTTCTTGTGTGACAGCTACTTGTTCTGTAGAAAATGATGTCACATTACCCTGGGAATCTGGTTCTTGTGTTTCAGTGCCACAGGGTGAGACAGGTAATAATTTCGGGGTTTGGAAGGGTGGTGATGTGTGGAGTTTTAACAAAATGGTTGCAGGATCAGGGGTAGTAGGAAAGATTGTTGCTTCAGTAGACGTCCTCATTCGTCTCCTAGGTAAGAAGGTAGAAAAAGCAGTAGTTTTCTTTTTCCTTTTATGAGAGGGTTTTTCCCAAGGAGAAGGGCTATCAGAGGAGGTAGTTGCTTTAGTTTTGGCCCTTGTTTGTCTTTTTGATAGGGAGGCGGTTGTGATTCGCCTTTTCCTTTTACGAATAGAGGAAGATGGTGGTGTGTCAGCCTGAGAGTCATCACTAGGAATATGGACAATAGGATCAGATGATTCTGCTAGGTGGTGAGATGGGCTTGAAGAGAGGTTAATTGGATTAGTTGGTTCTGTGGATGGGATTGGTGGGGAGTCAAGGATATTCTCTGGTTGCTGCTCGTGGGAACTTTCAGGAATTTCTTGAGGATTCTCAGCAGCTTCTTGAGGAATTTCAGCAGCTTGCTCAGGGTCAAGGGGTGGGTTGTTTAGAGGAGGGTTTTGTTGAGCAAAACCCCTTTGAATCAATAGCTGAACAAGGCGGTGATGGGTGAGGGAAATAAGTGGGAATTTTACCCATCTACAATAATATGACATATTTCTAATGCATCCAAGTAAATAGTAAGGAATGTTTACTAGTCTACCATGTCTTAAATGGCTTAATAAGATAAAATCATGCTGATAGACTACCTGATAGCGACCTTCACAAGTGAGATAATGTTTGATTAATTCAGCAACTTTCGGCCAAGGAGGTGGCAATGAGTGAAGTCTGACACCCCGGCCTTTAAGCTCGATGTGTTCTCCTGGCAGAAGAAAATCTTATTGTGCATTCAAAATGATGTGCTTTCGACTAAACCATCGAGTACCAGTGACCAGCAGACCTAAAAATTGTGCTATGTCACCCTCTGATACTGGAATTCAGACTCCCTGAACAGTAGAATGATCTTCCTGAAGATTTTGTGCAAATTCAAGGACCTTTTGTGGATAAAAATCTTGAAGTCTCTGAAAATATCCTACCCAACCTACCTACTAAAAAAATCTGATACGCATCTGGGAATAATTCAAGCAGATCTATTGAGCTGGGCTCATGTCAAATAGCAAGTCCTCCCATAGTTAACCAGCTTTGGTAAAATGCACAGTCAAAGAGCAAAGTTACCGGACTTCGAACAGAGTAAACTTTGCGAATGAGAACATGGAGTAACGGTGAAGAGGCGAAGTAATGGGTAGGAAAAATGACGGTAATTGGCATGTTATGAAATGATGGCATAAAATTTCGATATTCCCCCCCAACTACGGCTGAAATGATGTCTTTAAGTGTGCGGAGATTGTGGTCATAATAAACGAAATCTTCTCTTTAAACCATAGTTTAATTGTACTTACATATAAAATTTGCATACCTCATGTTTAACTTTGATTTGTAGTTCAAAAAATATAGTGCTTGTTTATGATGGCTCAATAGTCATGGAAGAACTTTAGAATCTTTTTGAAACATGAGGGAGATCATATTAGAGGTCTGAGAAGGTAGTGAACGGACAGGATTAACACCAGGAATAAGAGAAGTGAAAATGAAATAACTGGAGAAGATGTTTTCATGACAGAAAATGTTGCATAGTCATGTTTTTGGAGAAATAAATGGTGTTTCAGCAACGGGAAAATGGATGAAATGCTGCTAAAAAGCGGTGTTTCAACAATGGAAAAATAGGGAAAGTGTTGCTGAGGAGTGATGTTTTAGCCGTGGGAAAATGGGGGAAAATATTTTCTGAGGAATGGTATTTCAGCAATATGAAAAATGGGGAAGATATTTGCTGAAGAATGGTGTTCCATCAATGGGAAAAATAGGGAGAATGATATGAAAAGGGAAAAAGGAATGAATACAATTAATGATGAAATGTTACTGGAAGATGGGGAAGTGAACTATGAATGAGTTGAAGTGAGGGGAGCAATGCTTCTCAGAATGAAGCCTGGATCTGCTTGTGGTGAAATTGTCGTTCCTTGGTAAGCCTTTCCTTAATCAAGAATCTGCAAAATAATCAATTGTAACATGCCAGCCTTTGACAAGGATTATTTGTTTAATAAATCTAATTCTAATACTAAAAGTACAATGCAGAAAATAATCAAATGCAGTGAGGAGCAGAAGGCTCCCCTAAAAAGAAATAATGTGCATCTGCCATGCAAGTGGCCTTAAAATATTCTTTGGAAATAGGGCGTTGGTACAGACGAAGCCGATGACCATTTACTAATAGTGGTGTTTTAGAGTCATCAATTGTTAAGAGCCTTACTGTTCCATTGGGAAAAACAACATCTACTTCATAGGGTCCCAGTCTTGTACGTAGCTTCCCTTGAAAGTTTTCAAATCGAGAATCATACAATAAAGCCCAATTACCTTTTTGGAACTGCTTATGCTTGATGATTTTATCATGCCACTTTGTTCTTTGTTGTTGGATCATAGTTGTCTGATGAATGGCATCTAATCTTTTTTCATCCAATTCATGAAGCTGCTGCAACCTAGCTGTCTATACATCAGTCAAATCAAGGTTAACAGCTAAAGCAGTCCTTAAGGTTTTGATTTCAAATTCCACAAGAAAAACAACACTTTTACCATAAACCAATTCATGGAGAGAAAATCTTGTAGTATATCTCCAAGTAGTTCTATAAGCCCATAGTGCTTCAGGGAGCCTTTGAGACCAATCCTTCCGGTTATCCTTCATTGTTTTGGTTAGAATGGCTTCTATTACTTTGTTTGTGCTCTCCACTTGCCCATCGGCTTGGGGGTGGTATGGTTTAGTCATTCTATGATGAATGTGATATTTTTGAAGGGTGGCTTTGAAACCATGAGAAGTGAAAAGAGGTCCTCCATCTGTAACTAGCTCTCTAGGGACTCCAAATATAACAAAGATTTCTTCAAATATGAAAACTAGGACAGCTTCTTCATTAGCTCTAATGAGTGCTTTGGCCTCCACCGATTTAGTCATATAATCTGTGCAGACTAATATATAAACTCTTTGATTAGATGGAGGATTAATGGGTCCTTTAAAATCTAAGGCCCATATTTCAAATGGTTCAAGTATTACCTGGGGGTTTAATGGCATTTCATCTCTATGATTAGGTTGACCCATTCTCTGACAGCTATCACCAGCCCGAACATATTTCTTTGCGTCCTTAAAGAGTGAGGGCCAATAATAACCCATCCTAAGATTTTATGTGTCGTTCTCTTATCAGCAAAATTCCCTCCGCAAGGGTCATCATGACAAGCTTTTAGTATATCATACACCTCATCCTCTCTAATGCATCTCCGAATTTCATGATCAAGTCCTGTATAGAAAAGACACCTACTTATCCAGCTATACCGAGCACTTTGTTGAATGATTTTTATTTTTTCTCGATGTGATAGGTGTGATGGTAACTTCCCTGCAACCAAATAATTGGCAATGTCTACATACCATGGTGAGTGAGCAGATACTGCAAATAAATATTCATCAAGAAAGGAATCATCTACTGGAATATTATTATCATTTTTTAACCGAGAAAGGAAATCAGCAACAACATTTTCTTTACCTGGTCGATCCACAATTGTAATATCAAACTCTTGTAATAACAATAACCATGTGGTGACTTGAGCATTTGTGACATATTTTTCTCATTAAATACTTAATAGCCGAGTGGTCAGTATGGAAAAAAGTAGAATAACCAGTAATGTAATGTCGAAATTTATTAATAGAATAAGTTACTGCTAAAAATTCCTTTTCAATAACTATATAATTGAGCTCAGAAGGAGTCATATTCTTACTGAAGTAGATAGCATAAGGAAGATGGTTTTCATCTTGTCCCAAGACAACTCCAATTGCAGTATCTGAAGCATCAGAAGATATATTAAATGGAAGTTCCCAATCAGGTCCTCTTAGAATAGGAGATGTGGATAACTGATGCTTGAGTTATACAAGGGCCTCCTGGCAAAGATTAGTCCACTTAAATTCATCATTTTTCATAAGTAACACAAACAAAGGAGAAGCTATTTTGGAAAAAAAATTAATAAATCTCCTGTAATATCCTGCATGTTCTAGGAAACTTCTCACATCTGTTTAGGGAAACTTCTCCACATCCTGCAATGTACGCATACCATGGTGAGTGAGCAGATACTGCAAATAAATATTCATCAGGAAAGGAATCATCTACTGGATTATTACCATCAGCTTTTAACCGAGAAAGGAAATCTACAACTACATTTTCTTTTCCTGGTCGATCTACAATTGTAATATCAAATTCTTGTAATAAAAATAACCATCTGGTGACTCGAGCATTTGTGACAGATTTGTTCATTAAGTACTTAATAGCCGAGTGGTTAGTATGGACAAAAGTAGAGTAACCAGTAATGTAATGTCGAAATTTATTAATAGCATAAATTACTGCTAAAAATTCATTTTCGGTAACTGTCTAATTAAGCTCAGCAGGAGTCATATTCTTACTAATGAAGTAGATAGCATAAGGAAGATGGTTTTCCTCTTGTCCCAAGACAACTCCAATTGCAGTATCCGAAGCATCAGAAGATATATGAAATGGAAGTGACCAATCAGGTCCCCTTAGAATAGGAGCTGTAGATACCTGATGCTTGAGTTCAACAAATGCTTCCTGGCAAAGATTAGTCCACTTGAATTCAGCATTTTTCATAAGTAACACAAACAAAGGAGAAGATATTTTGGAAAAAAAATTAATAAATCTCCTGTAATATCCTGCATGTCCTAAAAAACTTCTCACATACATTTTTAGGAAACTTCTCACCCCCTCTGCAATGTCACATACCAGTGTGAGTGACGAGATACGCAAATGTTGTCCAAGAAAAGGAGTCATCTTTTGGAATATTATTATGGATTTTTAGCGAGGAAAGTAAATCAGCAACAACATTTTTATTTACGAGTCGATCCACAATTGTAATATCAAACTCTTGTAATAAAAATAACCAATAAGTGACTTGAGCATTTGTATTGATTTTTCATTAAATACTTAATGATGAGTGGTGGAAATTATGGAAAAAGTATAATAACGATGTGTAATGCCGAAATTTATTAATAGAATAAATTGCGCTAAAAATTCCTTTTCCAATAACTATATAATTGAGCTGGGTAGGAGTCATATTCTTACTAATGAAGTAGATAGCATAAGGAAGATGGTTTTCCTCTTGTCCCAAGACAACTCCAATTGCAGTATCCGAAGCATCAGAAGATATATGAAATGGAAGTGACCAATCAGGTCCCCTTAGAATAGGAGCTGTAGATACCTGATGCTTGAGTTCAACAAATGCTTCCTGGCAAAGATTAGTCCACTTGAATTCAGCATTTTTCATAAGTAACACAAACAAAGGAGAAGATATTTTGGAAAAAAAATTAATAAATCTCCTGTAATATCTTCCGTCCTAGGGAAACTTCTCCCTACCATACATTTTTAAAACTTCTCACATCTTGCAATGTCTACATACCATGGTGAGTGAGCAGATACTGCAAATAAATATTCATCAAGAAAGGAATCATCTACTGGAATATTATTATCATTTTTTAACCGAGAAAGGAAATCAGCAACAACATTTTCTTTACCTGGTCGATCCACAATTGTAATATCAAACTCTTGTAATAACAATAACCATGTGGTGACTTGAGCATTTGTGACATATTTTTCTCATTAAATACTTAATAGCCGAGTGGTCAGTATGGAAAAAAGTAGAATAACCAGTAATGTAATGTCGAAATTTATTAATAGAATAAGTTACTGCTAAAAATTCCTTTTCAATAACTATATAATTGAGCTCAGAAGGAGTCATATTCTTACTGAAGTAGATAGCATAAGGAAGATGGTTTTCATCTTGTCCCAAGACAACTCCAATTGCAGTATCTGAAGCATCAGAAGATATATTAAATGGAAGTTCCCAATCAGGTCCTCTTAGAATAGGAGATGTGGATAACTGATGCTTGAGTTATACAAGGGCCTCCTGGCAAAGATTAGTCCACTTAAATTCATCATTTTTCATAAGTAACACAAACAAAGGAGAAGCTATTTTGGAAAAAAAATTAATAAATCTCCTGTAATATCCTGCATGTTCTAGGAAACTTCTCACATCTGTTTGCGTTTTAGGAATAGGAAGGCTCTGAATGACTTGTATTTTGGATGGATCTACCTGAATTCCTTGAGATGAAATAAAATGTCCAAGCACTACTCCTTCACTCATCATCATATGACATTTTTCCGTGCTTAAGGAGAGGTGAACTTGTATACAATGTTTAAGTACTTTCTCAAGATTCTGTAATGCATCTTTGAAAGACACAACATAAGGGGAAAATTCATCCATAAATATTTCCATGGAGTCATTCAGCATATCAGAAAATATTCCTATAACTTCTCTTTGAAAGGTTGCTGGTGCATTACACAGTCCAAATGGAAGAACTCTATAGGCAAAAGTTCCCAAAGGGCTAGTAAAAGTGGCCTTATCTTGGTTTTGGGGTGCAATTCTGATTTGGTTATACCCACTAAATCCATCTAAAAAGGAGAAGAATTTCTTCCCTGGAAAACTATCCAACACCTGATCAATGAACGGTAAAGGAAAGTGATCCTTTTGAGTGGCTTTATTTAAGGCTCTATAATCTACACACACTCTCCATTTCCCGTTTTTCATAGGAACTATTACCAATGGGGACACCCATTCACTGTCAGATATAGGGTATATAAATCCTGCATTAAGCAATTTCTGAAGTTCCTCTTTAACAATTTCTCTTAAATTAGGGTTCATTCGTTATTGGGGTTGACAGACTGGTCGACAACGTTCCTTGATATAGATACGGTGAGTACATAATTCAAGAGAGATTCCCCTCATATCTGTATAGTCCCATGCGAATGCTTCCTTATTTTCAAGAAGTAACTTCATTAATTGTTGTGTTTCAACAACTGTCAGATTGGGATTTATATTCAGTGTTTTTCCAGGTTCAATTTCTACTGTTATACTCTTAGAAGAGATGGTGGTTGATGTTTGAGGAAGATCTTCAGGTTTAAG
Source organism: Pinus albicaulis (assembly GCA_034641835.2). Classification (NCBI taxonomy): domain Eukaryota; kingdom Viridiplantae; phylum Streptophyta; class Pinopsida; order Pinales; family Pinaceae; genus Pinus; species Pinus albicaulis. Next base: position 1,482,414,781 of record CM076578.1, read on the forward strand.
ATTTTCCTAGGTATATGATTTCAAAAGTGCAGCCAGTTGATTATGTGTTTCCGAAATCACCGAGGAGGGTTCACAAATAAAATTATTAATTACCTCATCCTCAGTGGTATCTTTAAGGCTTAAAGCTTGTACGATAGTCAAAATAGTTTGAATAGCATGATCATCATATTCCATCCATATATAATTATCATTATTAATCATGGGTGTAGCGTGAGGGTAGACAGTAAGCTGCTTAGTTTCATACCCATTGTAAATTGTCATTGAACTAGATCTACAGCTGGTAAATGCATCGGATGTGGCTAACCAGGGCCTTCCCAGAATTAGAGGATGTCCCCCCAACTTTGTTTTAGTCTATAACACCACAAAGTCAGCTGGGTAATTCCAGGACTCAACTGAGATGACTAGGTCTTCAATAACTCCTTCTGGTTTGATTGTAGAGCGGTCGGCTAACTCTAGAATGGTTGGTGTATCTCTGATTACGTTCTTTGGCTGTAGCAATTGTGAATTTTCAAGAGTCATAATGTTTATAGCAACACCTAAATCTACCAAAACTTGAGGGATTATTTTTTTACCAATTTGGACTGTCACAGTAGGATGGTCGGGGTCACCATATTTAACTGGAGGAGCTTTACCCGACATTAATGCAGATAGATCACCCATAACATGGACTATAAGGGGATCTTTATCTTTCCTACCGGGTTTCTTAACACAAATGTCTCTCATCGTTCTGGCATAAATTGGTACATCTCTTAGTGCTTGTAAAAATGGAATTTTAACATACAGATTTTGCAATTCCCCTAGAATATTAAAAGCAGGTGGCTCAGGCGTTCTAGTTAAAACTAAACGCTCAGGGAATGGTGGCTCTGTTGTTTCAGCACCCTTATTAGAGGGTGGTTATGCCTCTTTATGTGAATCACATTTTTCAGTTTCTTCTTTATCAGATTCGAAAGAGGTAACATCATCAATAATGGGTTCAACTATTTTCCCAAATCGTAAATGAATGTCATTACATTGCACAGGGAAAACAGGAAGTATAGGCTGGTTCTGAATATAAATAACTTGCACAGCTTTATTATTGGGGTTAGGATTTGGTTGTACAAGTATCTGGGGTCTCATCATTTTATTATTTGGTGGAGCACCTGATGGTAGAGGAAGTGGTTGTTGAGATTGAGGAAATTGACTCGGAAAAGGGAGTTGTTGACCCCTCCAATTTGTATTCCACTAGTTAAAGTAAGATTGTTGTTGTGGAGGCCAAGGAGTCCACATTGCAGGATCTACAAAGGGAGGGTTTGTTTGTTGCATGGGTGGGTAATTCATTTGATTGAAGGGTGGGTATTGCATCTGGTTAAAGGGAGGGTAATTTTCTTGAATAAAAGAAGGATAATTGTTCCAATGATTAGAAGATGTAAATGGCATATTAGATTTCATACCTTGTCCTCATGGTTTCCATTGCCTTCTCTGTGTCAGCAGATAGACTGCTTTAGCTTCCTCTTCGATTGGTTGCAATGCTGCTTTTATTCCTGGTAAAGAATGGCATTTTTTTGTTTCAAGATCCTTCTCACAAAGGGTGCAAATTGGTATCTTGTCCATTGGGCATTCCCTTAGTGGGTGTTTATCTCTACATTTGGGGCAAAAGACAACCAAAGATGTTTTTGCTTCGGCTTGTTTGTTCTTAGCCTGTAAGGTGTCAATATGTGAAGCAAAAGAACTTAACATTTCAGTTTTAAATTCCTCAATTAAATTACCTATTTCAGCTCTTGTTGCTCCTCCACTGGCTGATTTTTGAACTCTTGTGTATGTGGTATCCCTGATGTTTGATCTATTCCTTGCGGCTCCTCTTGAACATCTTTTGCAAAGGTTAACAATTTCATCATATGATTCTTTAGATATGTCCCCTTTACCAATCATATTTAGCATATCTAAACAGTCATCCCTTACCCCTTTCAATAATATTGTTTTAATAATATCCTTACTTACATCGGGATGATTGGATCTCTGTAGATTGTATTGTAGTCTTTCCACAAATTCCTCCAGATTCTCGTCCTCCTTTTGTACCATGTTAAATAGTTCCTCTCTTTTCTCTCTTGTCCGGCAATAGTCTTTATATTTAAGCATAAACTTCTGTTTCATCTATTCCCATGTTATGATTACATGGCCTCCCAAGACTCATGAACTACTGTTGAAGCCTGAAAATCTGCGCTAGGCTTGTTAGGGAAAACCACCCGGTCGGGACCTTAAGACAGCTCCTTTTCCGTTTGGGATGGTGGCTCCGACTGGATTTAAAGGACCAGTTTCCTTATAACTGAATGGATTGGATTGGATGAGTGGAAATGGGACTAAATTAACAGAAATAAAATTATCTAATCTAAGCTAAATACTGATAAAGAAATTCTATTACTAACCCGGGTAATTATATGTGAATACAATTTAAGATTGTTTCAATCTAATAATAACCATGAAAATGTATTATTAATCAAATTGAAATATGCAGAAACAAATAAAGATAACTCTGTTTAAGAAATTAAACAGAGTTATATTAACATATTGCATTCATCATGTATACCATTTATATATGCTTATAAAATATAACATTTCAATTATACTCAGAAATGATATATAAAAGGAAATGTTATGAAAACCAAATATATAAATGATAGCAAATTCTTCAAACGAATACCATATAACAGAGAAAATCAACAGTGAACAGATAGAAATACCTCATTCATCTTGAAGACTGTCAAATGAAATGTGATACTCTGATCTAGTAACTCCAATGTAAAATTAAATCCAAAGGTACAGAAATGCAACACTTCAAAGATAATTTCAGCACAAAAATCACCAGATGTGATCCTTCATAAAATAAAATAAGGAATGGAGTACAGAAATGTTAGCCCCAAGTCCAAAAAATATTACAATTTCAGATCCCTCTCTAAATGCATGAGAGGGATTTAAATAAGAAATTACATAACAAAATCCTACTACTACTGCTACAATTTATCAAATTAAAACTGAAAGGCTATCTTGAATGAAACTGATTCATTTTTTTTCTCTCTCGCTTGATGAAGCCAAGTTGCAAATGCTCAACATATCTTGGAGTCTCGGTGGATGACTCATCTCAGAATGCAACTGTCCAGCATAGGTGGCATCGGAAAATTCTGGAATTAAACAATTGACAGCATTTGATAGGAATTTGATAGCCGTCTGTTGATTGTTTGGTTTGATCAAATGAGTCCACATACTGTCCCAGGATATTGTTTGAAGTTTGCTGATTTGTTGACTTTTCTTTTCCATTTCTTCTCTCCACCTGTTTTCAGTTTCTTTCACTTTTGGCAAACTGCCAGGAACACAGTCTGTAATGAGATTGATTGAGTATAGGATGTCATTTATGAGTTGCGTGATATTATTCATCATACTCCTGGCTCTTGATATTGCTCTCTCAGCTTTCATTATTTGATGTTCCCATTCTGTAAACAAGATTTCTTTGTGTTTTTCCTCTATTCTAGGAAGATTGGCTTCTTTTCCCTTTTATGTGTCTTGCCAATTGAGAAATTCGGAAATCTTTTCATCGGCATCATCTATTTCTTGTTTAAGAGTAATGACATTTTGGATCAAAGATGAAATAATATCACAAAAAGGTTATGCCTGTGACAGTTTTGAGCAAAATTCAATTAATTGCTGAGACAATAGTTTATTAGCCTCAAGGGCTTCTGATTTGAATTCATTTAACTTTGGGTAATCTTTAAACTTATCCAAAGTTGCTTGAAATTCCTTTTCTTGAATCATTTTTGCATTTTTCTCATTTTGTAACAGACTTTGTAACTTAGAAATTTCTTCATTTAGCTGTTGTTGTTTGCCTAAGAGCTGTTCATCAACTTTCTTCTTTTCTTCAGCAAGCTGTTTTTCCAATTCTTTGGACCTGAGTGTCTGATCTTGTAGTTGCTTTTGCAATTGGCTAATCTGTTGCTGATTTTCCTTAGCTTGCTCTTCCAGTGAAGCTATGTGGAGATCTTTCTGAGTTATCAGCTGAGAAACTTCTACAACTTTATCCACTGTTGCAGCACTATAAGCTCCTGTATACTGGGACAATTTTGTGAGGTCTTAGAATGGATTCACTTCATTGTTCTTATAAACAATATTCATAAATTCCTCTGATGGAGTAGAAAATATGTCATGTTCTGTCTTTCTTCTCTTTCTTTGTCTTTTAACAACAGCCTTATGTTTAGGGCTGTAAAATACATCCAAAGGAGGGATCTCCTAAACTTTTAATACAATATGCCCTGTCGGATGTTCAGGAATGACTTCAACATCCTGCTCTATTTGTTCTTTATCTTTATCCTGCAATCCAAGCTGTTGAGAAAATTGATCATATTGTTTTAATAGCTGAGGAGAAACATTAAGATCAGTAGAAACCATAATTTCCTTAGTTGTTTCTTTTCCTTTTTCTGTATCTATGTTCTGCTCAGTGCTTTTGCCATCCGATCCGCCTTGTTGATTATGCACATCATCATTGATATTTGTGCATTTCTCTGTTGTTTGAGCAGTAGACTTCTGACCAGTATTTGGACCGGATGTATCATCAGTATTTCCCTTTTGGATATCAGGTTTGTCAATAGTGACCCTTAGAGGATGTCTGATTAAACAGTTGTGATCGGTGTGTGGCAATATGAGTAGATGTTCCTATTGGCGTTTGGTGAATGTACATACATTTTAAGACTTTTGTGTTTGAATTATTGCCGTGGTCGGAAAACTCTTGTGACAATCTCTGGCTTAATTGTAAAATTTATTCATTATCGTTGGAATCTAGACTTAGCGTGATCATAGAGTCGAAAATCTATCTAATAAACAAACAAATCATGACAGATCAAAAGATATGCTTAATCGAACAATTAATAAATGACATCAAAATTACATACTTACAGATCATATTATTATTTTGGAATGGTTTGCAATTTGACTTTTTCTTGAACTTCTTTTACATCGCCAAGTCATTTAAAGTAAACTGACCACAATTGAGTGGGAATTGAAGCCACATTCTCTTCTTACTGTTATTCAAAGGCCTAGATATTCCTTCAACTGTTAATTGATAGGAAATTTCTTGAGCAAGAAGTTTGTCTGGAACAATAAGAGGAAGAACATGTGGTTCCACAATACTACCAAAAACCCTGATGTATGTAAATTTCTCCTCCGCAAACCAATCTCCTATTGCAGATAAGTCGGACTTAGCTTTATCAGAGAATCTAGGAGGAATCAAAATGGTTTGAAAGAAAGCAGGGATGAAATATGACGATTATGCATTATCATGAAATAACAGACATGCCCAAACCGGTTGCCAGTAAATATGAATTGGGACAGGGTCTTTGGGAGTCCATTTCCATCAAAATAAGGGAAATTCAGAATTGAAACAAAGAGCATCAAGAATATAGGCACAAAAGAAAAAGGGAGTGGAATTTCCAGCAGTTTTTTCTTTTCTGTATTCAAGTATCCTATTGGCCATTCTATCAGAAAGAATAACAGCCCAGTCCATAATGTAGGAATTCACAGCAGCTAGGATTAATGGGACCATTTGTATAGAAAACCTAGCTGAATTATCATTGCCAAATAATCTACACATCATGGCAGCGGCATAGCAATATGGAGGCAGAAGGGAATCTACAGAATACATACTGGATGCTTCATTTCGGTGCTTCTCTGGATTTTTCCTCCAATCTTTGATAGGGTCAGATTGGACTTTGTTATTATCAGCAAAATATTTGATAAATTCCTTGTTATACACCTTCTGCGGGTCTGGAAGGTGATACATTGCTTTCAAGTCTTCTGCTTTAAACGAGCCAAAAGGCACTCCAGATGCTGAAACAAACGTTCTGTCTTGTATCTTTACACTCTCAATAACCCATCGAACTGCATCATAATAAGGCATGATGCTCGCTCTGGCTGCAATTCGATGCAAAAACGAATTTGCAAGTGATTTTTCAGTGATCTCAGAGTCGGAATCTGAGCTATCTTCGTCTGGAATTGATGCCTTTTCCACTGTGACCTTGGGGTTTTCTCTTTCCAATAGGTTGTAGACTGCTTCCCATGTCATTTTCCCAAGCCCCTGGCATGATGTATCTGTGACTAGTCTTAGTTTTATGGGCTTTTCTTTTGAGACCGTAGGAGTTTCGACAAACTTTACTGGCAGAGTAGTCTTGTTTCTTCTCCCTCTCTTTGACATTTCTGCGTTTGCTACCGCTTCCCTTTGTCTGTGAATGAAAGAGTTTAGTGTTCTTTGGCTCTGCAAGACAATAAACTCTCAGTCGTGATAAACAAGCAACTCAAACGGAATGATTTATGAACTTATGATTTTCATTTATTTGTTTCGTATATCGCGTAAATGCTCCTTTTGGGTCACACTCACGTATTTAAAACCAAATCATTAACCATATTCATTTGATTCGTTATTTAATGCCCTCGTACCAATAGAGATTTGGCGCTTGTGAAATATTAAAATATTCACTCATTCTGAACTTTTCGCATGCAATAAATGACATTTATGAATCGCATCGAGAGTTTTCGAATGGCTCGTAAGGATTACAATACGTTTTTCCCGATTGGTCGATTCCGATTGAAAACTTTTCCGATCTCTAATGGTGGGGTCTACCATATAAGACTTTGAACAAATGTTTGATTTTTCTTTTGAAAGCGTTTATTGTAATAACGCGCGTCAGATCGGGGAATTTTAATTGAACGTAAAGAGTTTATTAAAGATTATTCCGATTATTCGATTGCGACTGGCCGCATCGCATCGGAAGTTATACAAACGAACAAATTAAACTCTTAGTGATTTGAAGATTTCCGATCGAACTAATCGCATCGAAGGATTTGAAATAATTATATGAAACTTCTTTTAAGGATTATCTCCGATTCTCCGATTGCGATTAGACTTTTAAACTTGATTTGTTATTTATGATAAGGCCTTCTATATTGGATCAGATCATAAGTTTTGAATGTTGAATTTATCTAGTAAACACAAGATGAGTTTTTCCAAAACAATGAATCTTTATTTCCAAGTCTTCTATTTCTATAAAAAGGGAAAGGGACCCTTTTTCTAAATGAATTTTATTTCTAAAATTTTAAGAAAAAGGGAGGGTTGTTGTATAGTACAACAATTGGCGATTCACTGAAAGAACCAGTTATCTCTGAAAAATAAAATGAATACTATATTTTAAGTAAGTAAAGATTTTTAAAGGTAATAAAAATTATCCTAGGATAATTAGAAATAAAATCTAACTTATGAAAAAGAATAAAAATTATTAACAATTACTTTCTAGTTTCTTGAGAATAAAAACATTTTGAGTTATCTTAAGCTTTGATTGGTATTAGTAATGAAGTAAGTGGATTTCTTCAAGTTTGGTTTTATAATATACTCTATTGTCATAGGTATTGCCTCTGCTGCCTGCAAACGTTCATAGTCTCGACAGGATTACCTTTTAACCATTAACTATTCATTGTCCCATTCAACTAAGATTATGACTTTTTAAAAGATAAATTCATAAGACATATTATCTCATGTTTTTGTCTTTTATTTATTTATTTTTATTTCTTTTTAAGAGCCATTGTTCTGGTTTGGTAGCCAGTTGATAACAATGCCATTCAATAGTTATAATTAAACTGAACAAGCTGGCTCGTGATGAGACCCCTTGTCTTATATTAATAAGCCATTACCTTGTTTTGATATGCAGTATTGGTAATGTCAGTTTTATTATTTCTTATGAATATGGTAAGTCGGCTCATGATGAGACCTCTTATCTCTTAAAGAATTTTTTTTAATAATTTCTTAGAATTATATTCTAAAAAATCACAACCTAAATGAATGGGGTGAACTAGTCTTATCCTTAAGAATCAATGGATGACAATTTTCTGAGTTTTTTGAGTACCAAGACTTGAATAATCTTTACTTTTATAGATAACTTCTCTCTGCTTAATAAACTTGTAATGATTTACATTTTCCTCAAGTTTTTCCAAAAAAAAATTATGCAAATAATTGGTATAATCTTTCAAAGTTTAACATCTTATTTAAAACTATCAAAAGAATATAATCATTTCTCTAAAAATTCTTATTTACACTAAAATAAATATTTATAATATTCTTCTTAAGAATTTTTCTATCAAGTAAACAGTCAATTAGAGACTTACTAACAACCTTTACTTGCAAAAACAGTAAAAAACTTTGCAGAAAGGAATATGTACAGTTTAAGAAGGGGTTACCTCCTTATGAGAAGAATTTCTTTAAGATAAGCCCATTTACAGGAAGAGATTCTCTCTTACCTGTTAGATCTTGGAGCATGAACGTATTTGAGCCTATCTTTTCAATGATCTGAAATGGTCCAAGCCACATCTTTTGAAATTTGGTATGCTTACCTTTTTCTTCATGTGCCTTATCCCATTTTAGAACAAGATCACCAATTGACAAAAATTTTGAGCCAGTAGAACTTGCATCAAAAGAAGATTTTACAAGCTGCTGATGTTTTTCATGAACCATTTTAGCCTTATCTCTTTCTTCTTCTAGTTTAAGGATTTGATCATATCTCAATTGAATAGATGAAGAAGGATTTTCTTCAATAAATTGTACTAGGGCTAATGATGGAAGAGTTAAATTTGATGGTATCACAGCTTCTTTTCCATAAACTAAATTAAAAGGTGAAGTTCCTATTGAAGCTTTCTCAGTAATACGATCAGCCCATAATGCAAGGATTAAAGATTTATGTTAATTCTTTTGATTTTGATCGATAGTCCTTTTAATAATTTTGATGAGATTTTTATTGGTGGATTCAGCCAAACCATTACCTTGTGGGTAGTAATTTGCTGAATATTTGAGTTTAAAACCTTTTAACTGCAAATTCTATTAAACTGTTTCCTGAAAAATAAGATGCATTATCAAAGACAAGAGCTTGAGGTACACCAAACCTGGTTATGATAAATTGATCTATGAAATCAATAATTGCATCAGAATTGGCTACCTTCAAAGGGATTGCCTCTACCCATTTTGTAAAATAATCGGTTGCAGTAAGAATGTACTTGTGCTGCTTGGAAGAATGAGGTACTATCTCACCAATAATGTCGAGTCCCCATTGTTCAAATGGTTGCTCAATATTTACTGGTTGCAAAGGAAAAGCTGGTTTCCTTTGCCTTCCACTTGCAGTTTGGCAGATTCTGCACTTTCTTACATATTCATGTGTATCTTTAAAAAGGGTAGGCCAATAATAGCCAGCACGAATTATTTTGTGAGTTGTGGTATCACCTCCAAAATGACCTCCTGCTGGTCCATCATGCAACTCCTGCAAAACCTTTTCAGCTTCAGTCTTTTCAAGACATCTTAATAAAATTGAATCATAATTTTTTCTAAATAACACATTATCAATGATCTCATATTTAATAGCTTTTAATCTTAAAACACGTTTTTTCTTATAGTTGAGATCAGAAGGAGCATACCCATTTTTCAAGTAATAGATGAGATCAGCATACTGAGATTCAGAATCCGTAATACTTATCTGATTTACTTGAATATCTTGATTTGAATCTTCATTTTCTGGTATGTTATGAGCTCCTGCTAATAATCTGCAAAAACCTTGTCCTCTAACAATCTTAGCTGGTTTAATATCAACATCGTATTCTTGTAAAGCTGTTACCCAGTTAGCTCGTTTTTCTCCTACTTCTCTCTGAATTAATAATTGTCTCAATGCAGAGAATGGGACAATGATTTTTGTATGAGTTTTTAAGAGAAAAGGTCTGAAATGCTTGATTGATTTGAACACAGCAAAGGCTTGTTTTTCAACATCGGAATAATTTAGTTCAGCTCCTTGCAAATTTGAACTAAAGAAAGAAATTGGTGCTTCAATTTTCTGATCATTGAGTTGTGTTAAAACAGCTGCATAGGATGTCTCTGTGGCTAAGGTATACAAAATAAAATCTTTAGAAAAATCCGGAGTACTTAATGCTGGTGCATTAATGATTTCCTGTTTGATTGCCTCAAAGGCTTCTTTCTCTTTATGCCCCCATTTAAATATTGAATTCTTCTTGATCATATTTTGCATAGGTAAAACAATTAAAGAAAAATCAGGAATGAATCTTTTTACAAAATTGATCTGTCCAAGAAATGATTGCATGGATTTTTGTTATGAGGTAAAGAAATATCAGAGATCTCTTTTACTCTATCTGGATCAATGTATATACCATCTTTTGACACAACAAATCCTAAGAGTTTTCCTTCATCCAAAGCAAAGAAATATTTCTTTGGATTTAAGGAAATACCAAACCTTCTACATCTTTCAAATATTTGCTTTAGATCATGTAGATGATTAGTTCTCTTTTGAGAATCTTGTTATCATCAAGACCAACAACAAGCCAATTTGCTATTGGTGAGACCTTTACAAATGCTATGTCCATGGCTCTTTGAAAAGTTGCTCCTGCATTTATTAGACCAAAAGGCATTTTCTGATAAGCATAAGTTCCCATTTTGTTCTGAAAGTTGTTTTCAATCTGTCATCTGGATGAACTAAAACTTGATTATAGCCCGAAAATCCATCGAGAAAGGACATAAGTTCAGAACCAGCTACCTTTTGAAGTATCTGTTCCATGGTTGGCAATGGGAAATTGTCTTTTAAACATGCCTTGTTTAAATTCCTGAAATCAATACAGATTCTTATATCACCATTTTTCTTCCTTACAGGTACCATATTGGAAACCCAATTAGAATGCCTGACAGGAAAAATGATTTTGGCTTTCAAAAGTTTATTAAGTTCTGATTTGATTTGATCTTCAAGATTTGGATGAACTTTCCTTAGTTTTTGTTGAACAGGTTTAATATCGGGAAGCATTGGAATTGTGTGCTGAATAACCGAAGTATCATATGTTTTTAAATCATCATAATTCCAAGCAAAAACATTTTTATATTTGTTCAATAGTTTAATGAAAGCATCCCTTTCCTCTGATGTTAAATTAAGTCCTAAATTAACATTTTGAGGTTTTGAATCAGAACCAAGATTCACTAATTCAAATTTCAAAGTGGAACTTTGAAGCTTCGTATTAGTGACTTTCTTGAATCTGTCTTTAATATCATATAAGTCCTCCAATTTAACAACAGATTTCGGAATGGGATTTTCATTACCTTTTGAAGCAATTTGTAAATCATGATCTTCTTCTTCAATAATTTGATCATCATATGATTTCTCAGAAGTCATGAAATTTAAGATATCTTGATCATGATAGAAAACTCTCCAATTTGTGACATTGTCTGGGACAGATGGTCGAAAAATTAATTCTACAGAAAACCTATCAGGACTGCAGTATTCAGCAGGTAGGAGTTTAGATGCAACATTAGCTAATAAGTCAGCTGATGTATTCTGATTCCTAGGAATAGGAGAAATATTAAATGCTAAAAAATGAGTGGTGAGATCTTGTACTAGGGTTTGATAATGTTTAAGATGTCCTGAAAGGCAATGAATAGTATTCCTAACTTGTTTTATAACAATTTCGGAATCCCCAAATACTTTCAAGTGTTTAACATCTAACCCTATAGCTTTATAAAGTCCTTGTACCAAGGCTTCATATTCTGCAGTATTGTTAGTACACTCAAATTCTAGCCTACATGACAGCATGGTTTTTTCTCCATTTGGATCGATTAAAATGCATCCTGCTCCAGCTCCATCATTAGACTTTGATCCATCGAAATATAATGACCAAAACAAAGTTTTATCTATTGACTCATCTACAATTACATCAGAAGTATTTACAATTCTAGAAGAATCAGATTGTGAAAAATTTTCTACTTGAGAAACAAAAGTATTAACAGAAAACGGTGATTGGGGTACTTTGAAGTTTCCAAGAAATGATTCAGCAGAATAACCTCCAAGAATGTTGTTGTTGAATGCTACTGGTTCATTATGTTGTTCAAATTCAGTGACAGTATGCCTCATATGTTTTTCTCGTTCAACTTTAATTTGATTTGGTTTCCCTTTATAGGGTAGCCACATATGAGAATAATCAGTCGAGATATAACCATTGAGTTTTGTAGACCAGTCCCTACTTAAAACTAATCCATAGAATTCAGGAATATCAGCAATCAAAATATCAATTCTTTGGACAATTCTAGGATCGGAAGCTAACCTGATAGTTACTGAATTGATTTCTCCTACAACTTGAACTTTGGATCGATCTAATTGAACAATATGTACTGCTGATTTCTGTGGTTCAATATTCAATTTGGCACACACAGAAATAGGCATTATATTGGAAGAGGCTCCAGAATCAATCAAACAATTGTGCAGATTTTTATTGTATATCTCATAAGTCAACAGAAAAGGAGGAGTTTGAGAATTTGACTTTTCCCCAATGAGTACAGTATCAGTAGCATCTACCTTGTCTGGTGGCTTACCGGTTCCTCTTGCTGCTTTTGCAACTATACCGCTTGGTAAAGGAGCGATTGGTGTAACATTTAATTCTTTCAATAACAATTTCTGCTGGTGTTTCAATTTGCTAAGTTCATGTAACGAAATGTTGGCTTTGATCTTTTTCATGTCTTCGACAATGTTGTACTCCATAGGATCTGACACTACTAAAGTCTTAGTTGTTGATGTGGGTGGGTTAGAAGAAGATGGATGATTCTGAATAGGTAGTGGAGAAGCTTTCTTTGCAGGAGGTTTGTCTTTGATACTTGGAGTTGTGTTTTTCCTTTTAGGAGCTGTTTGTATAGGCTCTGCTGTAGATTTACTCCTAGTACTTACAGGCATAGCTTCTTGTTCTATTTCACTGTCAGAATTAGGGAGAATAAAATCCCACATTCCATGTAATTCAGCGATTTCTTCATTTTCACCTTCTTCATCTGATATTAAGGATGTATCTTCTTCTTCTTCCTCTTCCTCTGATTCTGCATTAGAGATCGCATTAGGAGGTTTAGATTCAGCTTGATTTCTTCTAAAATTTCGGAATGGTTTTTTGGTAGAAGTTTCAGCTACTTGTTTCTTAATTTCAACCATTTCATTTGACATGGTTTTAAGAACTTTTTGTAAACCTTCCATGTCAAATGGATCTCTGGCCTTTTTCTTTGATTCATCCTTGAAGCTGACTTTCTTTGATTTTCTTTCCTCAAGAGCGTTTTTCTTTTCCAGAGAAGTAATTCGTTTTTCAATAGCAATAGCTTCTTTCATACTTTCAGCTAATGTAGGCTTTGCAGCTCTGTCTACGAAAATAGCTATGTTTGAGGGTAAGGCAGTGATATACCATTCAATTCTGACCTGCTCACTTGGCTTGGAATCAGTGGGAATTTTGTTCAAGAGCTTATTGAATCTGGAATTAAACTCTTTAATTGGTTCCTTGGGTTCTATTTTCAAATTTGAGAGATCATTGAGTAAAGTAGCTATTGATCGATCATCTCAAAATTTGGTTAAGAAATAATCTGAAAAAATATCCCAACTTGTTATAGATCCTGATGGTAATGAAAAATACCATGATCCTGCTGTTCCTTGAAGAGTATAAGGAAATAATCTAACTACAACATCCTCCTGTGTAACCCCATTCAAATTAATATCCAACATAAAGTTGTTAATATGTTCTTCAGCTGGAATGTTAAGATCTGGGCTAAATTTTGGAAGCCATTTTCCAGGATTATCTGGTAAATCATGTAAAGGTGCAGCCATGTTCACTGCTCCTGGAGTAGCCCATGGTCTAGCCATTATCGGAACGACTATCGGGGGAGTAGTAGTAACTGGCGGTGTTTGAATGGAAGTTGTTGGAATAGATGATGTTTGAGGTGAATGAGGAGGAGGTAGTAATAAAGACTGAAGAGGTTGTGATGTTGAAGGTGATGATCCCCGGTGAACAATAATATGTAATGGGGAAGTGGGTGTTTGACTTCGCACTGGAGATGATGAGATGGAAGATGATGGAGAAAAGGTCTCACTATCAGAACCTTCAGTGTTCTTTTTTGCCTTTTTCCTTCGGGGTAAAGGTAACTCAGCTGGTTCAATGCCAAGTTTTTCGCTTTGAAGTCTGGAATTGCGAAGTCTGACTGCCTTGAGATACTTCAGATCTCTGGGGTGATATGGAAAAGCCTTGAAGTTTCTGGATGATAGACTGAACTTCAGGAGACTCCGGACTTAAATGTTCTGAAGTATGGTGTGATTGAGCAGTGATAGTTGATCCCTCTTCTTCTCATTTGGACGCTGGTGAATCAGAATGCAAACGGGAGGTCTGAGGGGAGGTGGAGGGTGATTTACTCTGAGAATGGTCTGTAGGTTTTGATTTACTCGCCATTCATAGTTGGCCCTCCTTCTAGCGCCAAAAATGTTGAAGCCTAGAAAATCTCTACTTCAAACATTGGGGAAAACCACCCGGTCGGGACCTTAAGACAGCTCCTTTTCCGTTTGGGATGGTGGCTCCGACTGGATTTAAAGGACCAGTTTCCTTATAACTGAATGGATTGGATTGGATGGGTGGAAATGGGACTAAATTAACAGAAATAAAATTATCTAATCTAAGCTAAATACTGATAAAGAAATTCTATTACTAACCCGGGTAATTATATGTGAATACAATTTAAGATTGTTTCAATCTATTAATAACCATGAAAATGTATTATTAATCGAATTGAAATATGCAGAAACAAATAAAGATAACTATGTTTAAGAAATTAAACAGAGTTATAATAACATATTGCATTCATCATGTATACCATTTATATATGCTTATAAAAGATAACATTCCAATTATACTCAGAAATGATATATAAAAAGGAAAGTTATGAAAACCAAATATATATAAATGATAGCAAATTCTTCAAATGAATACCATATAACAGAGAAAATCAACAGTGAACAGATAGAAATACCTCATTCATCTTGAAGATTGTCAAATGAAATGTGATACTCTGATCTATTAACTCCAATGTAAAATTAAATCCAAAGGTACAGAAATGCAACACTTCAAAGATAGTTTCAGCACAAAAAATCACCAGATGTGATCCTTCATAAAATATAATAAGGAATGGAGTACAGAAATGTTAGCCCCAAGTCCAAAAAATATTACAATTTCAGATCCCTCTCTAAATGCATGAGAGGGATTTAAATAAGAAATTACATAACAAAATCCTAATACTACTACTACAATCTATCAAATTAAAACTGAAAGGCTATCTTGAATGAAACTGATTCATTGTTTTTCTCTCTTGCTTGATGAAGCCAAGTTGCAAATGCTCAACATATCTTGGAGTCTCGGTGGATGACTCATCTCAGAATGCAACTGTCCAGCATAAGTGGCATCGGAAAATTCTGGAATTAAACAATCGACAGCGTTTGATAGGAATTTGATAGCCGTCTGTTGATTGTTTGGTTTGATCAAATGAGTCCACATACTGTCCCAGGATATTGTTTGAAGTTTGCTGATTTGTTGACTTTTCTTTTCCATTTCTTCTCTCCACCTGTTTTCAGTTTCTTTCACTTTTGGCAAACTGCCAGGAACACAGTCTGAAATGAGATTGATTGAGTATAGGCTGTCATTTATGAGTTGCGTGATATTATTCATCATACTCCTGGCCCTTGATATTGCTCTCTCAACTTTCATTATTTGATGTTCCCATTCTGTAAACAAGATTTCTTTGTGTTTTTCCTCTATTCTAGGAAGATTGGCTTCTTTTCCCTTTTCTGTGTCTTGCCAATTGAGAAATTCGGAAATCTTTTCATCGGCATCATCTATTTCTTGTTTAAGAGTGATGACATTTTGGATCAAAGATGAAGTAATATCACAAAAAGGTTCTGCCTGTGACAGTTTTGAACAAAATTCAATTAATTGCTGAGACAATAGTTTATTAGCCTCAAGGGCTTCTGATTTGAATTCATTTAACTTTGGGTAATCTTTAAACTTATCCAAAGTTGCTTGAAATTCCTTTTCTTGAATCATTTTTGCATTTTTCTCATTCTGTAACAGACTTTGTAACTTAGAAATTTCTTCATTTAGCTGTTTTTGTTTGCCTAAGAGCTGTTCATCAACTTTCTTCTTTTCTTCAGCAAGCTGTTTTTCCAATTCCTTGGACCTGAGTGTATGATCTTGTAGTTGCTGTTGCAATTGGCTAATCTGTTGCTGATTTTCTTTAGCTTGCTCTTCCAGTGAAGCTATGTGGAGATCTTTCTGAGTTATCAGCTGAGAAACTTCTACAACTTTATCCACTATTGCAGCACTATAAGCTCATGTATACTGGGACAATTTTGTGAGGTCTTCGAATGGATTCACTTCATTGTTCTTATAAACAATATTCATAAATTCCTCTGATGGAGTAGAAAATATGTCTTGTTCTATCTTTCTTCTCTTTCTTTGTCTTTTAACCACAGCCTTATGCTTAGGGCTGTAAAATACATCCAGAGGAGGGATCTCCTCAACTTTTAATACAATATGCCCTGTCGGATGTTCAGGAATGACTTCAACATCCTTCTCTATTTGTTCCTTATCTTTATCCTGTAATCCAAGATGTTGAGCAAATTGATCATATTGTTTTAATAGCTGAGGAGAAACATTAAGATCAGTAGAAACCATAATTTCCTTAGTTGTTTCTTTTCCTTTTTCTGTATCTATGTTCTGCTCAGTGCTTTTGCCATCCGATCCGCCTTGTTGATTATGCACATCATCATTGATATTTGTGCATTTCTCTGTTGTTTGAGCAGTAGAATTCTGACCAGTATTTGGACCGGATGTATCACCAGTATTTCCCTTTTGGATATCAGGTTTGTCAATAGTGACCACTTTTTGAGGATGTACAGTTGGCTGGTTGACAGCCGATTGTGTAATGACCTTGCCAGTAGATGTTTCTACTGGCGTTTGGCTGGATGTACCTTTTGTTTCTGACTTTTGTGTTTGAATTCTTAGCTGGTCCAGAGGAACTCTTAACAATCTCTGGCTTCTGAATAACAAAAATTTATTCATTTCCTCCTGTTGGAATCTAGACTTGGCCAAGTCATAAATTCGAGGAAAATTATCTAATGAAACAAACAAATCATCGAATGGGTCTGGCTCATGCTCAAATCGAGCAATTGAAACTGAAGCAGTGACATCAAATGCTATCTTTTTTGGATCATATTGTCTTCCAAGAATGGTTGCAAATTTACAACCTTTTATCTTGGAGACTTCTTTTTCTGCATGCTTGAAATCATTTAGAGTAAACTGACCACAATTGAGTGGGAATTGAGGCCACATTCTCTTCTTACTGTTATTCAAAGACCTAGATATTCCTTCAAATGTCAATTGATAGGAAATTTCTTGAGCAAGAAGTTTGTCTGGAACAAAAAGCGGAAGAACATGCGGTTCCACAATACTACCAAAAACCCTGATGTATGTAAATTTTTCCTCCCCAAACCAATCTCCAATTGCAGATAGGTCGGCCTTAGCTTTATCAGAAAATCTAGGAGGAAAGCGATTAAAAATGGTTTGAAAAACAGGGATGAGGAAACCATGACAGATTCTATATACATTATCTTGGAAATGAACCTTCCAAAGCAGTTTATGATAAATATGAATTGGAACGGGGTCTTTGGGAGTCCATTTCCATCCAAATAAGGGAAATTCGGAATTGAAACAAAGAGCATCAAGAATATAGGCACAAAAGAAAAAGGGAGTGGAATTTCCAGCAGTTTTTTCTTGTCTGTATTCAAGTATCCTATTGGCCATTCTATCAGAAAGAATAGCAGCCCAATCCATAATGTCGGAATTCACAGCAGCTAGGATTAATGGGACCATTTGTATAGAAAACCTAGCTGAATTATCATTGCCAAATAATCTACACATCATGGCAGCGGCATAGCAATATGGAGGCAGAAGGGAATCTACAGAATACATACTGGATGCTTCATTTCGGTGCTTCTCTAGATTTTTCCTCCAATCTTTGATAGGGTCAGATTGAACTTTGTTATTATCAGCAAAATCTTTGATAAATTCCTTATTATACACCTTCTGCGGGTCTGGAAGGTGATACATTGCTTTCAGGTCTTCTGCTTTAAACGAGCCAAAAGGCACTCCAGATGCTGAAACAAACGTTCTGTCTTGTATCTTTACACGGTCAATAACCCATCGAACTGCATCATAATAAGGCATGATGCTCGCTCTGGCTGCAATTCGATGCAAAAACGAATTTGCTAGTGATTTTTCAGTGATCTCAGAGTCAGAATCTGAGCTATCTTCGTCTGGAACCGATGCTTTTTCCACTATGACCTTGGGGTTTTCTCTTTCCAATAGGTTGTAGACTGTTTCCCATGTCATTTTCCCAAGCCCCTGGCATGATGTATCTGTGACTAGTCTTAGTTTTATGGGCTTTTCTTTTGAGACCGTAGGAGTTTCGACAAACTTTACTGGCAGAGCAGTCTTGTTTCTTCTCCCTCTCTTTGACATTTCTGCGTTTGCTACCGCTTCCCTTTGTCTGTGAATGAAAGAGTTTAGTGTTCTTTGGCTCTGCAAGACAATAAAATCTCAGTCGTGATAAACAAGCAACTCAAACGGAATGATTTATGAACTTATGATTTTCATTTATTTGTTTCGTATATCGCGTAAATGCTCCTTTTGGGTCACACTCATGTATTTAAAACCAAATCATTAACCATATTCATTTGATTTGTTATTGAATGCCCTTGTACCAATAGAGATTTGGCGCTTGTGAAATATTAAAATATTCACTCATTCTGAACTTTTCGCATGCAATAAATGACATTTATAAATCGCATCGAGAGTTTTCGAATGGCTTGTAAGGATTACAATACGTTTTTCCCGATTGGTCGATCCCGATTGGTAACTTTTCCGATCTCTATTGGTGGGGTCTACCATTTAAGACTTCGAACAAATGTTTGATTTTTCTTTTGAAAGCATTTATTGTAATAACGCGCGTCGGATCGGGGAATTTCAATTAACGGTAAAGAGTTTCTTAAAGACTATCCCGATTAATCGATTGCGATTGACAGCATCGCATCGGAAGTTTATAAATAACCGTTTTAAACTCTTAGCGATTGAAAATTCCCGATCGAACTAATCGCATCGAAGGATTTGAAATAGGCATATGAAACTTCTTTTAAAGGTTATCTCCGATTCTCCGATTGCGATTGAACTTTTAAATTTGATTTGTTTTTTATGATAAGGCCTTGTATATTAGATCGGATCATAAGTTTTTGAATGTTGAATTTGTTTTAGTAAAATATGAATTTTTCCAAAACAATGAATTTTTATTTCCAAGTCTTCTATTTCTATAAAAAGGAAAGGGACCCTTTTTCCAAATGAATTTTATTTCTAAAATTTTTAAGAAAAAGGGAGGGTTGTTGTATAGTACAACACCGCCACATCTCTTCTCAGAGATAGCTACCAGTGCCCTAACTAGTTTTATTTTCATTCTGTCTGTAAGCAAATTTCAGTTCTTTGATATTAATGAAATGAAGTGTTATTTCCACTGCATCTCTGTATTTATGGTTATGTGTTTATTCTGTTGCGTTCCTGCATAAATCCGGATCAGTTATGATCTTGTCCCTTGTCCTTGCTTGAAAAATTGGCTTAAAGGTCTTTATAGTTGTGATCATAGATGTATTTAGGTGTTCCCTCTTCTATGATCGTAATTATCAGTGAATCTTTTATGTTTTCTAAGTCATTTGAAATAAAATCTTTGAGGAAATAGGGTGTTCCCCGAATCTTAGATTTCATTTTAAAATTTGTTTTGAAATCATTGTTTGCTTAAAGGTGTGATTTGTAGAATTCATGGTTAGCCCTGTCTATCAAAAAGCTCTTTATTGTTCAAATTGTGTTTTCAAATTCCCTTTGTTGAGAATTAAACTTCTCTTTTCAAATCATTGATGTCCATCTCATTCCAAAAACCAAATGATCCTATGGCCAAGTTAGATTTGCCCTCTGATATCCCATATCCATTGATAAGTATGTTATGACCTCTTTTTGACTCCATTGCCCAATGAAGCAGATGTTCCTCCATTCTATATATCTTTCCTAGGTCTTTCATGTTCTGTTGTATCAATCCGACCAAACAAACAAACAAACACCTGCACTTAATAACTAGTCTCAAATCCATACTCTAAGCACACAAGATAAACCTTTGCAAACAAACATTCGAGAGATCCCTCTCTGAGAACAGGAGGATTAGATCCTGGGACTCTAAAGATTGGTTCTGATGTTTCCTTGTCCTTTGATTTGCCAAACTATCAAAACACGGGACACCAACATAATGGCGATCACGGTGGGACACTGAGTAAATCTTCAAAACAAAACAATCAATGTCTAGTATAACATAAGTAACCTCCCTCAAGCACTACCAGGCAACGGTACTCATGATAGGACCTTTTTGAATCAGTGACAAACTAAGTAACCCTTAAGATTCTTATAAAGCCTTATTAAACCTTGAGGGATTCAGTTACCAAGCCATAAGAGTGAACTCTGTTTGTTTTGACTCCCTAGCTAAGTGTTAAGTCAGATTTAGAACACTCTTATATCCTATAAGACCAGAATAACTCAGAAAAACCCAAAAACATTTCAGTTTGGCTTCACAAATAAACATGGTGGTGGAACCATCCAATATCTTACCTTCATAAAAGCTAAAAAGTTTCCACCTGGTGACTCCACTAGCCCCAGTAGGCCTATTACTCATCTAGGTTCCCAGATCTCTTCAGGACTGTGTTAACCAGCCTTGAAGAAGTTTAGATCCTAGTCCCATACTGGATAAGACATCGTGAGAGAATTTTTTTTCCAAAAAACAGCCCTTAAAACCTCAACCTCTCTCATTTTTGAAAAACAGTCTGGCTTCACATATGATCAACACTAGATCCCATCCAGACCCAAATCCCCCTTTAATCGTTGAAAATCCTGAGAGAATTATGTGGCAGACTTCTAACTCTGGAAAATCAGCTGCTAATAGGAGCCTCTTAAGAACAAATTTTGTCCTTGAAAACCTTGTTGTCCTAGAGGATTCACACTTTGATTTACATCATAAATAGAACATCTTTAGAACTAGATCTCAAGGTGATTTAAACAAAACTGACCTAAAATTTGCAGATTTGAAACTGAGCTTTATTAGAGAAGCCTCACCTTCCACTCCTCCTGATTCCCAGCTTCTTCATCACTTTAGCCTTTTCCATAACAAATCTGCTCAAAATCAGTTTGCTGGCCCAAGTGTTTCTTCCACTCCAATTCATACTACCACTGTGCAAAACACTCCATTTTAGCCAATTTTTGTAAACCCACCTCTTTTAAATCCACCCTTATTTCCAGCCATGGCAACATGGTATGCCCCATTAGTGTTACCACAACCTCTACTTTCCTTACCAAATGATTACCAATCTAAAATCCCTCACTTCACTGGAACAGAGTCTACAATAGCCCAACATTATGTAGATAGGATGGAAGATGCATTTGATTACATGGATATAGAAGAAGAAACTGTGAAGATGAGGATCTTCACCCAAAGTTTCGAAGGAGATGTAAAGAAATGGTTCAAAAACTTACCTCCTAACAGCATAAATGATCTCCCTGCCTTGCATCAAACATTTATCAACAAATGGGAACTCAAAAGGAACCCTCTCCAAATACTAGCAAAGTATAGCAGCCTCAAGAGAAACAAAGGGGAGAGTGTCCATGAGTACTCCACTAGGTTCAATAGCGTTTACAATGCTCTCCCACCTCACATGAAACCTCCCCAAGGCATGGCCTTGGTAATGTATCCCGAAGGCCTTGATGCTGAAATGACTTATGAATTAAGAGGGAGAGATTACTTAACCTTGGAAGACATGCAGAAAGGAGCTTTGAGTGTATAAGAAAACATAATCGAGAAAAGAAATAGGTTTAGATTAGAGAAGAGGATAACTTATAATGATTACCTACTACCCTCAACCTCAGCCTCTGACACAAAAATTGACAACCTAGTGAAGGTAATGGAGAGGATGCTTGAAAAGATCAATTTAAATGAGAAGCTGCCACCAAGAGAACCTCAAAACAATTAAAACAGAAATAGAAATCAGAATTATAGAAGAGAAAACAATCAAGATAAACAAAAGAAAAGTGACCAACAGATTAGACCTCCCTTCCAACAGAACTATGTAGATCAATATGAGGAAGATAGGGAGTTGGAAAGGTTGGAAGAATCTCATGTAAACTTGATTGGATCAGACAGTGGGGATGATGTTTTCCTCACTGAGGAAGAACAAGGTTTCTTCTCTTATGATCAAAATACAAACACCTATGAAGATTATGATGACTATAGATTGGATTTTGAAAATGAAATCATGGAGGTACACAAACATTATGATCTTAGGAGCAAGGGAAGCATAGATAATTCAAAAGATAAGAACACTAGCACTGCTGTCAAGAAAAATGTAGAAAACCAGCTCAAAAAGACAGTAGAGAAAACCAACATTTTGGCCAAGAAACCAGACTTAAACAAAGACAAAAGTGTCCAGCCAAATGTTGAATAGAGCGCCCCTAACACTTCAGCTAGTGGTCCTAATAAAATTGTCCCAATTACCAGCCCAAACAAGGTTCAAAAAATCAAACTTGCTGAAAGGAATTCAATTGAAAAAACAGACGTAAATATCACCAAGTCAATTGTTCCTTTCAGCCTTGAGGGAGATATTGCTAAGATAAAAATTTCCATTCCCCCAGCTGAACTAGTAACCCAAGAAGTGTACAAAAACCAAGTTTTGAAAGCTTTGAACTTAGGAAGTGATACCGACACCTTGAAATTGACAGATGATAAACCTGAGTTGTTGTTTGGTCTTGAAGTGGAAGGAAAATACCAAGAAGGGGTTGTCCCTCCCTTCTATGTTAGCTTGAACATACACGAGAAAATTTTACACAATGCCATGTTAGATTCAGGAGCTTCACACAATCTAATGCCCAAGGTGGTAATGAAAAGCTTAGGCTTAGATATTACTAAACCATACAAAGATTTGTATTCCTTTGACTCAAGCATAGTTAAATTTTTGGGTTTAATCAAAGATTTATGTGTTAATTTAGCCCAAATCCCTGCTAAGAGCCTAGTAATGGATATAGTTGTAGCTGACATTCCCCCTAAGTATGGCATGCTCTTATCAAGATCTTGGGGGGCCAAACTTCAAGGGAGCCTTCAAATGGACATGTCTTATGCCACCATCCCTGTTTTCAACCAAAACAGAAGACTATACAGGGAATCTCACATTAAGTACATGGTGAGCAACATAGACAAACCAAAAAACACTCCAATCTATTCTATTCAATCAAGTTTAGATTCCTTTATCTTATGTAACGAAGATGAAATCACCCAACCAGATAAGGAAAACATGTACCCAGTCAGTTCACCAAAACAATCAAATCTTCCCTTCAATCAAATTCAAATCATTGACAATCAACAACAACAAGAAGCTGAAAATGAGGCAAATATACTTTGGACAATAAAATTTAATGGATCCTGTAACAAAAAAAGTGCAGGGGCAGGTGTTTCGATTCAAAATAGGAATCAAAGTTTTTCATACAAATTGGATTTCCCATGCACTAACAATATTGCTGAGTATGAAGCCCTTCTCCTAGGCTTACAATTGCTTAAACAATTAGAAGCACAAAAGATATCCATCTTAGGGGATTCCAAACTTATCATAAAACAAATCAAAGGAGAATACTCATCTATAAATCCAAGGCTTAGAGAATATCGGAACGCGGCCCTTGATTTATTGAAAACCTTCGAAAAATATGAACTCATTTTCATCCCTAGTGCACTGAATCATCTAGCAAATGAACTCACCTTCAATGCCATCAACTGCCAAATACCCGAGATAAATGAACAATTCAGTGTGAAGGTAAAACACAGGCCTGCTGTGCCTGATAACGAGGATCACTGGAAATTTTTTGAATCTAACAAACACATAGATGATTTCTTGAAATCAGAAAACGATTTCAGCATACCAATATCAGAAACCAGCCATAAAGAAAACTGTTTGTATATTGAACAAATCCCAGGAGTTGAAATGACATTTTTTGCTGATATAAATCATTATGAGAATCCTTTTGAAGCAAAGATAACTGATAATGCAGACCAAGAATACTTGGAATTTTTACAATGCAAAAATGACCAAATTTCAAGAGGTCTCACACCTTTAGAACACCTTTTTTATTTTAACGATGTAGCCAAATAACCGAAAATGGAGCCCGTGGAAACCAACGTGGAAGAGCATAACATAGGCAGTCTAGCAGAACCCAAAATGGTCAAACTATCTAGCACTCTCCCAACTCACATAAAATCTCAATACATAGAGCAATTCAAAGAGTTTAAAGATTTTTTTGCTTGGGGATACAAAGACCTGAAATCTTATGATACCAGCATCATCCAGCACAAGATTGCCCTAAAGGAAAATCAAAAGCCTTTTAAACAAAAACTAAAGAGAATAAATCCTCTCTTACTACCTTTAGTTAAGGCAGAAATTGAAAAAATGCATGATGCTGGAATCATAGTACCCATTAGATTTTTAGAGTGGGTATCAAACTTAGTTTCTGTTAGAAAGAAAACAGGGGAAATCAGGCTCTGTATTGACTTTAGAAATTTAAATAGAGCCTCTTTAAAAGAAAACTACCCCTTACCCAAGATGGACCATATACTTCAAAGGGTAGTTGGGTCAAGAAGGATTTCCCTCTTAGATGGGTTCTCGGGTTACAACCAGGTGTTAGTGCTCCCAAGTGATCAAATCAAAACTGCTTTTACCACACCTTGGGGGCACCTTTATGTATGTCAAAATGCCTTTCGGATTAATGAATGCAGGGGCCACTTTCCAAAGGGCCATGGACATAACCTTTTCTGAAGATATTGGCTATTTCATAATCATTTACCTTGATGACATAACTGTTTTCTCAAAAACCGATGAAGAACATTTGATTCACCTAAGAAATTTTTTTGAGAAATGTAGGAAATATGGCTTGTCATTGAATCCCAAGAAGACACTCTTTGGTCTCCAAGAAGGTAAATTTTTTGGCCATATAATTTCGGAAGAGGGAATCAAAATAGACCCTACAAGGATAGATGGCATATTGCATATCAACCATCCAAGAAGCCTCAAATAATTGCAATCTTTCATTGGAAAGATTAATTTTCTAAGGAGGTTTATTCCTAATCTTGCTTAGCTATTAAAAAACATTACAAACATGCTTAAGAAAAATGTCAGTGTAAAATAGACTTTACCAGCTAAACAATCATTTGAACTGGTCAAACAAGCTCTTACTCAAGCACCAGTCCTGATTAGTCCAGATTTTACCAAAGAATTTTACATATTTTCTTTTGCGTCTGAACATACAATAGCTACAGTTTTACTTCAAAAGAATGATTTGGGGCAAGAACAACCAATATCTTTCTTTAGTAGGGCCTTAAGAGATGCTCCTCTCAAATATAATATCATGGAGAAGAAAGCCTTAGCATTAATGAAAGCTTTAAGGACTTTAGGGTCTATATTTTACACTCTCACATAATTGCTTTTGTTCCACATACTGTTGTCAAGGACATCCTAAGTCAAGACCCTGATGGCAAAAGGGGAAAATGGATTGCAGCTATTCTTGAATATGACTTAAAAATCAGGCCCACCAAACTAGTTAAAGGGCAAGGATTAGCAAAACTTATGGCTGAGTCTAACTTCCAAGCGCTAGACATGAATATGGTAGATGTGTTGGAAGAAATAGAAGAATTTACTGCTCCTTTTATTGAAGAAACATTTCTGAATTCTCCTTGGTATGCTGACATTA
Organism: Pinus albicaulis; assembly: GCA_034641835.2. Lineage (NCBI taxonomy): Eukaryota > Viridiplantae > Streptophyta > Pinopsida > Pinales > Pinaceae > Pinus > Pinus albicaulis. The sequence continues at coordinate 1,482,440,527 of CM076578.1, forward strand.
TTTATGTGCTTTTATATTTAAATGGCCCTCCTTCTTTTTCTAAAACTAAATCTAGATTCTTGAAACAAAAGGCTTTGAGTTTTTGCATCCTAGATGGGGTATTATATTGGAAAAACGTTGTTGGAATTTTGCTTAAATGTTTACTTGAAGATGATGCAGGGAAAATCATGCATGAGTTGCATGACGAAGAATGTGGAGGACACCTCTACTAGAAGGCCACAACAAACAAAATTCTTAGATCAGGTTACTATTGGCCTACCCTTTTCCCAGACACTCAGAAGTTGGTCATGTCTTGCCATAAGTGTCAAATATTTGATGGCAAGAGAAAACTCCTTCCCTTACCCTTACATCCTATCAAAGTTGAGGCACCTTTTCAACAATGGGGGCTGGACTTCATTGGGGAAATCCACCCATCCTCCTCAGATCAACATAAGTGGATCCTCATGGCCACTGACTTATTTACCAAGTGGATAGAAGCTATACCCTCCAAAAATGCCAATGAATCCATCATTATCAAGTTTCTTGAAACTAATATTCTATCCAGATTTGGTTGTCCCTGAAAAATCATAACAGACAATGTTGTTGCTTTTAAATCTAAAAATATGGTTGAATTCTGTTACAAATACCACATAACCTTGGGCCATTCCACTGCTTACTATCCCCAAGGAAATGGATTAGCTGAATCTTCCAACAAGAGCCTCATCAATATCATTAAAAAGCTGTTGGAACAAAATCAGAAATCATGGCACAGTAAACTGGTTCATGCCTTATGGGCTGATAGGTTAACTACAAAGAAATCAATAAAAATGTCCCCCTATCAGCTAGTTTATGGTTTGGACGCAGTTTTTCCCACCTCGTTGGGTGTGCCAGTCATGAAGTTACTTCAAGAATTTCAGGTTGAAGAGAATGATATGCAAAGGAGAATCAATCAAACCATCCATTTATAGCAAACCAGAGAAGAAGTTTATGAAAGAACACAGTTAGTCCAGGAAAATATGAAGAAGCTATTTGATAAGAGGACTAAGGAAAACAATTTCCAAGTTGGAAATGTTGTTCTTAAATGGGATTCAAGAAGAGAAGAGAAGGGAAAACATGGCAAGTTTGAGAACTTGTGGAAAGGGCCCTATATTATTCATGCTGAGAGGGGTCACAATGCATTTTTCCTGAAAGAATTGAATGGAGAAGACTTATATGGGGGTCCTGTCAATGGCAGGATGCTAAAGAATTACTTCTTCCAAGAGTCTTGAGTTTAAAGAATTTTATTTTTCATTGTAAATATCTCATCCACCATTGCATTCAAAGTTATAAAAAAAATCAAAAATACAAAAACAAAGAAAAGAAAGAGAAAAGAGGGCAGATTGTGAAAACAAGAAAGGTATAGCCCCATACCAAAAAAGAGAAAAAAATCTGAAAGTGTGCAAGCTTAAATGACACTCGTAAATAACACACTTCTAGTTAGTCAAACATCCTAATCTTGACTAATTAGTTTTAAATTTTCTGCTGATAGGATAGTGAATTCGATTAGCCAAACTATTTAATCTTGGCTTATCAATAGATAGTTTAGGATAGAAATTAAAGTTTCAAACATGCTCAAAATCTGAACCAATTAACAAAGGAAAGACAGCTCAAGAAAAGGTCAAAACAGAACTGTAGAAAAGAGGAAGGAAATGTTTTAAAATCTCAGATCTCAAGCCTTCCGTTTTTGTTTAAAATTTTGTGCAAAATAATGTCTATGTGTAGCTTGTTTTTATGCCATAGACCAACATCAAGTTAGACTGTTCAATCCTAACTTGAATGCTTTTGAATTTCTGTTGTAGAATTTAGAAAATAAATTCTGTTGGATAGTTTAATCCCAACAGACAGTAGAATAAGTAGAGAAGCATCTGAACTCAACTGTTTAATTTGAGTTCAGGGAGAAATAAGGAGTAGAATTAGATTAGTTTCTTGCTTTCAAAAGAATAAAATGTTGTAAGAGATTTTGCCAATCCAAGTGCACTCTAATGAAGAAAAAATGTTAGATCAGTAAGATTGGGTTGGTAGAAAGCTTGAGTTGATGAAAGATCCATTGTTTTTCATAGCTGCTAACATGTTGCAGAGCAAAGAATATCATTCAATCAAAGAAAGGCAGCCCAATGGATGAGGCACTGACCAGCCTCCCAGAGAATGCAAGTCTGAAGTTCTTGATGTCTTCAAGAAGGCATCATCCCCAAGTGGAGCCACTATTAGCCACCTATTAAATTTGTCATATCAAATGATGGCTAAAAACCGTTTCGGAGCCTTCAAAGAACACAATTTTATTACTAAAAAGTGTTATTTCTTGAAGAATTTTGAAGACATCTTCTCCTCTGTCCAAATATTCACTGCTGTTTCCATTTCATACTCTGGAATCCTGTTCTTTCCCAAGAGAAAATACTGCTGCAAAGGCCATCTTTCCTTTCCCTCCACCACAAGACTAACCTCATTTTTTACCCCTTTCATTCTCATAAAATACTTCTATTTTCATGATTCCCCTTCTTCCATTCATGAAAATCATTTTTACATAGTTTAAAACTCATTTTTAAACTATACCGAAACCCCCAAATCCATTGAAAAAACTTGAAAATTTCATGAAAAATACATATTTTTGCATAAAGGCTTAAGCCCCCTTGGGCTAAGTCTTAAAACCACTTCCCCTCCATGTGCCCATGCCTTGGAACCAGGTGCTATGCTCATCAGACGCTTATCGCATCGGAAGTAATCAACGAGCGCAAGTCTTTGGCTTTCACAAAAGCCTCCGATGCGATTAGCTCTGTTATAGATGAGCCCCAGTCCTTTTTCTGCTTCACAAAACTAGAGGCCTGCAATCGGGTGCTCAAACTAAATGAATAAAGCCTACCCGATTGATTTTTTCCTTTTTTAAGTCATAAAACCCACTTATCCAAAGTTTTTGTCTAACACGCCCATACAACGATTTTTGAATAAAAATGGTTAGATCAAAAAGACCCAAAGCGCAATCGCATCGGAGAAATCCACAATGGGTTGATTGAAATACCGCATCAAAATTTCCGATGCGATTGAGTCCCTTTATTATGACTCTGCCCCCACCGCTTTTCATTCCATATAGCCTGTGCTCGGGACCGAGAGTTAAAGTCCCAAGGCACTTATCGCATTGGAAAAGTTCAATGGTTAGATTGAAAAGCCCAAGCCCGAGGCCCCGATTGCGATTGGCCCTTTATATAACGCCCCGGGCATACTACATTCCATACATCCAAAGGCCCCACAGACGGGCACCTAGCCATATTATATATATACCCCGCCCATGCCAAAACCATTGTTTTATTAAAAAAATTTGGGTTTTGTATATCACAAAGGGTTTCCGCCGGTTCACTTTAAAACCGATCCTCGTCGTTGATCGTAAGCCGATCCAACATCCCGGATTACATCACATCGCAAGTTTTCAGCGCTGTGCAATTTCTTTCCCCGTCGACTGAATGACTTCGATTGTATCCGGACCGTCCGTTTGATCTCATCTAACGACCCTAATTCGCTCTGATCATTAACCCTTCCTTTGCCTTTTGAAACCCTCTGATTCACTCCCCACCGTCGATCTGATCCTCAGATCGACAGCCATCATTCAATCGCATCGGCGTTTCCCTAAACAATCGGCGCCATTTAAGTTTTTCCCCCGATTGCAATCCTCCGATTGGATCTAGACCATCCACGTCCAGATCGGACGGTCCCAGATCATTCCCGCATTTGCTTCCCATTGTTCTCCTTTCAACTATTATACATAGATCTCCACCGTCGGATCCTACCATCCAACAACTACGCTCCTCCCCACGCCCTCTAAAGCAGTCTTTCCCAAAAAACACAAGAGTTCATAATGTTTTGTTTATTTTTCTCGTTTCGAAGGTTTTTTCCCATAATATGAAGGAAAAGAAAGCTGAGGGTGATGATCCTCTGGCCTTTCGGTTAGCAAAGGGAAAAGGACTAAAAAGGCTCTACTCCACGTCTTGTCAATACTTCATAGGCATTGATGCCATACGAGCCTTGCGCGGCCTGCACATCAACAAGACACTGTGTTATTAAAACACAGTTAAAAGAAAAACATAAGTGTTTTATCAGACAGAAAGGCCTCCACTGCCACATCCAAGGCAAATTGATTCCTCCCAGCTGCCACAGTGCCACCTGTAAGCACAAGCACACAAGAAGAGGCCGAAGTTATTGATCAAACTAAGATATTTGCCTCAGCGCAACTAGAGAGTTAATTCTGCTAGGGGATTTAATGCACAAAATATCAACAGAGTTACTTTAATATAAAATAGAGCCTCAAAGGTCAACAAAAGCTCCCACCGAGCTTAATTCATAAATGTAAATCAATTAATATAGTAACACCTGTAAACTTCTCCATCAAGCCCCTCAAAGGCCAAGAAGTCATTAATCTGTATTTATTGTCCTGAGAGATCTTTTATCATATCTCAATTCTTCTATAAATATTGCTGTAGAAGATGAGAAATGTGTGGGTTGATCACTAGTTGTAATAATGAAACTTTCTGAAATAATACATATTCTATTGAAGTTGAAGAAGAAACTGAAGTCTTGAAAGCCTTGATGATGTTGTTACATGCTTGTTCCTGAGAAGGCTCTATCATTGGATCCATGAGCTTGGCTGTTGGTGAAGTATTCTGAACTGTTTAATGTTTTCCCCTGTTTTCATTCCGTTCCATGATTTCTTACTATAGTAGGTTGAAATTTTTAGGCTAAGAAATGACTCCTGGAAGCACCTTAGACCTGTTCATCCTTCACTGTTTCATGTTTTCTTCTGCTGAAGTATTTTAGAGTCTTTAATCTCTCTCTTTAGTCTTCATGCTTGTTTATTTCATTAATAGTTTGAACAGTTGGTTTCAGCATGATTTATGGTTCTCCCTGCTTGTCTGTTGCCACTTAAAGACTGTTATGGAAGTCTCCCTTTGTACTTCTTTGCTTATAGTAAGTCAAGGAGGTCTGTTCTGATCTTGCCCCTTGTCCTTGCTTGAACAATTGTCTTAAAGGTCTTTATAGTTGTGATCATAGATGTATTTAGGTGTTCCCTCTTCTATGATCGTAATTATCAGTGAATATTTTATGTTTTCTAAGTCATTTGAAATAAAATCTTTGAGGAAATAGGGTGTTCCCCGAATCTTAGATTTCATTTTAAATTTTTTTTTTAAATCATTTTTTTCTTAAAGGTGTGATTTGTAGAATTCATGGTTAGCCCTGTCTATCAAAAAGATCTTTATTGTTCAAATTGTGTTTTCAAATTCCCTTTGTTGAGAATTAAACTTCTCTTTTCAAATCATTGATGTCCATCTCATTCCAAAAACCAAATGATCCTATGGCCAAGTTAGATTTGCCCTCTGATATCCCATATCCATTGATAAGTATGTTATGACCTCTTTTTGAATCCATTGCCCAATGAAACAGATGTTCCTCCATTCTATATATCTTTCCTAGGTCTTTCATGTTCTGTTGTATCAATCCGACCAAACAAACAAACAAACACCTGCACTTAATAACTAGTCTAAAATTCATACACTAAGCACACAAGATCAACCTTTGCAAACAAACATTCGAGAGATCCCTCTCTGAGAATAGGAGGAGTAGATCCTGGGACTCTAAAGATTGGTTCTGATGTTGCCTTGTCTTTTGATTTTCCAAACTATCAAAACATGGGACACCAACATAGACTCAAGAGAGCATTGTATGGGCTGAAGCAAGCACCTTGTGCTTGGTACACCATGATTGACAACTATTTCACCGAGTTGGGATTCACCAAAAGTGAAACAAATGCGAACCTGTACTAGATTGTGGTTGATGGTAAGCTATTGATTATCATACTTTATGTTGATGATCTAATTTTGACAGGTGATGAGTAGCTCAAAACTTCTTGCAAAGAGGATCTCGCAAGAGAGTTTGAGATGAAGGACATGTGACTCCTTCACTATTTCCTTGGTTTGGAAATATGGTAGCGGGATGGTGAGCTATTTGTTTCTCAAGACAAGTATGCCAAAGATATTCTGAGTAAGTTTCACATGGAGAGATGTAAACCCATGGAGACTAATCTTCCAGGAAACTGGAGGAAGGAGGATGCTACGTTAGGTGAGGTAGTGGACGCTACTATTTACAGGTAGCTTGTGGGTTCACTGATGTACTTGGTGAACACCAGAATAGACATTTTCTATGCAGTTAACCAGATTATTCAAGCTATGGTTAAGCTGACCAAGCTCTTTTGGAAGGCGGGGAAGCATGTCTTGAGATATCTTAGGGGAACTACAGAGTATGGATTATGGTACATACAGATAGAGGGAGTGAAGCTTCAAGGCTTCACGGATGCAGATTGAGCAGGCAGTCCATCAGACAAAAAGAGCACATCAGGAGGGATCTTTAGCATAAGATCAACAACAGTTTCTTGGTACAACAGGAAGCAGATATCTGTGGCACTCAGTTTAGCCGAAACATAGTATATGGCAGGAAGTTAGGCTCCATGTGAGGCCATCTGGATGAGGAAGATTTTGGTTGGTTTGTTTGGTTCTAAGATGGATCCGACAGTGATACATTTTGATAAATAGAGTTGCATTAAACTCTTGGTTAATCTGGTATTCCATGATAGGTCCAAGCATATGGACATCTGATACCACCATATCAGAGATTGTGTTCAGAGGCGCCTTATTTTACTTCAGTAAATTCCCACAGAAGATTAGGATGTAGATATTCTGATGAAGGCGCTCACAAGAAGAAAATTTGAATACCAAAGAGGTAGGATCGAGGTAGCTAATAATCCCTTTCTTGTTTAGAGGGATTTTTTATGCAGGAAAATCCTCTTTGTAGACAGAGACGATCCCTCTATCCCTAGGATGGGTCTAGTAACAAGAGGGAACAATTAGAAGCCTAGTTTCCTAAATTGTAAATGCATGAAGATCGTGAATAGATCAGCTACCTCGGTCTGATGTTATTCCTTGCTCAAATCCTTTGATCCTTCGTGCTATGTAGTGAGATATTAGCCATTGTAGGTGCTTGGTTACTTGCACCAGGGATCAAACAACAACAAACGTGAAAGCATAACACATATTTTGCATATACAATCTACCTAGTTGATCAAGGAGAACTAAGAATCCAATCATACATTGAAGACGAGAATGGAAAGCACGAATAAATTGTATTATATTAAAATAGATAGGGCGAGTTACAAAATGCACCTTGATGTCGCAACTCTCCTTCGACGGGTCTGAATCTAGGCACGTCTCCAAAGCGCTCGTTTTCAACTTGATGTGAAGGGAAAAAGGTCTCAACTCTCGTTCGATACCTATAGTAACAAATATCTCTTTGTTGTTTTTCTATCTTTGTTCTAACCAAAAAAACTATAGGAGAATGTCCATTTTATAGCAAGGAAGGAGGGAGCATGGATCCATTGAAGGTGGGGAAATGGGTTATCCCTTTGGGTCATTCCACTTTTGTAGGAAGAAGAAGCCCAAAGGGAGAAGCTAGGCTCTATCCTCAGGAACAAACAACTAGCTCTCCGCCACGAAGCTTATAGATCTCGAAGCTTCAATTTTATTTTATTTTTTAAATCCAGAAGCGCATTGGCATGGGTATGATCCTCATTCCAGAGTCGACCGGCGCTGCCCTAGACCAAAAAAGAGCCATCAGCATGAGCGAGACACAGAGAGGGCGCGCCACTCCAGATAATCATTTTTTCAAGGAGCTTCTTCAGGAATGGTCAATAGAGAATTTACTCATTGTGCTAGAAGGGATATGATGGCACATTTTCATGATGGAAAATAGACACAAGGGTCACTGTTAGGGGTCTCCAAGATCAGGAACGGGGAGTACAGTGTTGAAAAGTCAACCAAAAATGTGTGTCTAATTTAATTTTCCCTTATTTAAATTAGACATTAAAATGTAATCTTATCTCATAATCACTTGTAATAGTTAACTGAGTGAGATAAACTCAGTTAGCTCATGAATTTCGGGTTGAGGGTGGTTGGTGAGGCATGCAGAGCGATTCTATTAGTTATGGAGTTCGAATTGCAGTTGGTGCATTAGTTTAATGCCAATGAGAAATCAATTAACTCAATTTATTGAGTTAAAGTCAGTTGAACTAGTTGTAATTTTTTTGAGAGATCAAGTGAATTAAATCATATTTAATTCACATGCAGTGATCTACTATGCAACTGATGATTTACTATTAATAGCTACATGCATGTTAGTTCCAGTGGAGACCTAGTTGAGACAAAGTTTAAAGGGATGTTAACTATCTGTTGTATCATTAGTAGGCTGCCCACATGTAGCCAGAAATTCATTGGATTGCCCATGATCCTTGCACATTTTTGGAAGGCTGAAATTCCTAAAGAATAGGGATTGCATTCCACATGAATTGCGCAATTAAGGAGGGCTGATTAGAGGTAGAAAATTGACTAAGTGTTGGTCGATTTTTTCCGAGTCAGTGTGAGACAGTTGTGAGAGTGCAGGAGACTCTTGTGAGAAGAGTGAATTGTAATTGTTTCATGATTCCATGGTGAATATACAATAGAAGATAGAGGGGTTTTGAGCAGCAAGCTTTCCCCAGGAAAATATCTGTGTTGTGGTTTGATTTTCTTCTTTATTTACTTGTTTTGATTGGCGATCATGTTTATTTTCCACAATTGATTTGTAGAAGGATTCAGTATATAGCTTTAGTACATTTCTTGACTTGATTAAATTCATTGATATACATATGTTTGTATAATTTATACATGGTATCAAAGCACATGAAATCACTATAGTGGAGAATAAATTGAGTTTGTGACTGAATTGAATTCAAATTTGCAAAAGTAGTATTGGTGTGACAAGCGGATCATGATCGAAATGGATTTCAATGGCTTGAGATTGGAGTATGCACTCAAGGGTAGCTCTAACTATATTGCATGGAAAGATAGGATAGAGCCAGTACTGGAGGAAAATGGGTTGAAAGAATTCATTGATAATGACATTCCCAAACCCGTTGCAGCAGATGTCGCAAATCTTGATGCTTGCCAAAAGAAGGTTGAAAAGGCAAGGAGGATCTTATTGGAGGGAGTACGAGACCACATTGTCTCAAGTCTCCATGGAAAAGTGACACCATTTCCAATGTGGAAAGCTTTGAATTTCTTTTTTCAAAGTAGAAGTGATCATAGAAAATTGGCACTGAAGGACAAGCTCAAGAAAATCAAAATGGAGAAAGACGACACTATTCTGAAATATTTAACAATTTTGTCCAATGTCAGGATGAGATTGGGAGCATCAGAATTACTATAGGTGGATATGACTTGATGAGCCTAGCACTTCTAGGAATTCCCAAGACTTGGCATAGTTATCAGGACTATGTCAATGGGAGGGAGAAGTTGCCAGATTGGGAACAACTTTGATCGGATTTGGTGCAAGAAGAATTTAGGTAGAATACCAGGGATGGATCTTCATCTAAGAAAAATGATGAAGAAAATTGTGCTCTGGCTACTAAGGCAAAGAAGGGGAAAGGAAAGAAATGATATTCCAAATATGAGTCCGGAAAAAAAGGCAAGAAGCGTGACATGTCCAGAGTGAAGTGTTTTCACTAGAGTATGGACATTATGCCATTAATTATCCACAAAAAAAGAAGAGCAAGAAGGCTTCAGGATCTGCAACTGGTGAGGCTTTGGCCTCGCAATTTGAGCTTGACTTATCACTCATTACATGCATGGTGTCAAGTGCAATGGGATCGGTGTGGTACCTGGATAGTGGTACATCTTTCCACATGACAAGAGACAAAGAAATTTTCAGTAGCTTGGAGGAGAAGGACCTCCAGATGCATATCGAAATGGGTGATGACAGGTGGTACAATGCTACTGGGATTGGTATAGTTACCTTACAGAGACAGTCAGGTAAACCCTTCTTATTAAAATATGTAATGCATATACCAGGCTTGAAGAAAAATTTAGTTTCAGTCAAAATGTTGGAGGATAGAGGCTATGATATGGTTTTCAGTGAAGGGAAATATTTCCTTCAACACAAAGCCATAGGACAAGCCAAGAAGATTTGGATTCATGTGAAGAATCTTTATAAAATTGATGTAGATGGTTGTGCATCATTGATGGGTAAGGCAGAAAAAGTGGTGAGCCGGGATGAGGGTTAGTTATGGCACAGGAGATTGGGCCATCTACACCATAGAGTCTTGAAGGTCATGCAACATATTTCTACGGGTCTTCCCAAGGGTACTCTTGCGCACTTAGACACATGCAAGGGATGTACCATGGGGAAGTATGCAAAGGCCACTTTTCATAGGAAGGAGAACTGAGCTTCAGAAATCCCTGAGAGAGTTCACTCAGATGTGTGTGGACCATTCTCTATTGCTTCGACAACAAAGCACAAGTACTATGAGATATTTGTTGATGATTTTTCTAGAAAGTGTTGGATCTACGTCATGTAGAAGAAAGATTAGACGTTCTCAAAATTTCTTCAGTTTAATGCACTCGTGGAGAAAGATACGGGGAAGCATGTGAAGGATCTTAGGAGTGACAATTGTGGTGAGTACATCTCCAATGAATTCAAGAAATTCTATAGCAAAGAAATAATTCATAGAGAGTTGATTACGCCTCATAACCCACAACATAATGGGGTCTTAGAAAGAAATAACAGGACAATTGTGGGTGCAACATGAGGGATGTTGCACGATCAAGGCCTACCGTTGCATCCGTGGGCAGAGGCATGCAACACAACAGTATTTGTGCAAAACTGTAGTCCTCATCGGATACTTGGCATGAATACACCAGAGGAGGCTTTTTCTAGTAAGAAACCTGATGTTTCATATTTTAAAATTTTTGGCTCATCTGTATATGTGCATGTGACCAAAGAATCCAGGAAGAAGCTCGCACCAAGAGCTGAGATTGGGATATTTTTGGGGTACACTGATACTCCCCACAACTATCGGGTGTATTTTCCAAACATCAGGATGATTGTTGTGAGACGGGATATAAAATTTTATGAGGAGAAAGCCATGTGATTGTCCCTTGAGAGGGAGCTGGATTTGCATGCAGATGAATAACTCTTGGTTCCAAAGAATGAACCTCAAGATGTGGAGCAACCACATGCGAAGGATCATGGAGTGGCAGAAAACACTCATGCAGAGCCATCCACCAGAATTGGTAGAAGGCACACCACAAAAGCTGATAGATTGAGACTTGGTGCGACAGAGCATATAGGAGCACCTACTTCACTGCGCAGACAGAGACAATCTCCAGACATTTTTACTGGATACATGGATCTTATGAGCAAGTGTATTGCGACAGAACCATCCTCCTTTAAGGAAACAATGCAATAACTAATTTGGGTTGACGCTATGGTTGAGGAGTATGACTCCATCGTCAAGAGCAGTGAATGGGAAGTTGTCCCAAGACAGGTCGGAAATCAGTGGTTGGATCTAGATGGATCTATAAGGTGAAGCAAGTGGAAGATGGGAGTGTGGAGAATTACAAGGCCATATTTGTGGCCCGGGGATTCTCACAAGTTGAGGGGATTGATTATGAGGATACTTTCGCACCGGTTGCGAGATACTCATAGATTATATCTATCCTTTCACTCTCAGCGCAAATGGGGTGGAAGATACATCACATGGATGTGAAAAATGTGTTTCTCAATGGATTTATTGAGGAGGAAGTGTACATAGAGTAGTCAGAAGGTTTTGAGATCTTTGACAGTGAATCGCATGTGTGCCAACTCAAGAGAGAATTGTATGGGTTGAAGCAAGCACCTCATTCTTGGTACACTTGGATTGACAGCTATTTCACTAGGCCGGGCTTCACCAAAAGTGAAGCAGATGCGAACCTGTACCAGATTGTGGTTGATGGTAAGCTCTTGATTATCGTACTTTATGTTGATGATCTAATTTTGACAGATGATGAGCAACTGATAACTTCTTGCAAGGAGGATCTTTATAGGGAGTTCAAAATGAAGGACATGGGACTCCTTCACTATTTCATTGGTTTGGAAATATGGCAGCAGGATGGTAAGCTATTTGTTTCTCAAGGCAAGTATGCCAAAGATATTTTGGGTAAGTTTCACATGGAGAGTTGTAAACCCATGGAGACTCCTCTTCTAGGAAAATTTAGGAAAGAGGATGCTACTTCAGGAGAAGTAGTGGACACTACTGTGTACATGCAGCTAGCGGGTTCACTGATGTACTTGGTGAATACTAGACCAGACATTTGCTACGCAGTTAACCAACTGAGTCAAGCTATGGTTAAGCCAATCAAGCTCTCTTGGAAGGTGGGGAAGCATGTCTTGAGATATCTCAGGGGAGTATGGATTATGGTAGAAAAGGATGGAGGGAGTGAAGCTTCAAGGCTTCACGGATGCAGATTGAGTAGGCAGTCCATCAGACAGAAAGAGCACATCAGGAGGGATCTTCAGCATAGGATCGACAACGGTTTCTTGGTACAAAAGGAAGTTGTTGGACATTGGGTTCAATGCTCCCCGTGTGTTCTGCGACATGGACTAACCGCCTCTCATGGATCCTAACTCTGGCGATTGTAGTGGAGACTAATGCCTGTGGGTTTTGGTCTAACAACAATTGTGATTCCAATAATTGGTACCAGAGCGACAGGTCTCGAGTTCGAAACTCACCAGGCTCGGGTTGGGGGTGAGATTGTTGGAAATTGGGTTCAATGCTCCCCATGTGTTTCACGAAATGGACTAACTGCCTCTCGTGGATCCTAACTCTGGCCATTATAGCGGAAAATTACGCATGCGGGTTTTGGTCTAACGAAAATCGTGATTCCAATAGAAGCAGCGATCTGTGGCACTCAATTCAGCTGAGGCAGAGTACATGGCATAAATTTAGGCTGCATGTGAGGCCATCTGAATGTGAAAGATCCTGGTTGGTTTGTTTGGTTCTCAAATGGATCTGACAGTGATACATTGTGAAAACAAAAGTTGCATTAAACTATCGGTTAATACGGTAATCCATGATAGGTCCAAGCACATAGACATTTAGTACCACCATCTCAGAGATTGTGTTCAGAGTTGCATTATGTTACTTCAGTACATTCCCACAGAAGATCAGGATGCAAATATTCCGATGAAGGCGCTCACCAGGAGAAAATTTGAATACCATAGAGGCAGGATCAGGGTGGTAGATAATTCCTTTCTTTTTTAGAGGGAGTGTTGAAAAGTCAACAAGAAATTTGTGTCTAATTTAATTTTCCCTTAATTAAATTCGACAATAAAATGTAATCTTATCTCATAATCACTTGTAATAGTTAACTAAGTGAGATAAAATTAGTTAGCTCATGAATTTCGAGTTGAGGGTGGTTGGTGAGGCATGTAGAGTGATTCTATTAGTTATGGAGTTCGAATTGCAGTTGGTGCATTAGTTTAATGCATGACAAATCAGTTAACTCAATTTATTGAGTTAAAGTCAGTTGAACTAGTTGTAACTGTTTGTTGCACTAGTGAGAGATCAAGTGAATTAAATCAAATTTAATTCACATGCAGTGATCTACCATTCAACTGATGATTTTGTATTAATAGTTGCATGCATGTCAGTTCCAGTGGAGACCCAGTTGAGACAAAGGTTAAAGGGATGTAAACTATCAGTTGTATCATTAGTAGGTTGCCTGCATGTAACCAAACATCCATTGGATTGCCCATGATACTTGCACAGTTTTGGAATGTGGAAATTCCTAAAGAATAGGGATTGCATTCCACATGAATTTTGCAAGCAAGGCAGGTTGGTTAGAGGCAGGAAATTGGCTAAGTATTGGTCGATTTTTTCCGAGTCAGTGTGAGATAGTTGTGAGAGTGCATGAGACTATTGTGAGAAGAGTGCATTGTAATTGTTTCATGATTCCATGGTGAATATACAATAGAAGATAGAGGGGTTTTGAGCAGGAAGTTTTCCCCGGGAAAATATCTGTGTTGTGGTTTGATTTGCTTCTTTCTTTACTTGTTGTGATTTGCGATCGTGTTTATTTTCCTCGATTGATTTGTATAAAGATTCAGTATCTAGCTTTAGTACATTGATTGATCAGATTGAATTCATTGATATACATATGTTTGTATAGTTTCTACATACAGGGACAATGACAAATTGTTGTGAAACAGATCCCCCCTAAAACATGAAGGTCGAATGAGAGTTAGGGGTGAAATTATTTATTAGAACATGCGAGGACCAAGATGCTGCCATTAGAAAACCCGCACAAATAAGCACATATATACATAAACTAAAATCTATGAAATAATCACATGACATGAGGTATGGATGCAGCCATCCATAAAGGAGATCATGAAACAAGATCCGAGGTATGGTCGCAACCATCAAAAAGAGGATTACAAATATAGACTCAAGGTATGGTCGCAGCCATCCAAATGAAAGGTTCATGTGTGCAATCATGAATAATACATATCACCTTGCAACCTAGGCTTTATCAGACAAAACCCAGGTTCTTGCGCTCTGTCACAACCCAATCAAGTACAAATTCAAGCACGTGAATAAATGGGTTGAATTCGAATATGAAAGAAAATATTCTAATTACCAATCAATGATGTAAATTTTTAACAGGCGCGAGAGAAACCACCAATAATGACAATGGCTCTCAAGGTACCATCACTACAATCCATGATATGCGAATAAGGAGTTGACGTCGAACACCCACAGAATCACCCGATCGAAGGCCAATGATGTAAGCCTATCGTCGGATGCGAACAACCTGCCATTAGGGCATGCAGGCTCTAAGGTATTTAAAAGGGATCTCTAGACCAACTTCTCGAATAATGAGCTGAAGTCAAAAGGAAGTGATCTGTCGAAGGAGGGCCATAATTTATCCCACATCATCGACACAAGAGGAAGGAAATAAGATAATAATGAAAGTGATCAGAGAATCAGGCAATGAATGAGACACAAAAGGAACTTCTCTTGAAAAATTCAGGGACACGACTCCAAAGTTTGCAAATATTTGAATCAAATGGAATCAGAGGTCATGTTTGATGAAAATGGTAATGACATGAGAGGCAAAACATATTTCCCAAACGCATGGAGGCAAAGTGGCGAATGTAGGATATCCCCAACCTGACATGAAACAGAGGATGTGTCATGTTCAAGAGCGACATACTGCCAACACAACTGATTAATACTTTCCATTTCCCCCCATGATTTCTGGTGAGTACCCCAATTATTTTTGTATACAAGCTTGAAGGGGATAGCATATGCTTGTCATATAATTTTTTCCTTCAAACAAATCCATCCTAGTACATTTTAAGAGCCCTAGGAAGGAGGAACTCGGTGTCGTCATGATGACAGATCCAATGCCGTTAAATTTTAACGAGTTTGAAAAAGGTGGAACTCAACATATTTTTATGTTTAGAGAGTTTGAAAAGAGGTGAAAATAAAACTCCAGATGGCCCTTTTTGTAAATAGTCCCTCATACCCGAAAAGGTAGAAAATTAAGTGTGAGATAACCTCTTAGTCATGATTGGCTGAGGTATTTCTTTTTCGTAAATAATTTATCCCAACCCAAATAAGGGGTAAACATATGGGTAAATGACGTTTCATGCACTTTAATGAGCTCAAAACGATAAGAACTCGATAATATTTTCATGTTTATAGAGTCATAAAAGAGATAAAAGATGAATCCACCTGAAGAAATGAGTGGTATAAAGGAAAACAATTGGTTCTGGCTATGGTGGAACTGCTCAGAACAAGTAAAGGTCATGAGGTCGGCTAATAAGACCACTCATTGCAGTGGTTCCTTAGGAATGGATAAAACAACCAAGTGAAGGCGTATGACCAACCAAGTGAAGGTTCATCGGCCAAAATAGGCTGATAAAATGGAAATCATGAGAGGTAAGATAAGAATGGTTTCATTTTTACACAAGCTTGAAACAAAGATAAACTACACTTGAAAATAGATTGCATGCCCCTAGCATGGTGACTCAATTTGAGGTACATGCCCCCCAACTTGAGTCCATTCGCCTGAGCAAACTGCTAGTTACTAACAAATGGATGGAGTGAAGGTTCAATTACGAGATCAAGTGAAAGACTCAACTCGGATTTTACGAGATCTAATCAAAAACTCGAATTGAAAAGGGAACTTGTTTCATTTTTTAACGAGGTTGACACAGTAAAATAACTATCCTCATGACACCTTGTTTTATTTTTAAAGAGCTTGACACAAGAAAAGAACTTTTCTCTGAAGAGCTTGTTTCATTTTTAAGGAGCTTGACACAAGAAAATGAACTATGCTCTGAAGACCTGATCAATACATATAAGAAGTCATGGCTTCCAAGAGTTTCTCATCCAATGGGAGAAAAAAACCTAGGAAATCATGATCGAATGCCCCCAGTAGACGATATGTGACGACACTATCATTGGATGAGGGCAATGAACAAGTGGCCACATAATTAACTTGTGGTGGGGAAGATACCACTGACAGGAAAGGACGATGGTAAACCAGATTTCACATCAATACCAATGAATGAAAGTTGATCAATGGTCACGATTGGACCGTCATGTGGAAAACAGATCACATGAAAGAGGGAAGAAACAAGCTCTCCCATGACATAAGTATATTCACTCCCTAGGAGTAAGTTAAAATCCAAGGGACCTTGGATAACCATCACGTCTATATAGACAATCTTTCCTCCTAAAGCAATAGGTAGCTTCGGAAGGATCCCTAATGGTTGACTGGTTCCTCTGCTAAAAGCCAACATATTCTGAGTAACAGGCACAAGTGGCAAAGAACCAAAATATTTCTAGGTAGTTGAGGAAAAAATACTAACCGATGTGCCTTCATCTATAATCATGTTCGATACGACCATATTGCAGGCCTGTACAGTGATCTCAAAGGGCACGTAAGAAGGAAGATGGTATCCTGTGAATTGACTCCAATCAAGGGAAGTGACCAAAATATATGGAGGGGGTGCCATAGGAATAAGAGGATTATCCCTTTGCATTACGGGAGTGGAAATACCATCCTCCTGGACTTCGGGAGTGAGAGCAGGAGGATCACTTTCTTGGACTGCGGAGACAAGAGTCGGAGGATCGCCCTCCTGGATCATGGGAACAAGATGATCTCCCTTTGGTCCCAGGGAATCAAAGGAAACAAAGAGAACCTAACTGGGATGAGATCCACTCTCTAAGGAAAAGACCTAATGAAATGTGGGTGGAATCATGTCAACCTTTTTCTCGACCAATGATTGGTCAGAAAATGACTCAGGAGACTGAATTTCAGAGAGAGAAAAATTGACCAGAGATGAATCCTGATCAATCACTTAATTAACTAGCAGAGGAATCGAAGAAAATTTCTGGTAACCAACGGGAAGACAGGGCTCTGAAGCCGAAAGGGTATCCAACACTTTAGAAGCTTCATCTATATAAGGACAAAGGTGAATGGGATGGTTCCCTCAGCTCTTGCAAAATGGTAAGTTCTTACATCAGGCCCTTCCTCCTATAGTAGGGTTGACTCTATTTGGGTTTTTTTGGTCAATTCCATTGGATTGTGTTAGGCTGTAGGGTTCTCTGTAGATGTCAAGAATCAAGATTCAATACCCTCTATTATCTTCATCACCCAATACAAGATTTAAATTTTTCCCAATGTACCTTATTAATTTAAGTGCACCATTATTTCTCCCCGTTTTAAAAACCCTACATTTAAATGAAAACAAGCATTGCATTTCAACTACAAAAAAATCTATTAGTGTTCAAATGTACATGTGTGCTACATTAACGTCCGACATCACGCGCGCATTCCGCCCCGCCCCGTGCAACAAAATTCCGCCCCCGCATTTGCCCTCGCATTCGCAAAGCAAAGATCTCGCCCTCGCATTCGCCCCGAGTCGGCGCGGCACGAAAGATTCGCCCCCGAGTCTCCCCGCTCTTTCGGTATCAAAGACTCGCCCCGCATTCACCCTTAGTTTTTGTGGAGCACGCATTTTCCCCTCGCATTCGCCCGCCGTTCACCCTCGCCCTCTTGCGTGCACGAAAGATTCGCCCTCAGCTCTTGCAAAATGGTAAGTTCTTACTGCAGGCCCTTCCTCCTATAGTAGGGTTGACTCTATTTGGATTTTTTTTGGTCAATTCCATTGGATTGTGTTAGGCTGTAGGGTTCTCTCTAGATGTCAAGAATCAAGATTCAATACCCTCTATTATCTTCATCACCCAATACAAGATTTAAATTTTTCCCAAAGAAACGCTTATTAATTTGGCAGCCATTATTTCTCCCTGCTTTAAAAACCCTACATTTAAATGAATTGCATTTCAACTACAAAAATCTATTAGTGTTCAAATGTACATGTGTGCATCACTTGTGTAGGGTATTCCTTTTCCACTTTCACATTATCCAAGAATGTGTGCGGTATAGTTCATATTTTTTGTGATTTAGATTGTCTTGAAAAAGGAAAGGTAAATTATTTCCCATGGAAAAAGAAGGTTTTCCCTTTTTATAGGTTGTTTGGACTTACATGGAAAAATTTATGGTATTCCTTTCATATTATGTAGTTTAAATTTGAATTAACAGATTATTCTACATGAAAATATAATTACCTATGTGATGTCCTTCATCACTAATTAAAATTATAGGTTTTCAATTTCCTAGACTCTAACTCATCTGATGCTAAATTCTAGGTTCTCATTGGTGGATCACTCTTTCATTGATTTCCTTTCCCTCTGGATCTTGTCATACTTTAAAAGTCCTCAATGATACATATATTATTTCAGGTATCCCAAAAGGCTTTATAGTAGAACATATTGTGAAGTTTTTTTGACACTTGAGGATTCTTTTTAGAACTGCAACGTGGTCTAGGCTATCGAGTTATATATCAAGCAACTTGTCCTTAATAACCACACTATGAGGTAGGTTCAACCAGTTTGAACTTGTTGGGACATAGCATATGAAGTTGTGTGATGAGTCCATATCACGGGTCTATTATGGTGAAAAAAGTGAAGACATGTAATGATAGTTATTATGTTAACATTACTAGAAACATTTTCGAAATTATCCATGCTATCAAGATGTCAAAATTCCAGGCATTAGGTGTCAATACTCGTAGCTAATAGATAATAATAATAATATAAAAAAAATCACAACTTTATTCTTGAAATATGATTGTTACACATTGGTAACCTAGTTCATGAGTTAATATCACCCAAAGATTGCAAAACAAACTTAAAATATAAATTAAACCAACATGAGAATCCAACTAAGGGTTTCTCGACAAAATCATGCCATAACCTGGCATTTTGAAACCCAAATTTGAATCCATCATAAGTAATACAATGCAAACTCATATGGATTTTCAATGCATGTTTGCATGCTACACTTATTCTTTGTCTAGATATCATTTTTTAAATGGAACCATTAGTCAAGCCCACATTCCTTTTTATGTGAAAAATTTCAGCTCTATTTGAGCTCTTTTTTTCTCCACCACCTCCATAAACCAGTGTTACACGGGGTCTCGCCCCCCCACCTAGGGGTCTAGATTCCTCGCCCCCTCGCGCTCCGGGGTCTTGGGGACTTCTAGGGGATGTTTCCCTCACGCCCCCTCATGCCCCCGCACACCCCCTTTCACGCCCCCTCACGCCCCCTCACACCCCCCTTCACGCCCCCTCACGTCCCCTCACCGCCCCTTTTAGTTTATGGTTTCGTGTTAAAAGTTGATGTGCCACTTAGCATATTTGAGAATCCAAGTGATTCTGATTTAGATGGTGACATGGTTGATCTTGATATATTCATGCAGAAGTTGGATGCAGAGACTAGTGGGGCATTAACTTGAGCATTTATGCTCATTTATCATTATGATGATATCATTTGATATTCATATGTTATGTTTTATGTTTTATGTTTGAGACATAACTTATTTGCGTTTAAGTTTTATGTTTCAGACTTGAGTTGTAAACTTCAATTTAAACTCTATTTTGAATCTTGATATAATATGTCATATGATATCTTAAACTTTATTTTCATTGTACATTGTTAGTAGTTACATTAATGATTATATAGTTACAAACTTGCAAACTTACATGCATGATTGTATGATGTATGTTTTAACTTTTAACTTTTAAATTTGTTTCAATTATATGATTCATCATTCATCGATTTGTAATTTTATCATTTCTGATTTATCTTTCATGATGCAAGTGTATGATGACTGTATATACATTCCTTGCAAAAATATAGTTACATTTTAAATATTAAATTTTATAATTTTTATGACCCCGATGTCCCCCCACGTTTCCTGAAAATTGGTAGGGAGATTTTGCATAGGCCGCTCCCGCACTCCCTCGCCCCCTCGCTCCCACCTCCAGGGGACTTGGTGGAACATTGCCATAAACATATGGAAACATATATCATGATCTTGGAATTCCATTACATATGTATGTGCCAATGTTCCATAATCATGCCCCATCATCAATTTAAGAAATTTCCATTGAATATCAAATTATGGAGGGGGGGGAATTTTTGCTGCAACATTTGGCTCAAAATCAGGGACCATCTCCGTATGAGGTGAATGAGATCTATAGATATTTGAAGAAGTAGATTAGTGCCTTTTCCTCTGGCCATGGAGTCATATACAGTCATCCATCACAAAAAATTGTCTTTGTTCATTCTCACCTTGAAAGTTGCAAAAATTCATGCCCTAATTGAAACGACACTAAATTTGAAAGATATAATAAAATGCAAGCTAGAAGTGCCCTATTAATACAAAGGGAAAACCTTCCTACCTACCCTAACTGAGATAAATTTTGATTGAATAGGAAACATGATATTTCCTATGGAGTTGATCCAAAAACTTGTTAAATGTATGGGACTAAATCATGCATTTGATTTCCAGGGAAACATGCGCATGAAGAGAAAAAGTGCAGAATTAATGGAAAATTCATACATGCCACTTATAAAAACTACACCGAAAGGTCAAAAAATACTTAAGGCCTTAACTTAATTTGAATCCAAAAATGACAAAACAGGATTAGTGAAAACACGAGAGTGGTGTGGGTGAACAACATAAATAAAAAGTGATGATACCTTTCCCCAAGATGCCTTTGTCACCGTTGTATGAAAACATGTTTTCCTTTCCCTTTATACATGCAAGTGAATGCATTATAGGTATGGTGTTTTCCCAGAATAGGAGAAGCCTACTTAAATATATCATTCATGGATTGAATGTTTAGGTGCCTTAATGTGCAATGACATGTTTCCAGGACTGAATTCAATGCAAGGAATTTTTGAAACTCTAACTCTGTCTTCCGGTGTCTTATTAGAAATTATTTCAATTTTCATTTTGTGTTTTCAAGTTAGATATTGTTTTCAAGTTTTTACATTTATAATTTTATTGCAATGTGGCAGACTGATCAGAGCAGTGCAGGAACAACCCCGAGACAGGATGATCGCGGAAAGAGGCCAGCGGAAGAACATGTAAAGTGCCGGCATTGCTCTATCTTTAGGTATTTTAGTTATTTACATAATTGAAATAATATTAATTTTGTTCAAATATGCAGACACCTAGCCATGGTACGCCTGATGATTCCCTCTTTGAGGAAGAGCTTTCTTCATCCCTATCTCCAGTGTTCTTGTTGCAAAAAAGGCACGAGATGCAAGGTCGGAATTTAATACTTTGATAGACGCGCCTCAAACACCTGAAACAGAAGAGAGGATAAAACATCTTATGAGCCAGCTAGAAAGATATCAGGTAATAATAAAAAGTCAAAAGGATATTTTTTTTGTTCTGTATGAGATGAATTGTGATAGTTTGATTTTTAATTTTTACATTGACTAAACTAACAAAAAGTTCTTTTGTATGTAGCGTTTTCTGGAACTTGCTGAACCCAGTGTTGGTGGTAGTGGGACACAAGGGCAAGAGATTGCCCAACAACCCTCTCATACACCTTCTACTCCTTTAGGTGCCAGCCAAGAAACACACCCTGCCCAAGCAGACACCCAGCCAACCGCTGAACGTGTTGGCAATGATGAGGCTGATATGGCCAACTACATTATTGCGTTTCCTGGAGCTACACGTGTAAGCTCCACATGGACCATTAATGGCACGTTGTTGGTGAACGATGAGAGTGTCCCTATAAAGCATGTACAACTCCCAGGTAAATTTTAATATTTTAACTATTTCATGTACTTTATCTAAAACATATTTATCATGATTTTTATTTTTAAATTAATGATAATATCTTCTTTTTATTTTGGTTTTATTCTGTGTAGGAAACAATGAGTTCTACAGGATTCTGGAGAGCCATGCGTTGGTAATTTTTGGCCCAACCATACGTACCGGGTGGAATTCCCAGAATTCCAACCTGAAAAAAGAACTTTTAGATTATCTAGAAGCCCTTTTTGGGGTCGGCACATTTGACAGAAAAGCGGTGGCTCAGGTAGCCGGAAAATATTTGAAATATACCAGGGACACCTATAGGACGCAATTGCAATTTAACCATAGATATGAGCGTCCTCTCGCAGTTTCAGAGAGTGAGTGGAGAGCACTCATCCATGACGGAAAAGAGAAAAGGGCAAAGAAAGAAGGAAAAATGCCAACTAGACCCGCAAGGTAAATTACAACTTTAATTCAATAGCTTTAATTTTCTTTATGTCTAAAATAAAATTGTGCTACATCATATCTGACTTCAATATTTTGATGTTAGGTTGCCTGACACCTCAAAGGCAACCAAAGCTAGGATTGAGAAAAAGGGCCATCACAAGCTCGGCCAGGGTGGCTACTTGAAATTAGCTGCAAGAATTGTAATTAAGTAGCTAAACATCTTATAATTAATTGTATCGCCTTCCAACGTTTTTGTAATCCTATCAGATATGATTAAAAATACACCATCATATGTAATGTAGGGTGATGACTTCGGAACAGAAACTACAGAGGAAGATAAAAATATCGCTTTCCGTTTTGGCTATCAAGCTGTAGTTGAACGTCGTAGTAGCTTGGGGCAGGTCCCAAGATCTAGAATGCAAGATAAGGTAAAACATTAACCTTTCAATATTTTTGTTTTCGTCCATAAATTTAATGTCTAACAACTTTTTTTAAACTAGGGGAGCAGCACTACCGACGAGGCAAGTAACCCAGTTTTAGAGCCAGATGTAGATGATCCTCTCGTGCAACCTAATCATTGTAGTGGGGACCAGGCCGACAATGCTGCTATCAGTGAGGGCCGTGACGGTAATTAATTTCCACTTATAATTTTTTCTAGTTATACCTTGATGGTTGTCCTTATAACGTTTTTTGTTTAAATGACAGAGAATGTTTCCCTTGAGGATCTTACCACCAGAGAGGAAGACAGGGCAATAGTCCCAACGACGACAACTGGTGCACCAGGTAAATAATCTCATTGCAATTTTTTTTATTAATATTACCGAACTAGTTCAATGATATTTAAAAATTGACAATTAAAATTTAATATTATCTGTTTTTGTAGGCGATGCCCCGTCACTGGATGAGACCAGACATCGTGACTACGCAACTAGGTCAGCGGCGACAACTGGTGCACCAGGTAAATAATCTCATTGCAATTTTTTTTATTAATATTACCGAACTATTTCAATGATATTTAAAAACTGACAATTAAAATTTAATATTATCTATTTTTGTAGGCGATGCCCCGTCACTGGATGAGCCCAAACATCGTGAATACGCAACTAGGTTAGCAGTGTGGGTTGAAAGGCATGAAACAGGAGCAGAGCACAATGATATTGATGATGTAATTAGGAGCTTTAAAAATAGGAAGAAGAAAAAAAAAATTTGACAATGTAAAATATTGTATTATTATAAGACAAACGTTACCATACTTGGAACGTTTTTTGTGTTATATAAAAAACTCATTTATCATACTATTTTTATGTCAAGCATTAATTGCAATGTTTTTTTGCGTACTTTTTGTTGAATTGTTTTTTTATTAGTTATTGAATATTTTTTTTTATGCTCATGAAAGTAAAAAATGAAATATAGATTGGGTATTGGGGAATTGAGAGTGATGTGAGGAGGGGGGGAGGGGCCATAAGAGCTTCCACCTTCACGTGGTTGGCCCTGTTTAGTAGAGAATAATTTATTGGAGCGATTTAATCTTGGAGAAAACCTCCCTCGATCCAGCATAGCAACAAAAAAGTCACTGTTGACTTAGTTGCTACTCTTTCAGATCGTGGGAGGCTTGTTCCAAGTTCATGCGACTCCAATAAATTGTTCTTGAAACAAAGAGGAGCTTATTCGGGTATGTTTTGACATTTTCAACATATGTTCTAACATTATCATAAGAATGCATCTTAGAGTAAAAAATACTACATCAATTACTTGTATTTATTGTATAGATAATGATGGATTTTGATTGACTTGGCAGTGCAGGTACAAATCCTCTTGCATCATGAGCAATACAACTTGTCAACCAGGGTCATGTCCGGGATATTTTTTCTTGTGCGCTTGACCAGGTTCGTAATGTCACATTTTGTAAGTTCCTTTACAGTTCATAATTCAATATTAAGCTTGTTCATGATTATTATCTAGGTTTTTTGTATGTGTTTTTCATCTATTTGATTGTAAGCAACTCTGCATGTTTCCTGTTGTTCACTATGATTTCTCCCATTACCACTCCCAGGATGAATCCGACTTTATTATTACATAGGTTACTTTATTGTTACTATGATTTCTCCATTTACGATTTCATAGGTTACATCATGTAAAGTTGTCAATCTCAGGTTGGTGATGAGCTTTAGTTCTCGAGATTTGGGGCTTTTCTGATATTTTCTCCCTCATGTCATTCCTGCATCACCTCGTTGTTTGAGCATGCCAATTGTCTACCACTTGTACCAATTGGCACATGTCGATCCCTGAGTGGTGCCACATTTCACCTATTTTCAGTGAGAGTTTAGGGTTTCTCTAACATAGCTTCAGAAATCTGATTCAGTGCCTGCTTGAATATTGTCACATAATACTCATGGTTTGGATTGATGAGCATGTTCTGAATGGTTGGTTGATTCATAAGAGCCACCCATATAGTCATCTTGAGATATTTCAGAAGTTTTCTCGGGTTTCCTTTTTCACCGTTTCTAGTGGGTGGGATGGTGTGGGGTGATCCATCAATACTGGTGCTCTTGTAGTAGGGAATTTGTTTTGGGGATATAAAGGAGCATTTGATGTAGATATCCCATTGGATGCATTCATAGATGGGCACGAGAGGTCAAGAATTTAAATTAAAAATATGAAACCTCTAGCATGGCAACCTGAAGGCCGCGAGAGACACTGGTTAAAGATTGTTTTGTGCTGGCCTTAATATAGTCGTGATTTATTTCTATTATCTTAATGCAAATATATAGTCCGGTCTCATTAAAATGAGGATTGTGGTTGTATTTGTCTTTGGTTGTTTCTCTCTTAATGCTCCAGAAGTTGCCAAAAGTTGCGATAGTTGTTTAGTTTGCCTGTTACAACTTAAAAGTGGTTTTTAGCAATGGGAGTCATGTTGTTTAAGGTTCATACTAATATGAAGATCTTGTAATTATATATTCAGCATAAGAGAAGATGGCCTCTGCTTTGGGCGGTATGACAACAATTGCCACATCTACCTCATTGGGTAACAATGGAAAGGGGAAGAAGTTGGGTGCAATGTTTGATAATTATGGCAGACAATTGTCTTCTCTTTCGGTTTTTTCACCCATTTCCTTTAATCGCTCAAGCAGAAGAGGGACTCTGAGATTACGCGACAGAGAGAAGGTAGTTAATACAAGAGCTATGGAAAAGGAGTTTTACTTCAACAAGGATGGCTCGGTGACAAAAAAATTGCAGGTCAGAGAAAAAATTATGTTTAAAGGAAGGTCACCTGCACGTGAAACTTCACTGCGGTGGATCTTTCCTTGTCCACTTATATTCGATTTTAATGTATTATTTTAATTTTTCATGGAGGGTTGTTTTGGCATATGGTCTGGCATTCAATTGCACACTTACTGAAAGCATTGTCAATTTGTCTTGCAGGCGGTGTGAACAAACTTGCCGATCTTGTTGGAGTCACCCTTGGGGCGAAGGGAAAAATGTTGTCTTGGAGAGCAAGCATGGTTCTCCGAAAATAGTTAATGATGGTGTGACAGTAGCTAAGGAGGTAATTTGTAGATGTGTGCTCTGGTTTTCTTTTTAACGTTGTATTAGTTCCCCCGCTTAAATGTCTTAGATTTGGTAGGCATAATTTGAAAACTAAAAGGTGAAAGGAAACATATTTGTTACCCAGTGGTCTACTTGGCCTATGGACTAGCCACATTAGAGTAATGCATAAAGCTTTTCACAAAAATGAAAGGAAAGGGTTATGTCTGAGTCAAATTTTATTGTTATTGATAGTGTAATGAAATGTATCTCAATGCTATGGTTTTGGCCTTTTTATTGGTTGAATTAGAGGACCCAGTTGAAAATATTGGGGCCAAGTTGGTAAGGCAAGCTGCGGCAAAGACAAATGATTTAGCTGGGGATGGAACCACAACATATGTTGTTCTTGCACATGTTGGAATATTGAAAAATTCTAGAACAATGAATGGAGAATAAATCTCCCTTCCTCTAACACAGAGAAAATAAAAATTTCTTTGGCAGGAGACAGAGTTTCAATACTTTGAAAACAAACTTCTATTCCCTTCAATAACTCAAAAAAAAACTATTACACTACTTCCTCACTGAGAGGGATTACAAAATTATGACTGCTACAAAACGCAATGCATAAAACCAACTCACTGTCTGTTCAAAACAAACATACTCTGTCTCTAAAACACTCTGTTGTGTTTTTCACTTTCGCACTGCTGTGCATACACACTTAAAAAGTTACACTCGATCTTTCACTTTTTACACACTGCTGTGTAATAAAAATTTTACATACTGTCTATAAAAAAAACTACCAAGATTTTTTGTCCTTTTTATTTTTATATGCCGTAACATATAAAACATATTATAATAAACCCTCTTTTAAAAAAAATAAAATTAAAACTAAATTCTATGGCCCACCTTTCATTTCGCATATGATATATATATAACATATGTTTAAAAAATATGTATATATTAAACTATAAAAACATTAAAGAACCCTTTCCGTCGGACTTCAAAAGTCTGAATAGATTGAATTTCAAACCAAATTCGCGTTCCAAAATGGGATGCTGACGTCTGCCTGATTTTAACTAGAATTCTCAATCCATTGTGCCCTATAAAAAATTCAGGTCCGGTTTTCAGGTTTTCAGATTCCCTTCAATTTCATGCGATCCAATATTAATGCTCCACGTGTCCTCCTTTTGAATTTACAAAACTGTCGGGTAAATTTCTGTTTGTTTAATTTCTGGTTGGTGAATTGCGTTAATGCTGGCTGTTGTGTCTAAATACAATCCTGTACAGAAATATGGCTGTGGCCGTCTACAAAAAAAACTTGCAGGAATTTTAAATGCTGAATTAAATTTCTGGATGGCATGCAAGCAACCTCAAAAAAAAAATGTTGCTGCTGCATCCGTCCTTCTGCTGCAGCAGTTGAAGTTAAAATTCAACAGCACAGGGTTTAATAAGTGAGGGTGTAAAGGTAACTTTTTTGTCGATGGTACTGGATTAAGATCATCTATTCATTTTTGTAGGGTCTTATGGTGTTTGGTTTTTTAGTTTTGGGTTGGGTTTATTGAGTCTAAGATAGTTTTTGAGTGAAAAAATTGCTATCAGGTATTAAAAATTTTTGGTTCTTTTGTCAAAATTTATGAGCTTGTTAGGAAATAGAAAACTGACAATGGTTGTATCTTAAATTTGTGGAAAATAATTTGAAATGAAACCTTTTTGTTTAGGTTGTTGCAGCAGGTGCAAACCCCGTTCAAATTACTAGGGGAATTGACAAGACAATAAAGGCCCTTGTTTCGAAACTCAAAATTTTTGTCAAAGGAGGTAAATGCTTGCCTTTTGAGTAGGCTGGTTTTCCTTTTTGCTGATGGTTTGGTGTATCTAATTGAATTAGTTGCCTAAGGTATTTTTGGTTGCAAACTCCTTTTCATTTTTCATACAGTATTGGTCTTGTGGAATACATTTGATTGTGTGGTCTTGTTAGATCTACAACATTTGTAGTTGTTTAGTCTTATGGCCGAGGTGCACTTTTATTATGGAAATAGTTGATGCAATATTGTCATTTAATCCTTACTGGAGGGTAGCATGTTGAGAAGTTTCTTGTGAAACATTTGGTATTCAAAATGACACTTGATCCTATACAGCATCATGCACTTGACTTCAAAATTCATATTCAAAGTGTGCGAGACAATTCTTGCAAAATTTCAAATATTTATGTTGTTTTAAACCATTATCTTTTTCATGTATTGGATGCTGAAAATGTGAAAAATACTTTGGTATGAAACCAACTGGTGAAAAATTTCCAGCAAAACAACCACTTCCAAGACATGATTTAGAAGTAGAACATATGTACTTATGAAGCATAGAAAGATATCCTTGATGCATTGTCAATGTTTGGCGAGGGTTATTTTTGGAGAAAATAACTCCTTATTCCTAGAATAGTGATCTTCAATACAAGTAAATGCCGGAGAAGAGAGAACATCGTGTGATGCAACAAAACTGAAATTGGACCCCTAAGAAGAGCTGGTGTGTCTACAATCGCTCTGTCGGCATTTTCCCTTAGTTTACCCCATTCTTTTCCTCTATTTTGAGTCTTAATTGACTTCTTCTTTCTTCGGGTTTATTTATCAAATTCGTAGAATTTGATAAATAAATACTATCCACAATGGTTGGACTTTAATTTATATTCCCGACTTTATATTATCTCCAAGCCTTATAACCAATGTTTAACTTTCAACACTTTGTGTTTATACTCCACGTTTCTTTTTAAATAAATAACTTGTAATGAACTTTCGGCTCTATATTTCACCACCCAGCCTTACAACAATCACGCTCCAGACTTATACTAATTATCCGCCAATCGTTTAATTAAACAATTTCATTATACTCCGGCCCCACCTATATATATCAATAACCAATCAAACACTCGTATCGTACCTGGCTATCCTCCGCACACCTTAGTTAACCTCCAGGCAAGTTCAACGTGCGACCACCGTTCGATGGCCCTTCTCCAAATCAACGACTCTTGGCAATTTCGCTTGGCTTCCAACGTCGGGCTTTAACGTGCGATGGCGCGGGTTAAATGGTGGTTTTCCGGGGGTCACTTCGCCACGTGTCGCATTCCTTATGGAATCGCTCGCGAATAGGAAATACCGCCTACTCCGTAAAAGCCGTGCGATATGGGCAACCCGATTTTGTGATTCCGCTCGTGGTTTTGGTAGAGGGCTTGACCACGGGTGCAAGACTGGTTCTGCTATCCTTTTGTTTGTTAACTCATGTCCAATCCTCGGGCCAGGTTCCGAAAGCACAACAATTTTGTCTCTTTATTAAGCGGGATTTTTATATTTGAAAAGTTTTCACGACCCCGATTCTCTACACAGACCTTGCCTTGGATATTTTTACATAAAAATGATTGTTCTCAATAATTATTTATATAAATTTTCCACATGTTTAGTGTGGTATTCCCATGATTTATTATAAATATGTGTATTATCAAAGAAAACCAACACAAATTTTATAAGATGGGATCAAACAAAATTGTTCTTAAGTCGAGCCCGCCAGACTTCAAACGGCGATAAACCATAATTCAAACCAAATTCGCGTTCCAAAATAGCCTGCTGACGTCGGCCAATTTTGTGACATGAATTTCTTATCAAATTTGCCCTAATATTTTATGGGTCCGGATTTCCACTGCGCGAGCGGCCCAAACAAAGATCCGCTCCAATCAATTTCTGCCACGTGTCCTCAATAAAAACTTGCCCTGCTCCCGGCTGCGAGTGCATTCGATGGCGTTTAAGGTGATGGGACATGGATATGGTGATTTCATATCAATTGCATTAACATTTAACGCTGTTCAATTAAGTTTTCACATCAAATCTGCATTAATTAATTTTTAACACTGTTCAAGATCAGACCTCCACTCCTCTTAGCGATTCCGCACGCTCCAATTTGATCCGGCCTTCGGCTCTCATTATTAATGATCAGAGATTAATTATGATGGGCGTCCTTTGATTGCATTGCAGACGGGTCGACAAAATGGC
The DNA here is from genome assembly GCA_034641835.2 of Pinus albicaulis. Taxonomy (NCBI): domain Eukaryota; kingdom Viridiplantae; phylum Streptophyta; class Pinopsida; order Pinales; family Pinaceae; genus Pinus; species Pinus albicaulis. The sequence continues at coordinate 1,482,470,622 of CM076578.1, forward strand.
GTTTAGCCATGGTTTTTCAGACAAGCTGGTTGCTGGATTGCACTGCCTGCTAATTGTGACGATAAGGAGAAATGGCCAGCTGAACTTCTGCCTAGACTTTGCTGCATATTTGCATTTCTTTCGGTTCTGTCTCTGTCTGTCTTCCTCTATTAATTAGAATTCTGCTTCTTCATCTCCTCTTGTGCCCACTGCGCCTAAGATTGCACCCATGCCTCGCGTGCATCATAGGATGCATTACCGCAGGGGGAGCACTAGAGGTCAACCCTGGCGCGCTCCCTCCAGCACCTCAACAGAGTTGACTTCCGGCCAGTCCAGTGATTATTACTTAGGTCGATATCCAAATACTAGGAGTGGGCGGGGGTAAAACTGTAACATGCAGCCACCCCGTGTGGATTCCCACATACGTTTCCCCACGCTAGTTCACCTTCTCCCACGACGCGCAACGGCATTTTCCTTTAATTTCTCTCTCAACGCGTGAATCACGGCTTTATGCTTTTGGTCTTCCGCGAGGAGGCGAACGGAGGAAGAATGCCGTCCGGCGGGTACGAGAGCTGGAAAAAAACCGGCCAACATTTGAGCCTTCTAGAGGGGAGTCGTAGCATGCATGTGGAGGTAGCACCTAGCGATCCTGGACCTTCCGAAGGATGGTGCCGAATCGTGGAGGAACCACCGGAGGAGTAGTTTGGTTAATTTGTTTTTCTTGCTTAGCAGGCCCACTTAATTGGGCTGCTTTTAGATTATTTTACTGTGTTGGACCTTTGTAATATTTTTGAATTCTGTAAATTAAACGTTCAAGACTGGTTTCCGGCAGTCTTCTTAATTTTTTGATTTTTGATGACAAATTTGCCATGAGTATGGCCAGGCAATGTTTTTGACTTCGGTGTAATTTTATTCGCAATGTTAATAGATTAACTTTACTTTGAATTCTCACATGATTAGCGTTTTTCTTGATCTGTTCAAGGATTTTGGGTACTTTAATTTGTATTTGGAACAATGGACATCGGTACTCTATCTGTTGCTTTACTGTTCTACATAATACTATTTCACTTTCTTATAGATGCCTCGGGAATATTTGAATGCTTTCTCAGATTGTCGATAATCTCCATGTGGACCGTTACTGGATTTTATATCATGTCCCTGTATGTGACATGGGGTATTTTTCTATCATTGTCTGGGGTGGGACTTCCACTTTTCTCGATGGATATTTGGGTTCCAATCTTCAGATGTGAAAATGTAATGACTTCATGGACTGTTTTACTTCATATAATATATTCAAAACAACGTTTTTTCTCTTGTGAAAAAAAAATGATTAATGTTTATCACTCTGCCTTCAAAACTAGCGATGCTGGTCTATGTTGTCGGTTTATTGATATGGTCTGATGGTCTTTTTATATTTTGGACATATCACACTCCTCACATGATTAGCGTTTTTCTCTGTTCAAGGATTTTGGGTACTTTAATTTGTATTTGGAACAATGGACGTCGGTACTCTATCTGTTGCTTTACTATTCTACATAATGCTATTTCACTTTCTTATAGATGCCTCGGGCATATTTGGATGCTTTCTCAGATTGTCGATAATCTCCATGTGGACCGTTACTAGGTTTTATATCAAGTCGATGTATGTGACATGGGGTATTTTTCTATCATTGTCTGGGGTGGGACTTCCACTTTTCTGGATGGATATTTGGGTTCCAATCTTCAGATGTGAAAATGTAATGACTTCATGGACTGTTTTACTTCATATAATATATTCAAAACAACATTTTTTCTCTTGTGAAAAAAATGATTAATGTTTATCACTCTGCCTTCAAAACTAGCGATGCTGGTCTATGTTGCTGGTTTATTGATATGGTCTGATTGTCTTTTTATATTTTGGACATATCACACTCCTCACATGATTAGCGTTTTTCTCTGTTCAAGGATTTTGGGTACTTTAATTTGTATTTGGAACAATGGACGCCGGTACTCTATCTGTTGCTTTACTATTCTACATACTGTTATTTCACTTTCTTATAGATGCCTCGGGCATATTTGGATGCTTTCTCAGATTGTCGATAATCTCCATGTGGACCGTTATTGGGTTTTATATCAAGTCCCTGTATGTGACATGGGGTATTTTTCTATCACTGTCTGGGGTGGGACTTCCACTTTTCTGGATGGATATTTGGGTTCCAATCTTCAGATGTGAAAATGTAATGACTTCATGGACTGTTTTACTTCATATAATATATTCAAAATAGCGTTTTTTCTCTTCTGAAAAAAAAAAAATGATTAATGTTTATCATTCTGCCTTCAAAACTAGCGATGCTGGTCTATGTTGCTGGTTTATTGATATGGTCTGATGGTCTTTTTATATTTTGGACATATCACACTCCTCACATGATTAGCATTTTTCTGTGTTCAAGGATTTTGGGTACTTTAATTTGTATTTGGAACAATGAACGTCGGTACTCTATCTGTTGCTTTACTATTATACATACTGCTATTTCACTTTCTTATGGATGCCTAGGGCATATTTGGATGCTTTCTCAGATTGTCGATAATTTCCATGCGGACCGTTACTGGGTTTTATATCAAGTCCCTGTATGTGACATGGGGTATTTTTCTATCATTGTCTGGGGTGGGACTTCCACTTTTATGGATGGATATTTGGGTTCCAATCTTTAGATGTGAAAATGTAATAACTTCATGGACTGTTTTACTTCATATAATATATTCAAAACAACGTTTTTCTCTTGTGAAAAAAAATGATTAATGTTTATCACTCTGCCTTCAAAACTAGCGATGCTGGTCTATGTTGCTGGTTTATTGATATGGTCTGATGGTATTTTTATATTTTGGGCATATCACACTCACATGATTAGCTTTTTTCTCTGTTCGAGGATTTTGGGTACTTTAATTTGTATTTGGAACAATGCACGTCAGTATTCTATTTGTTGTTTTACTATTCTACATACTGCTATTTCACTTTCTTATAGATGCCTCGGACATATTTGGATGCTTTCTCAGATTTGTCGATAATCTCCATGTGGACCGTTACTGGGTTTTATATCAAGTCCCTGTATGTGACATGGGGTATTTTTCTATCACTGTCTGGGGTGGGACTTCCACTTTTCGGGATGGATATTTGGGTTCCAATCTTCAGATGTGAAAATGTAATGACTTCATGGACTGTTTTACTTCATATAATATATTCAAAACAACGTTTTTTCTCTTGTGAAAAAAAAATGATTAATGTTTATCACTCTGCCTTCAAAACTAGGGATGCTGGTCTATGTTGCTGGTTTATTGATATGGTCTGATGGTCTTTTTATATTTACAGCTTCACCTCACATGAGATTATTTTTCCTGCAGGTTTTTGTACTTTAATTTATTTCATCCATATGCCTTACTACTTTGATTATACTGCTGTTTCTACTTTGCCTCTATGCCTCTCTGGGGACTCACTACTGGATGGATATTTGGGTTCCAATCTTCAGATGTGAAAATGTAATGACTTCATGGACTGTTTTACTTCATATAATATATTCAAAACAACGTTCCTCGTCTTTTAAAGTTTAAATTTTTTTTTTTTTAAATTGAACCTTCCGTCGGTCTACTGACGCCTTGTAGACGTCGGAACTGCGACAACCTAGAAATGTTTGAAGAGAGACAGTATAAAAAAGTCGGACCACATTTCGTCGGAATTGCGACAGATTAAAAATGTCGGAAGAGCGACGTTCCAAACGTCGGAAGAGCGACGTTCAAAACGTCGGACCACATATCGTTGGCATTGCGACATCTTACAGACGTCGGAAGAGCGACGTCCAAAACGTCAGACCACGTTGGGTCGGAATTGCGACCGTTTACAAGCGTCGGAAGAGTGACGTTCCAAACGTCGAACCACATTTCATCAGAAGTGCGACAGTTTACAAACGTCGGAGGCGCGACGGTTTGTGAGACGTCGGAAGAGTGACGCTTGTTTGGAAGCGACGGAAGAAGTCTCGATAGTGCGACACTTTTTACGTGCGTCGGAACTGCGATGGCATGAAAAACCACGGTTTTTCCGCCCTCGAACTGTCGCTCTTGCGACGACTATGTGTCAGAATAGCGACGAATTGGCCGTCGGAATTTCCGCCAAATTTTCTAGTGTTGCTTAAATTAAGTTGGGAATTAACTAATAGTAAATTTTTTATTTACATGACTATGAGCTATTCTTCAAGATTTTATTTTTGGATGTTTTTACTATTAAACTTAACAATGAAAAATCACTGCACAAATATCTAAAATCATGGCATAAATATTACAACTACATCCACAAATTATGGCAGAAAAATCCAAGGTAGTTATCCACTTGAAATTGTATTGTGCAAAGGCTACAATAGGACCTTCAAGTTATGGTCCAATTAAATCTTTGAAAAACCAAATTTTCAATAACATTGAAAAATAAATATTTTTTCCAAAGTTAAATATTATAACTCAGGAAAATCGATTGCAAGAGCCTTTCCTTGGCAGGGACTAATAAATAAAATAATAACGAATTATTATTAGAGATTTAATATAGGGGATCCTAGGGCCTTACATAGCACCCCCCACCATTCCCCCCACCCTCTTTTTAAAAATCCTTTGCACCCAAAGCTTGTAATTGAGGGTGTTTCTTCATGAAATACTCATTTTATTATGTAGCATCTTCTAGAGGTATGTTCTTCCACTTTATTAGGTATTCCATAATGGTTATATTCCAAAGAGATAGAGAATGTTGGGCCATAAATTTTTTGGTTCCTGAATCAATTACTCTTCTTCATCTCATTATGAAATTTCTATTTGTAGTGACAATGTTTGTCCCACAACATTTCTTAAGGGAGATGCATGAAAGACCTTAGTAATTCAAGAAGAATTAAAATCTAACTCATACATGACTTATCCAATCCAATGAATAATCTTGTGGGTTCCATAAAATTTTGGAGCTAATTTCCAACTCTTATTTTTCTTGAGTGTATATTGCTTATAAGTTTGTAGTCTCATAAATGTCAAATCACCGTCCCCAAATTGTCTTCTCTTCAATGTTGATCTACTTGCTACTTCATCCTATTTTATGTCATTTGAATGTTTCCGTTAAGAATTGTCAAAATTTCTTTAATCTTCTCCATATGTGACTCTATTTCCTATACTTAATGGGGTTAATCTAGTAGGTGTATGATAGGTAGTATTATACCACCAGTCTCTCGAAGGAAGCAACTTCATCCAGTGATAATGCTTATCTGAAAATAACATCATAAATAACCATATAAACATTTGTTAACTATTTGTGTCTGACCATATATATGTTTGTGGTTGATATGCTCAATTCATCGCTAGTTTTTTTCCACACATATTCCATAATTATTTTCAAAACTTACCTATGAATTTTAGACATTTATTCCTTATTATTACCTTAGGAAGACCATCAAGTCTATGAATTTCCTTCATGAACACTTCTTCAACTTGAATTTCTTTGTATGTACTTTGAATTATGCAAAAAAATGCATATTTTCTGAGTCTATCAACAATCACAAAAGTGGAATCTTCACCTTGAAATTTTGGTAACTCCTAATGAACCCTATTGATATATCTTGCCTTATCTGATTGGGTATTTGTAATGGCTAAGATAACCTTGGATATTTTATTGTTTCTTCTTTATTTATTTGGCAAAATCAACCTTCACTTATAAATTTTTTAATATTATTCTTCATTTCCTCCCCTAAAAAAAATTCTAATAATTTGATGTGTTTCAAGGAACCCTAAATGTCTTAACATGAGAGAGTCATGGGACTCCCTTAATATTTGTTGCTTCAACTTTAATTGAGGGCATAAAAATATCCTACATTTCTGCTAAAGTATATCCCTTTCCACTTTCAATGTTTCATAGAGTTCATTCATTCCTTTATACATTGACATTTTTGTTTATTATTAGTGCCATTTTTCCATTCGTGTTGAGCTTCTTCTAGCCATACTAAATAGAAGATGTAATTGAAATATACTTGAGGCTTCTTCTAATCTAGAAAGAGCACTTTCTAGCACATTGTACTTCCTCTTCTTATAGATTATTTAAATCAAACCCTTGCACTTTTTCTACCCTTTTTTATTGTTTTTCTAATGACAATATTTTCTCTAAAAATTACTACAAGCTATCATATTTTATATTGACTTTAATGTGTCTCCCAATGAGATATTGTTGCCATTTTTTTATTGCACGTAAAATTGTTTCCATTTCCTTTTCATATGTTGATTTCACCAAATCTTTTCCTTTGAATTGATTGCTTTCAAAAGCCAATGGTACTCCCTTCTTGCATAAACATTACTCTAATTCTTTGTCTTGATGCATCACATTCTACAATGAATGTTTTCCCAAAATCAAGCATTTCCAATACTAGTTTAGAAGACATGTCATCATTTAAGAGAAATAATGCTAAAGTAGCCTCATCATTCTATACAAATGATTTTTTCTTCAAGAGAAATGTGAGTGGGCCTGGAATGCACGTATAACTCTTAATAAATTTTTGATAATATCCTATAAGTCACAAAAATCATCTAAGACTCTTATTTTTCTTAAAATATAGGCCATTTGTAATAGCTTGTATCTTTTGTAGGTCCACCTTGACTCCTTTATTTGAAACAATATGACCCAAATACTCTACTTCTTTTTTCCCAAAAGCACATTTGGATGTTTTTACAATAATTGATTGGTCTCAGGATTTTGTAGAACTTTATCTACGCGTCCAATAAGATTTTCTCGTGATTTTCTATAGATAAGAATATCATCAAATAAAATCAACATAAATTTCTAAGATGGGAATACAAAATCTTGTTCATAAGGTTTTGAAAAATAGGAGAATTAGTCAACCATAATGAATGATGAAGAAATCATTGCTCTCTTCATATGTTCTAAAAGTTATTTTGGGTATTTATTCTTTCCCTAATATGATATGGTGGTGTTCTTATTCAGGATCAAGCTTTGTAAAATAAGCCACTTATTGAAGCTCATCTAATACTTCATCAATGTTTGGGATAAGGAATGTATCCTTAATGGTGATTTTTTTTAGATGTCTATAATCAGGAAATATCCTCCAATAATTATATTTTTTTCACATCATTGATATTGGAGCTAAAAATAAATTTTTACTATGTTGAATAATACTTGAATCTAACATGTCTTGAACCATTTTCTCCATCTCCCCTTTTTGTTGATGATGATGTCTATAAGGCATTTTATTAGGAGTAATTCTAGGTATTAATTCAATTTGTTGTGTTTGATCTCAAGATGGGAGTATACCTTTGGGAATTTCTCATAAAGCCCTATAGTGTTTCTCCAAAGAGCATTTTGTTTCCTTGAGAACATTTACATATTTTTTCTTAACTTCCATATAATACAATTTAACCAAAACTCCATTCTTGTCTATTTTTAGAAGCGCTTCCATTCTTTGAGAGTTAAAACCTTGAGAGGGTCTAAATTTTAACCCTCTTAGCTTATATTGAGATCCTTCCAATTCAAATCTTATGAATAATTCATTATAGTTTGTAGAAATTGTACCCAAATTTCTCAACCATTGAATCGCTAAGACAACATCTACACATCTCAGTGGAATGGCATATATTGGTATTTCCATTTTATATGTTTCCATACCCAATTAATGGTGTGTCATTTTCCTGCACAATCAATACTCCCTCCATTGGAAATTAAAACTCAAAAATTTGTCTCTAGATACATAAAACAATTGAGGAATTATACCAATATTTTATTAATGAAGTTATGGGTACTACTTGAGTCAATATGAACTATGAACCTTTTATTCTTCATGTAACCAATAATATTTAAGTTTTGAGGCACTAATGAACCTGCCAAGGCATGAATGGGTATGTTTCACCTTCCCGATTCAATGTTTTGCGCAGTTTCCATTTGTATTTCTTGCTCTTTTAAGTCGACAAGATTTTCCTCACTTATTTGTGAAGATTCATCCTTTTACTCTTCATCATTATTTTTCAAGGTGAAGAATTTTTTTCCTTGACATTGTTCCCTTTTGACCATTTGTTGGTACAACAAATTCATAGTCTTTTTTTCTTCTTTCCTCCATTTCTTTCTGTGATATTTAAGTAGGTTGAGTCAGGGTTGTCTTATAAACCCCAAAATGATATGTGATTATTATGTATGTTCACATTGCAAACTTGTGTGTATCCTTATTCTTGACTTGAATATGACAAGAAAATTGCTTCACTTACATAATACTTTGCATATGTTTAGGAGATTCTCGTATTTAATGTCTTCTTTTAATCCACCCATATAAGATTCCAACAAAATTTCAACACTTATGTTATCCACCCTTGTGCAAAAAGCATGGGATTATGAATTATAATCTTCAATATCACCAAATTTCTTGATTCTTATCAATTGAATGAAGTAGTCTTATTCCAAAGCTTTGCCATATTGTGCTTCTAAGTCTCTTGTAAATAAACCCTAAGTATAATGATAAAAATAGTGCTTCCTTTTAATTACCCATTGATACCAATGATAAGGTTTATCTCAAATATCTAAGTTTCTCTGTGAATCCTTTACTTATCATCCATCATATTATGCAATTAAAAATATTTCTCTATTGGTGAACCTACATAAAGACCTGTGTTCCATAAAACCTTTTTAATTCAACCTTAGGAAGATTCAATACTTTAGGAAACCATCCATGAGTAGCTCCACAATTGGAGTTAAATATACTTGAAAATTTCTTATTATTGGAACATTGTTCCACTTGAATACTACATTTATTTTGATGAGTTCCCTTAAATACATTATTAGTTATAAGGAGCCTACCAATTATGGATTTTATTATTTTTTTTTCCATTCCAACCATCTTTTGTTCTAATAATTGTTTCATATTCTTATCCATTTCTTTCTTATTCTCATCTATATTTTGTTCAATATCACTTTGAACTATTTCTTGCCTTTGTGACAACTAATTTTCCAACTTGGTAATTCAGTATTGGATGTCTTCTATTTCTTCATGAGTCAGGGATGAACCTTCAAGAGGTTTAAGAGGTGTAGTAGCTTTTGAAACTTTCTTTGGAGGCATGTGAGAATATTTACAAAAAAATTTAGTCACCAAAAGAATTGATCATCCAATCAAAATTTATGTCACTTGTTAGTTACATACCTTAAAAACCTTAAATTGGAGGCTTTCTAGCTATTAAACCTTTTCCTTGATATATATACTATATCTAAGCATTCCTCAAAAAAAAAAATCATCTTGTAGTATTAATATATGTCTTCTATGTATTCACAAGTTTGACCAAAATTTGTGCTCTGCAAAATATCATGGATATTCCACTTGACAGTTTGCCACAACATATATGATGATTAATAGACTGAAACCTAAAATATATCCTATGAGAGTCAAGTTTTATTTATTTTCTAGATATCTTAACAATGTTATTTATATGTGCACTATATAAAATGTGAAAAATAAGGAACCGTGAAATACAAATACACACTAATCACGATGAACACTAGGATATGACCTAGGAAATCCTTTCGAGAGAAAACCCAACTAGAAGGTCAGGTTTCTCTCCTCTATTTTGCTCTAGAATGAAAAGAATGCAAATACAAAGGAGAAGACACTCTCTATGGAGTTTCCTAAGACTTGTGGATCGTGGTATGCTACAAAATAGAAAAACCCTCTATTATTCTCTCTCTCTATCCACACTCAACTGATTTACTTTACTATGGAAAAACATGCAAGAAAATGGAATGAAACACCTTTTCCTCTTAGCTACCTAGTTATAACATAGTATAATAGTCAAATAGGGGTTATATTTGACCCATTCAACATGAGTTATAGCTCAACTCTTATAGAATCCTCTTCATTGTGCCCATATGGCTAGCCATTTTTCCATGAGTAATGAGGGCTAATGTGCCATCCTCTTGAATTATCATGGTCAAACATGATAGTTCAACTTTTGGGAGGTATAACTTTCTCATAAAAGCTCTGATTGAAGAAATTATTGCACTGTTGGAAATTTGATGTGTATATTACGAAATTTAGGTTAATAGTAATTTAGGGACCATAAGAAGTGGTCATTTAATGCCTCAAAATAGCTCCTGAAGTTTTTCACTGCAAAATTTCCAAAATGGGAGCAATAGTAAAAATGACCCTTCATGTTGATTCCTCCAATATTTCCACTCTAATAGCATAGAGATGGATAAGAAATAATATGATGATCCAACCTAGATCATACCTCCCAATTTTGGAAGAATTTTGGTCCCCAAAATTTTACTAAATGAGGCGAGGAAAATTTTCCACTACCTTTCTCAGAGAGTACCATTTAGCTTTGTTTGGAAGTTGTCCTTTTAACCTAATTGGACAAAGGTCACGCTAAACATGTCTTGTATTTTTGGACCTATTTTATAAAACTATATGTTTTTTCAACCTAAGTATATAATGTTAATTCAACAATAGAATGTAGGACTTGCTCAACTTCTTATTCCAAAATTGAAAGCTCATAGAGTTTGAGATTTTCTACATTCGTCATTGAGAAAATGCACATGTATGGGGGTAGACTAAGTTAGTAGGCATTATCCCCCACGTTTTCTAGTATCTCAAAAGGACCATAATGAAAAGCCTTGATTTTCTTACCAAGACCCTATAACCTCTCTCTATTTAATTGTAACGATATGATATCTCCCACTCATAATAACTTCTCTTTTTTATGTTGATCATGCTTGGCATTTTATCTTTCTTGTGACTTCTACAGTGTATCCTATACATGTAAATGGATCCTCCTGATCTAATCAACACAATTTTCTACCCTTAAAGTCTCTTCCTTATTATCCATATGGAATATTCAAAGGTGAATGTGGAAAATATACAAAAACAATCTTCAAATAGGGACTTATTAGTAGAAGTGTAGGCCTACTTGTTATAAGAGAATTGCATAGATACCAAATTTTCATCCCAAGTCTTGGGGTGCTGATGATTGTAACCCCTCAAATGTTGCACCAAAGCTTTGTTGACTATTTCTATTTGTCCATTTTTTTGTGGATGGAAGGTTATAGACCTCTTCAACTTTGTGTCCATATTCTCCCACAATGTAGTCCAAAATGAATTGAGATTCTGGTATCCCTATCTGAAATGATGCTCTTTCGTATTACAAGATACACCCATACTTGTCCAAAGAATAAGTTTTCTACCTATTTCTTGTTGATGGTATTTTTACAGGGAATGGGAAAGCACATTTTGTTTAACTTGTCAACTACCACAAATAGGTAGTCATGTCTCTTCTTGGTTGTCTCTAAACCTCCCAAAAATTCCATGGAAATGATTTCCCAAAGACAAGTGGCTATAGGTAAGGTATGGTATAGACCTTATTTCATATTACTAAGTTTGTTGGAATAGCAAAGCGTACATCCTCTTGTGAAAATTGCTACATCTTCTTGCATCCCAGGCCAATACACATACCTATGTAAGTTTTCCATTGTCTTCCCTACACAAAAATTCCATGTAATCTTGGAGGTGAAAGCCTCTCAGTTTAGCTAAATTTTCTATTGAGATTGCAACAAGATGATGAGCTTAGTGGAAAGAAGTCGCCTTCACTAAGTGGGCCCACAGGCTATTTTTGGCGCAAGTCTATTTTTAGACTATGTCGATCATATTCTATGAGTTGCAAGATGCTATTTGTGGATGGTTGGTCAAGATGGAAAAATAGATGGACTTCTATTTTTAGACATATTGGGCGGAATCTATTTTTAGATTTCCAGTCTAAAAATAGATATGTCGAATATTATTAGCTCTTAATAATATTTGAACTATAAACATTATCTTATTCTCTTGGAGCACTTCAGTTAAGTGCACAGATGTGGCACAGGAGCTGACAGAAGGAATTACGCTATTCCTGAGGGTTAAGTGGAGCTATTGCATGGATACTTCAGTTATAACTCATGTGACAGAGTTTGGTGGAGTTATTGAGCTAGTTGATGGAGTTGTGTTCAGTTTAATTGAGTTAAACATAGTTGAGCTAGTTGTATCTAGTCTAACTTATTGATACACTACTGAGAGTGGTGTGAATTAATTATTAATTAATTCAATAATTATTAACTCATTAATCAACTAAAGAATACATCAGTTAACTACAGTGCATGGACAGTTTCAGTGGAGACCAGTGAAGAGGTAGGTGAAAGAGCAGTGCAACTATCAGTTGTGACTATACTGTTGCATGATTTGCAACACACAATGATTGGAGATGCCAATGAGGATTGCGTGAGCGAGGCTATACCAATTCAAGCTCATTCAGAGCCATTCTTCAGCAGTGATTGCGCAATAGAGGCAGGCTATCAGGTGGCAGAGATTGGAGCATGTGATTTGCTAGATCGGGCTTGATAGTGTGTAGCAATTGGAGATTATAATGAGAGCTTATGAGGAGCTTTGTATAATTATTGTTACATGATCTCTACGACATATAATATACAGATAGTTGGGGGTTTTCAACTTTAATATTAACCATTAAATATTGTGTTCATATGTGTGATTGTTTATGGATTTAATGTGTGCATGCGATTGTTTTTATTTCCACAATTAATGATCAATGGTAGAAGAGATTCTGTATTGTGCACGAAGTTAAAATAGTGTGTGATCAGGAGAATCTCAGTGTATAACATATCATTTATTCAAATTTCTACATGGTATCAGAGGGATATTGATCATTGGAGCAATTGCAAAACATTGAAGTGGTTGAGTTTTGATCTGGTGGAATTCGAATTTCCTGCAGTGTTTTCTTGGTGTCGAAGTTGAGATGTCTTTCAACGGATTGTGATTGGAGTATGCCCTTGAGGGCAACTAAAATTATATTGCATGGAAGGACAGGATGGAGGCGGTGCTAGATGAGAATGGGTTGAAGGAGTTCATAGATGCAGAAATTCCAAAACCTTCTTCTAGCGATGCTGCCACACTTTACGCATCGAAAAAGAAGACAACAAAGTGTCAAAGAATTCTGTTGGAAGGTGTAAAGGATCACATAGTGTCTAGCCTTCATGGTAAAGCTTCTCCATTCTTGATGTGGAAAGCTTTGACAGATTTATTCCAAAGCAAGAGCGACCAGAGGAAGTTGGTGCTCAAGGATAAACTCAGGAACATAAAAATGGAGAAAGGTGACAAGATGTGCCCAAGTACCTCACGAAGTTCATCCAATGCAGGGATGAGATGGGAAGTGTGGGGGTGACTGTAGATGATGAGGACTTGGTGAGCTTGGCTCTCCTTGGGCTTTCGAAGAGTTGGCATTCCTATCAGGACTCTGTCAATGGTTAGGAGAAATTTCCAGGATGGAAGCGACTTTGGTCTGATCTTGTGCAAGAGGAGATAAGGCGAAGTAACAGGGACAGATCTTCATCAAGGAACTCAGATAAAGAAAATTGTGCTTTGGCTGCCAAAGCAAGGAAGGGGAAGAGCAAGAAGAATGCTTCTCAATCCGGTGTGAAAGGCAAGAAGCAGGACATGTCCAAGGTGAAGTGCTTTCACTGTCACCAACATGGACATTACGCCACTAATTGTCCACAGAAGAAGAAAAATAAGAAGGTTGTTGGATCTGCAGCTGGAGAGGCCTTAGCCTTGCAATTTTAGCTGGATTTTTCGCTGATCGCATGCTTGGTCTCAAGTATGATGGGTTCAGTGTGGTTTCTTAACAGTGGTTCATATTTTCATATGACCGGAGATAAATATTTATTTACTGATCTGGATGAGAAAGATCTTGGAGTGCACATAGAGATGGGCGATGATGGTAGATACAGTGCAACCAGTATCGGTACCATTTCCTTTGAGAGGGAGTCTGGTAAACCCTTCTTATTGAAGGAAGTGATGCATGTTCCAGGATTGAAGAAGAATCTTATCTCTGTGGTGATGTTAGAAGACAAGGGATATGATGTTGTCTTTAGCGAGGGAAAGGCTTTCCTGCGCAATAAGGCAACTGGTGAAACCCAGAGGATAGGGGTTCGAGTTAATAACCTTTATCAATTGTAGGTAGATGGCTGCGTAGCAATGGAAGGCAAGGCAGAAGGATTGGTGAGCCGGGATGAGGGCGAGCTGTGGCACAGGATATTGGGCCAGCTTCACCATGGAGCTTTGAAGATACTGCAGTAGATTTCTACTGGGATTCCTAAGGGTACTCTTGCACAGTCAAAACAGTGCAAGGGATGTACCTTGGGAAAATTTGTGAAAGCCACCTTTCACGAGAAGGATAGTCACGCCACAACGATCCTTGAGAGAATTCACACAGATGTGTGTGGACCTTTCTCAGTAGCTTCGACAGTAAAGCACAGGTAGTATGTGATATTTTTTGATGATTTTTCTCGAAAGTGTTGGATCTTCTTCATGCAGAAGAAGAGCGATACATACTCAAAGTTCTGTGAGTTCAAGGCACTGGTTGAGAAATAATCAGGGAAGTAGGTGAAGGCTCTTAGGAGCGACAATGGTGGTGAATCCATCTCTGGTGAATTCAAGGACTTTTTCAGTGCAGAAGGAATTCGAAGAGATCTCATAGCACCTCATAACCCACAACAGAATGGGGTTGCTGAGTGGAAGAACAGAATGATCTTGGGTGCTGCACGGGCGATGTTGCATGATCAGGGCCTTCCCATACACTTGCGGGCTGAGGCATGCAATACTGCAGTATATGTGTAGAACCGTTGTCCTCACAGGATACTTGGCATGAGTACACCCGAGGAGGTGTTTTCTCGTAAGAGGCCTGATATTTATCATTTGAGGATTTTTGGCTCACCTGTTTACATTCATGTGACTAAGGATGCCAGGAAGAAGTTGGAGCCAAATGCAAAGGTTGGGATATTTGTGGGGTACACTGATACACCCCACAACTATCGTGTGTATTTTCCAGACAGTCACAATACTGTTGTGCGACGGGATATCAAATTTCATGAGGAGAAAGCCATGAAGTGTTCACTTCAGAGGGAGCCACACTTGCATGTAGATGAGGAGCTATTAGTTCCTAAGGATGAGTCTCTGGATGTGGATCAGCCACAAGAGGAGGTTCATGGAGTGGAAGAGACCACTCATGTAGTGCCAACCTTCAAAGGGTGGAAGCGCACTACAGAAGCTGAGCGACTGGCTCAAGATGCAGAGAAGGTTGTAGGAGCACCTACATCACAACATAGACAGAGACAGTCACTTGACCGGTACACTAGATACATGGCTCTTATGAGCAAGTGTATCGTGATAGAGCCATCCTCTTTCTAGGAAGCTATGGAGGATCCTGCATGGGTAGATGCCATGGTGGAAGAGTATGATTCGATTGTCAGAAACAGTGCATGGGAGATTGTCCCAAGGCTAGAAGGGAAATCAGTGGTGGGTTCGAGATGGATGTACAAAGTGAAGCAAGAAGCTGACAGGAGTGTGAAGAAGTACAAGGCAAGATTTGTTGCCCGAGGCTTCTCACAGATTGAGGGGATCGATTATGAGGAAACCTTTGCACCTGTCGCAAGGTATTCTTCCATACGGACGATTCTTGCTCTCTCAGCGCAGATGGGGTGGCACATTCATCAGATGGATGTGAAGACTGCGTTCCTCAACAAAGTGATTGAGGAGGAGGTGTACATAGAGCAAATCGAAGGTTTTGAGATCTTCAGCAGTGAGTCACATGTGTGCAGGCTCAAGAGAGCGTTGTATGGGTTGAAACAAGCACCTCGTGCTTGGTACACACAGATAGACAGTTATTTCACTAGACTTGGATTCTCCAAGAGTGAGGCAGATCCGAACCTATACCAGATAGTGGTGGAGGGTAAGTTTCTGATCATTGTACTTTATGTAGATGATTTGATTTTGACGGGTGATGAACTGTTGATGCTCTCATGCAAGGATGATCTTGCAAAAGAGTTTGAGATGAAGGACTTGGGCCTCCTTCATTATTTCCTGGGATTGGAAATTTGGCAGCGCAGTGATGGACTGTTTGTGTCTCAAGGCAAGTATGCCTGGGAGATACTGGAGAAGTTCAACATGCATGGATGCAAGCCTATCGACACTCCTCTTCCTGGTGGATGGAGGAAAGAGGATGCTACATCGGCAGAGGTAGTGGATGCCACTGTTTATCGACAGTTGGTGGGGTCGCTTATGTATCTGGTCAATACATGACTAGACATATGCTATGCTGTTAACCAGCTTTCACAAGCTATGGTTAAGCCTACCAAGATCTTCTGGAAGGCAGGAAAGCATGTATTGAGATATCTCAGAGGCACATCGGGATATGGATTATGGTATAGAAAATCAGATGAGGTGAAGCTGTGTGGCTTCACGGATTCAGATTGGGCAGGGAGCCCAACGGACAGAAAGAGCACATCTGGAGGGATTTTTAGTATTGGGTCAATAACAGTTTCTTGGTACAGCAGGAAGTAGAGATCCATGGCACTCAGTTAAGCAGAGGCCGAGTATATGGCAACGATTTTGGCTGCATGCGAGGCTATATCGATGAGGAAGATCCTGGTCGGGTTGTTCGGTTCACACTTAGATCCTACTGTGATATATTGTGATAATCAGAGTTGCATCAAACTCTCGGTTAATCCAGTATTTCATGATAGATCTAAACACGTTGACATCTGGTATCATCATATCAGAGATTGTGTGAAGCGGAAGATCATGTTACTTTCATACATTCCCATGGAGGATCAGGATGTTGATATCTTGACGAAGGCGCTCACCAGGAGAAAATTTGAATACCACAGAGGCATGATAGGGGTGGCAGATAATCCTTATCTTTTTGAGAGGGAGTGTTGAGATTGCAACAAGATGATTAGCTTAGTGGAAATAAGTCGCCTTCACTAAGTGGGCCCACAGGCTATTTTTGGCGCAAGTCTATTTTTAGACTATGTCTATTTTTAGACATGTCGATCATATTCTATGAGTTGCAGGATGTTATTTGTGGATGGTTGGTCAAGTCGGAAAAAATGGATGGACTTCTATTTTTAGACATATTGGGTGGAATCTATTTTTAGATTTCCAGTCTAAAAATAGATATGTCGAATATTATTAGCTTTTAATAATATTTGGACTATAAACATTATCTTATTCTCTTGGAGCACTTCAGTTAAGTGCACAGATGTGGCACAGGAGCTGACAGAAGGAATTGCGTTATTCTTGAGGGTTAAGTGGAGCTATTGCATGGATACTTCAGTTAGAACTCATGTGACAGAGTTTGGTGGAGTTATTGAGCTAGTTGATGGAGTTGTGTTCAGTTTAACTGAGTTAAACATATTTGAGCTAGTTGTATCTACTCTAACTGATTGATACACTAGTGAAAGTGGTGTGAATTAATTATTAATTAATTCACTAATTATTAACTCATTAATCAACTAAAGAATACATCAGTTAACTACAGTGCATGGACAGTTTCAGTGGAGACCAGTGAAGAGGTAGGTGAAAGAGCAGTGCGACTATCAGTTGTGACAATACTGTTGCATGATTTGCAACACACAGTGATTGGAGATGCCAATGAGGATTTCATGAGCAAGGCTGGACCAATTCGAGTTCATTCAAAGTCATTCTTCAGCAGTGATTGCGCAGTAGAGGCAGGCTATCAGGTGGCAGATATTGGAGCATGTGATTTGCTAGATCGGGCTTGATTAGTGTGTAGCAATTGGAGATATTACTGAGAGCTTGTGAGGAGTTTTGTATAATGATTGCTACATGATCTCTATGACATATACTATACATATAGTTGGGGGTTTTCAGCTTTAAGCTTACCCATAAAACACTGTGTTCATATGTATGATTGTTTATGGTTTTATTGTGCGCATGCGATTGTTTTTATTTCCCAAATTAATGATCAATGGTAGAAGAGATTCTGTATTGTGCATGAAGTTAAAATAGTGTGTGATCAGGAGAATCTTGGTGTATAACATATCAGTTATTCAAATTTCTACATTTTCTCACATTTAGGAACAAATAACTTATCCATCCTATAGAATAACCCATTATAGAGATGATAGTCAATTGTGTTTTCTCCATTTTGTACATGATTTTGGTTCCGCGACTGCTGAAACACATGATTGAAATACTCATTCACTATATATGCCTCTTTGTATGCATCATGAGTGAAAGGCTCCATTTTCATAAAAATTACCAAGTTGTGATCTTTGGTGTGAATGTCCTTAAAATAATGCTGACCAACTTATTTGTGTTGTCATTTTTTTACTTAATCACTATATGAAATTTTTGTAAAAACCCCATTCACATGTAATTCCAAGTCTATTGCAACTTACTCTGGGCCTACAATTACTATAGTGGCTATTTATATGTGTGCATGTTTGTCTCCTTTCCAAATAGATAGTGTTTTCACTTTTTCATAGCTTGTATCAGGGTATACAGATTATGTTCATAGGCAGGGTAATTGAGAACCATCCTATGAAACAATTCATAATGGTAGCATCCATGCCTTCCTCCCTGCAGCAACACCACTTCCATAGCATACCCACTTGAATCTCTTTATGTTTTGAAGGCCTATTGTAAGTTCAGTAATGTGAGAACCAATGCTTGAATAATTTTCTTCCTCAACTCTTAAAGGATTTATGTTGACCCTTCCCCCACTGGAAACTCTTACCACTCAATATTATGGCGTGGAGTGGTGCATTTATTTGATGGGCCTTTCAATTACCTTCTAATTACTTAGCAAGAAACTTAAGAGTTGTACATTTAAGTATTAATTTGAGGTTCATATGGAACTTGCAAATTGTCGTGCTTCATATATGTTAGTACAATATGTTCTTTTCTATTGTATTTGTACTACACTAAATGAATATTATAGGGAAAGATATTAAGATGATTTCACAAATCACCAAGGGAAATCCACATCACAATTGCAATCAAAACCACACTTGAAGGAAAGTAAAGAGCACACTTGTAGGAAATTAAACAAACAAAAAATTAACCACACTGGGAATAAAGGGTGATTTGTTCAAACATTTTAGATTATTTTTAATTCTATAATAGGAATGCGCATGAAATGCAATGATGAACAAATCTATAATGAGTCACAAGATGCAGATATTCAACCCATGTTTTTTTATAAAGAGTCACATCACATACATAATTGCAAATTCTTGAAATAAGGTATAACAAAAGGTAAATATGAAAACAAAGTAATTATCTGAATCTGTAAAACAGAGCATTGTAGTATTAATTTCATAGATGCAATAATGTGAGTTGCAACATTAACCTAACGTGTGAGCTAAAATTATTTTTTCACATGAATTACAACAATAATCAAATCGCATGTTAGCACTATAAGAGTTGTAGCTATGTTTATGATCAAGAGTTGCATTAATTTGTAACTGACCAAATTAAATGTTAGAGTTGCAACATTATGTAAATAACATAATTAGATATCAGAGTTGCAAAAAAATAATAAACAACCAAATTTATGAATATAAAAACTAAGACATTATAATACTACAGAAAATACTTGGATAAGAAAGGGGGCCAACCTCCTTAAACGAGGCACTAGTTAAAGGAACAACAAAGCTCTATCCAATCTACACATCATCAACTCAAAGTGGAAAGAAATGGTAATTTGTATTGCAAAAAATAAATTACATTAAAGGAATAGTTGTGTCTCTCCATCTCTCTCTCTCTCTCTCTCTCTCTCTAGATTCTAGATTATTGATTATTCCTATTCATATGTTGTTTTTTTTATACGATTGTCTACGCTAAATCAAGGGTTGGATGAATAGTCATGAGAATTTGATTGTTCCATCTAGTTACAATGAATTTATCAAAAGAAAGAAAATTGAAAAAATGTTTGCTTAATCAACTATGTAACAAGTTGTAGTTAGGCCATGCTATCCTTGTGGAATGAACAATTTCCTTTGTCACTTTTCTTAGTTAGGATATTGGTTTGTTGAGTGATCTAGGCAATCCAATGATGATAGTTGTATGGTGATATGAAACATTGTGCTAGCTATGCAGATTTGTAGCTCATTTCTCAAATAGTGAACTAATGAAGGGTTGTTGCAGTAGTAAGTGTGGAGTGAGTTGCAACAACGGTAATAGTAAGTGTGGAGTGAGTTGCAACAACGGTGCTATGTGAGTCTCGAGTGAGACATCTTTTCAATATATGGAAAAATAATACTTTTCTTTTAATGAAGTTTAAAATATAGTCTTCCTTTTTTTGAGTTTTATATACACTATTTAGTAATATATTTTTTTTAATTGATTAATTTCATCACAACTTTTTGGTGATTGATTTATTTCCATCATAAATTAAGAGGCCCAAAAATAAATGATAAAATATATTGTTTTTAACTCTAACCTAATACATGCAAATAAAACTAAAAATATTAACCTTATTAAATATATAATTAAAAGTAAAATCATAATATAAATATAAATATTTATTAAGTTTAAAATAATTATTTAATATATTATGTTATTAATTTTATTTTTTCACTTAAAACAATAAATCAAAATTCACTTATCAATATTATTCTTCAACATAGAAACAAGGAATATATGTATGTCTAACCATTTTTTTTTTCCCCAAACCTCAAGTAACGCCTTTAAAATCATTTAACGACATTTATTTTATGTCTATACATTGTTGAAATAAAAACTGATAGAATGAACACAAATAAATTGAATGACGGGGCATAAGCCATCTATTTGATTTGTTGAGTTTGCTTATGATTTCCTTTGACTTATTTACACATATTTTGTTTTATTCACATCAATTATTAATTTTATATCACAAATTATGTCTAAATGTATCGCCCTATGATGTTATTCAATAACTGAATATCCTAATGCTGCAATTGTTTTAGTGAATCTAAAGGTGCTTCTCAAACAACGATTTTGAGGATTTGACGTTGAATATTTCGGCTCTGGTCAGAAATTGATATATTTTTAGATCATTATAATGTCTTACCACTTTATATTGCAGAATGTTGTGCAATCTCCAATAATTATAATGTCTTACTCCTTTATATTGCAGAATGTTATGCAATTTCCAATAAGGCTTAGTATATAATTCTAATACTAATAATTTTAGTTTCATGGTATGAGAATGGTTATGGTGATTAAATTAATGTTAGAACGAAAGTTTTTGTGATCTATAAAGTAGATAAATGTTTTTCGGATTAATCACATCATTAAAATTCAATCCACATTTCAAATCAACTAATATGATTCATCCTCTAGACAATCAACTATATTTTAAATCTCAAACACATTAACAATTTAATTCGAAAATAATTTCTTAAAATGTCATGATATCAAATTTAACTCTCATTCTTTACCACCACCAACACATATATCTATCATACACTTGAGTTCCAACACTAAGAAACTTGTATCACATGCAATGCCTAACAAAATATGGAATGAAGTTGAATAATGCAATGGTTTTAACATTAGATTGAAAAGGCACTGCTAAAATCATTTTAACTATTCAAATAAAAATAATTACATCATCGTTCCAATATTTTTTTTTTTCTATTTTTATATTCTCCATCTGTACAATGTTGAAATTAATGCTTACATCCTATTTGAGAAGCTGGTTTGTGATGGTTAAGAAATTCTCTCAACCTCTCTATCTAATTTAGGAATAAGTTGGATCTTAGAAACTCTATTTAATAGAGTAATCTGAATATATTCGGGTGTGTGTGTGTTTTGATTGCATACACCTTCTGTGTGCAATGTATGAGTACTCTTAAACCATTCTTTATCTTGGTATCAGAGCACTATGCTCGTGTTGGGATTGTGTGAGAGGTTTTGCAAACAATTGATTGCATTTGTGTGAAGCAATGAAGGGCCGCCGTATGCATTAGAATGGATCATCTCTGTGGAAGCCTGATGTTGATGACAACTATAGGATATTGGAGGCTTAGCGCGATGGTGAGGTGGAGGCTACCGTTAGAATAATTCGTGAAGTCATTAATCGATGGAAAAATGACAACCGACTGTATCCCCTGCTGTCGATGCGTCCCGCCGCGTGCTTCTTCGATGGGAATTTCACAGATTTAGGTACCATGAACAACAATATGGTAAGCTAAAATTTTATTCCAAAATATTTGCGGTGAAAGCTACATTTTGGTTCATTACCTACGCAAATTAAATTTTGAGTGCTTAATTCGCTTTGTTGGCATAAAATAATTACAACATTTTCAATATTTTAGAGAGAGGCGACTTCAAACTTTAGAAGGCATTTTTAGTTTTGAATCCTGACTTCAAACTTTAAAAGGAATTTTCAGTTTTGAATCCTTCTTATGATCATGGAGTTCATGGTTTTAGACAAATTCAGTGGTCTAAATTTTCCCTCATGGAAAGTAAAAATTCAAATGCAATTAATGAATAGAAACTTGTGGGGTATAGTGAATGGTTCAAAAGTAGCACCTACAGATGCCAAGGAGTTACTTGAATGGAAAAATAGAGATGAAAAAGCTAAGTCTATTATTGGACTTGCCCTTTTAGATTCACAATTACATCTTGTAGATCTCACTAAAACATCAAAGGAAATATGGGAGCATTTGGCTCAGTTATTTGGTGTAAAAACTACAAATGCAAAATTTTCCACAAAGCTACAATTATTTAGTCTGAAAATGAATGAGGAGACATCTATGTCTAGTCATGTAAATAATTTAATGTCTCTTTTAAGACAATTAGGTGAAGCAGGTACTAAGGTGGAGGATGAAGATGCTAAAGCAATATTACTTAATATTCTTCCTTCAAGTTATAGTAATGTTGTTTTCACTTTGAGTCAAATGTACAAACATTACATGAGATAACTGCAGCACTTCTGGTGGAGGAAAAGTGGCTAAAACTGGAGGATGCAGAAGAGAAATCTTGTGTAGAAAATGCATTGCTTACAAAGTCAAGGATGAGAAAGAAAAATGCAAACAAAGGTGAAATTGAATGCTACTATTGCAGGAAAATTAGGCATACAACGTGGAATTGTAGAAGTCGTGCTAGTGATGTGTTTAAAGGGAAAGAATCAGCGAATATAGCCACAGATGAATACCCATTGAATTCTGATGTTGAATTCAATGAAGAGTATGAACCTCTTAAACTCTTTTAGAACAGGTACAGTTCAGGCTCAACATGGATGGTTGTCGAGATAGTATGGCAGTTGCGGATCTAGGGAAGGATCCCTCATTAGTCGTAGACATGGAGTGGTCTCCTAATGAGGTTATGCAACAGATTGGGATGTTATCTGGTAATTGAATTTGGGAGGTCCTTGATTCGGGAGTTCAGTAGCCGAACTCGGGAATCCAACTTGTTGACTACACCTTTACGAGGGTTATGAGGCAACTTGATGGAGCCTATATTGATAAGTTGAAAAATAGTTAAAGAATAATTGTGTATTTTGTTATTTATGAGTGATTTCAATAAATTCATGTAATGTAAGCATTAAAAGGGGATGTTGGAATTAATGTTTACATCCTATTTGAGAAGATGGTTTGTGATGGTTGAGAAATTCTCTCAACCTCTCTCTCTAATTTAGGAATAAGTTGGATCTTAGAAACTCTATTTAATAGAGTAATCTGAATGTAATCGGGTGTGTGTGTTTTGATCGCATACACCTTATATGTGCAATTTATGAGTACTCTTAAACCATTTTTTATCTTAAAATTTCCTCATTCAACCATACATAGTAATTAATTTCCAATATCAACGATACACAATAATTTTAGAGATAAAATAAAATAAAAAACACAAAATCCATACCCAAAATACTAATTGTAAAATGGGTGTAAAAATATCAAGTCCACAATATAACAACAATCAACATGATGTTGATGTTGCTAACAATTCCATGAAGTTGTGGATCATCACTTTGTCCTTTTAATCCTGGGCCAATAATGTACCAAACACTCTTGAAATAACTTTCAAATACTTTCATATATAATTGCTATTATTATTATAATTTATTTGTATGCTCAATGAAAGTTGAGTATTTATTATATTTATTGGTTTAGATAATTATAAACTTATTAAATCCTAATTAAAGACAGTTAGGAATGGATAATCAGAAATTAAATCTAGTTGAGAAGGAGTGTAGGAGTGTTATGTGAATATTTAATGAAAATAGTAATATTATGGTTTGTACCATCAAATTTACGCATATATTATTTTACTTACCACTACAATTAACTTTCAACGAAATACAAAAACTTGAAAAAAAGGGTTTAAACTATTTAAAACCGTATTTATTATACCCCACCTTTTTTATATATAAAATCACATTTATTTATTCCATAGATCCCTCAGCAGGGACCACCAGAGGCTGACATAGGGCTTCGGGCTCTGTATCCTGGTACCAGTGGCGGGCATACTTCAGCCTCTAAAAGACATAAAACCCAATGTTCAATTTGGCAATGACATAAAAATCATCGAAAGAATAAAATTATGACCATTTGATTCATCAAGTTAACGATCACATATTACTTAAACATCACATCAATTCATAATTAAACCATATAACCAGTTCTTTAATAAACCAATGTTTGCAAATAATAATTTCATTTATTATAGTAACCAAATAAGGCTGCATAGTTAGTATTATGTTTCGCTTACTATTGAACTTTTGAAAGATATGAACCAACTACTATATTTAATCAATTGTTACATTGTAGACACTGTTGTTTAGTTTAAATATAGTTAAATTAGAGTATAAAACGAAACTTTCATTAAAGATAATTGAGAGAGATGTAATAATAATAATGGACAAAGTATAAGCCTTAGTTGATTGAGAGAGATGTAATAATAATAATGAGCAAAGTATAAGCCTTTGTTTTAAATTTTACATTAATCTTTAGTCAATCAATTTTTTTTCAAGTTTTTTGTTTCATATCTAATATTCTTTTGACGTCCAAATTTTTTTACAAAATAAATTTTTTTTCGAAATAGAACAATCACAATGTAAAATTATGATATTGTTGAATTGAAACTTTTTTATACTTATATTTAATGTGGTAAAATCAAGTATTTTGCAGAGTCACAAAAATCTCTAAGTTGGAACATCTAAATGTTAGCTATAATGTACAAATACACTCATCAAATTATTTTTCATATTTATTTATAATTTAATTTATATGATTATAGTCCACGAAGTCTTGGATAGATGGTGATTGGGTGCTCTGTTAAGGTACTCCTTAATGTGAAGTCACCAATTCAATTCCCCACCCCAATTGAAATGATGTATTAGTCATTTTGAAGATTATATATATATATATATATATAATAAAACTTGAATCAAAGTACTAAGATTATATATATATATATATATATATATATATATATATATATATATATATATATATATATATATATATAATAAAACTTGAATCAAAGTGCCAAAATTATATATATATATAGATTAAACTTGAATAAAAGTGCCAAGATTATATATATATATATATATATAACTTGAATCAAAGTAATTATTTTTACCGTATATTTCAAGTAATAAAAATTAGTTATAAAACAAGGATAATAATAATAATGAGGCAAGAATGATAATAATGACTGAATATAAACCAAATATGTTTCTCATGTTATTTTGCGAATATAATTTACTAAAAAGGTTATGAAAATGATGAATAAATTCATGTTTCGGTGTGGTTCATTAAAAAAATAAATTCTTGAGGATGCTCTTGAATAAGCCTTATCAACTACGGATATCTTGGGCTCACCTCCTATACCATTGGATGTACTCCAATCAAGCCACTCAAGCAAATTTTAGATGAACACAAACCGTTCAAATGGAGTTCAAATGCATGTGTGTATTTGGTTCTCTTGTTGTCATTGGCATGGGTCTTGCCAGGTGTCATAGTGTATTTCAGCCCTGCCTTACCATTTATGGATAACCATGGTGTTATGTTGGTTTTACTTATTTGGTTGAGTTGGATTACCTGATGGTATCAAAACTGAGTGGGGTGGTCTCAGTAAAAATCACAAGGCCTAGGAATCCCTTGACCAGTAATAGTGGGATACATAGTAGAGCCTGATTATGAACCTCCTCGTTAGGCATATGAATCCCTTGATTGATAATGGCGGGATACACAATAAATCCTAGAGGATTAAGCCTCGGTAGGCCTAGGAATCCCTTGACCGATAATGGAGGGATACACGGTAAATCCTAGAGGTGTATTCTCTCGTAAGGCCTAGGAATCCCTTGACCAGTTACGGCAGGATACACATTAAAGCATAGAGATTGGAGACGGAAAAATTTCTCACGGTTTAGGTGGAGATATACATAGGCATCCATGCTTTTTTAGGACCTAGTGATCCCTTGATTGGTATATGGTGGGATTATGGTAAAGCCTGTATTGTATGTTTGTTATTTGAGCCTAGTAATCCCTTGGTGGATTGTGGTAAATCCTAAGGAAGCCTTGATTGGTTATGTTGTGAGTCCCACATTCATGCTTGGAATATGGCACAAGGGGTGATTGGCAGAAAGAGATATTTGGTTCAACCAATCTATGGTCGGGTGGTACGTGGAAGTCCCTGACCTGGTTTCATTTTGCATATGTTAATAAGAGTTATTTTCCTCTTGATTATTATGTGTAAATGTGTTGGTTATTATGTGATCTTTATGGATGTTCTATCATTGTTATTCGACTGGTTATAAGCATGGTTTTATGACAAATCTTAGTCATGGCTCTCATTATGTTTTGTTTAGTACATGAATGAACATTTAAAGTATGACCTAATAGATGGTAATGCAGCTATTATGATAAGACATCAATCCTTCTTGGCGATTCTCATATTAGTATGAAGTCATTATGATCATATGTGTTTATATGACCTATAGATTGCAAGTTCATGATGTGTTTGACATAATGTATGTCATGGCTAGGCCTTATCAGATCAGGTTCTTGTTCAAGTTTTGCATTAAAAGCATTGTAATCATGTTATTTATCATTTCTGGAAGTTTCATGAAGTTCTGGGAAGTGGCTTGAGTCCTGTCCCTGAAAAAGTGGCTCAAAATGTGGGGTTGCTGACATAGAAGTGTATGAAAATTGCTATAGTTGCATGGATGTCTTGTTGTGCATGCGACTAGATGGTTTTAGTCACATCGAGGGCTTGTCATCAGTGTGACTGGGGCTCTAGATTAGTTAAAAAATAAGTTGTCTTAGGGGTTGAGCACCTGGAAGGGTTGGTTGGCTCCCGAAGGTCCTGTCGCATCTGAGGAAGGTCAGATTGGTATTGTCTTGTCAACTTCACTTCCTTAACTGTACTTGGGAAGTTGAATCATATCATAGTAACTCTTTGTTACATGTTTACCCTGGTGGACCGCTTAGCTTGGGTAAATGTGGTAGGAGGGTGTTACAGAGTGGTATCAGAGCATGGTTCACCCCTTCGATTGGATGGGCTATATATGATTGTCATGCATGCATGCTTGTTGTACATGTTCTTGTTATGTATACATGGTGATGGTCACTGTTGCAGTTGTGTTGTTATGTAGTGGTTGATGGTGTTCTTGTCAGGATGTGTTCGTCGTGAATGCATGTTGGTTGAATATGCATTTGTTGTGCATGACTATTGTTTGTATGGATATATGCATGTTGTGTTATGGTTATGACTGTCACACATAAGGTCATGGTATGTGGTTCTCGTTGTCTTTCATTATGTTGATATATTGATTATGATTATGGTTATAAATGTATCATTCTAATCTGGTTGATCTTGCAGATGAGATATCCTCCCAAGAACTATACTGAGGTATGTTGATTATGTTTATGTTTTGGTTAAGCTAACCTGGTATACTTGCAGGAAGAAGATCAAATATTATGACTAGCAATATGGAAGACTACAGTTCACGAGATTCTCCCTATGGATCCGATAAGTAGCATGGTGATAGGTACTCTCCTAACATAGCAGACACTTTGAGAAGTTTGAAGGTAGAAATAAGAACTTGCAAGGCAGATAATGACAGGATCATTCAGGCACAGGAGTAACAAGTTTCAAAAGTTAATGCAGTCATTATTCATAGTTTCTTAGATTTGTAGAGGCATGGACCACTTAGGATCAGTGAGGGACAAGAGGAAAAAGATAATGGAGCATATGACAGTAGGTCTCATGGTGGTCACAGGTCGGATAAATATGACACGATCAGAGATGGCAGGTTCATGGATGCACCGGATATGAGAGGTGATGGACACAGGTTCTATTCTAGTTCTAGTTCTGATAGGTATCACGATCATCATCGCTATCGTCCTTACAAGAGGAGTGACATGGGATATTTTTTAGATGAGTTTAAGAAAGCAAAGTGACATTCCTTTCATGGAGATTTGAAGAAACTGGAAGATGCAGAGTCATGGTTAGTAGGGATGAAGAAATTATTTGAGTTGTATGATTACACAGAGAACATGAAGGCCATAATAGCTATCTTCAGCCTCAAAGGAAAAGAAGATATTTGGTGGGAAGAAATGAAGCAGGTTAGAGACATCAAGACATAAGAGTTGAGTTGGCATGAATTCAAGATACTCTTCAGGAAGAAGTACTTGCCAGATAGGTACTATGAAAATAAGGCCAAGGAGTTCTATGAGCTAAAGATAGGATCGATGATAGATGAGGAGTACATGACTAAGTTCTTGGAATTACTGAGGTATGTACCGTATCTTAAATATGAGAAGGAGGAAGTTTGAAATAGGTTGTTGAGGGAGTTTCATGTTGGGGAACAAATGTACTTGCGGCTCAAGCCAAATAAGAGATCCTTGCAGATTGGATCGTTTCCCAAATTGACACCTCAATTGTGGACCTTTCAATATCCTTGAAAGGATTGGACCAGTAGCCTATCGACTTGCACTGCCTCCAACAATGAAATTCCATGATGTTTTCCATGTATAATAACTAAAAAAGTATGTTAAATATGTTGATCATGTGATTAACTAGTCTTTATTGCAGGTGGAGCCATATGGAGAATTCATGTCAGAACCTCATTGTATATTGAAAATAAAGGTGATCATGCTCCAGAACTGAGTGATCGAGCAGGTTAAAGTGTAGTGGAAGCACTTTGGGCTTGATGAAGCTACATGGGAAATGGAAGATAATATGTGGATTATGTGTCCTTCTTTATTCGCTGGTTGAGCGAATGTCCTTGATATATGTTTTGATGTGATGTTTTAGTATATGTACATATGTATATGGATGTCAATAATACCATGAGTTGTGTTATAAAGCTCCAATAAGCTATATGGGTGTCATGTTGTTATGTTGTCATGACGGTTTTCTTCTCAGCAGTTGATCACTGTAAATATTGCAACAAGCTAAGTTATAAAGCTCCATGGGCAGTATGATTTTCTTAGCAGTCTTGTTAGTTGTAGGTGTCATTGAACACCGAGGATGGTGTTCCCTAATGGGGAGGGTTCTATAATAGCCCTAGTGAAAATTCCATGTAATAAAAGTTAATAAAGACAAAATAATAACCACACTTATCATAGACTTATTCCAAGTTGAATGTTGGGAAAAACATCATAGTGTGGGTGTTCATTTTGATTATTATGGCTAAGGAAATTGGAAAAGGCAATGGAAAAGGATTTGGAAATGAAAAATGAAATTTTTGGCAATTTATTTACGAAAATAATGGAAATTAGGAGAAAAGGAAGGTGAAAGGTCACAGGTTTCATGTGAGGAGGTTAATGAAGGAAAAATAATGGAAAATGAAGAAAATATAGGCCACTTTAATAAAAAGGTGTCTAAGGATTAGTTGGTACCATTTTTCAGTTCCGTTTTGGAGCTCTCTCTCTATTGTCTCTCTCTCACACTCTTGGACTCTTAGAGTTTTCTTGGAGCACTTCAACATTGGATCAAAAAAGGAAAATAAGGCAAAGAGGAAGAAAAGACCAAGCAAGGAATAGCGGGATCAAGCAGTTACAACAAGTTTACTTACAGGTATTGATTTGCATGTTTCCTTTCTATATTTGGAATGCATGGTTATGAATGTGTGTTCTTGGTTCTCTTGCTGTCATTGGCATGGGTTTTCCAAGTGTGACATTTTTCTTTAGCCTTGTCTTACCATTTCCGGATAGCCATGGTGTGATGGTGTTCTCATGTTTTGGTTAAGATGGATTTCTTGATGGATTTGAAACTAAGTGAGGTGGATATCTAAATGAAATAACACATGGCCTAGTGATCCCTGAACCAGATTTTGGATTGCGGTAAAGACACTGGCGTAGTAACCCTTGAACTAGACTGTGGGTTGCGGTAAAGTTAGGTATTGTGTGCCTCGGTGGGCCTAAGAATCCTCGATCCGTGAATGGAGGATATACAATAAAGCCTAGAGGTGGTTGCCCTTGATCAAGCTTAGGAATCCTTGTCAGTGAATAACAGGATATATGGTAAAGCCTAGAAGGTGGTTTCTCAATTATGGCCTAGTGATCCCTGGATTTGACTGTGGATTGCAGTAAATCCTAGAGACTAGGATACAAGAAAATTCCTCATGGTGTAGGTGGAGAAATCTGGTGGCATCGATGCTTGTTGATGACCTAGTGATTCAGTGAGGATTATGGTAAAGCCTGGTTTTATTGATGAGGGTGAGGTGGTTTAGCCTCGGGAAGCCTTGGTTGATTTTTTTGGTTTTGAGTCCCACATTCATGCTTGGAATATGGCACACGGGTTATTGTATGAAGATATATTTGGATCAAATAATATATGGTCGCGTGGAACATGGAAGTCCCAAACCTGGTTGTATTTTTCATTCATTAATAAGGGTTCCTTTCCTTGGTATGTTATGTGTACATGTAATGGTTCATATGTGGCATTTATGGCTATTGTATCCTCATTATTTTTGTTGTTTATATGATGGTTATGAATATGTTTTATGACAGTGAAAATTTATGGTTATCATCATGTTTTGATTTGCAGATGAACGAGAAATGAATATATGACCTAATAGATGATAATGCAACTAATGTGATAAGGAATCAATTCTTCTTAGCGATTCTCAGATAAGTGTAAGACCCCTATCCCCGGATGCAGGTGGCAATGGTTGATGCGATGGTTATATGCTTGTGGGATGACGCATGGCATGACCACATGGCCACCCACAGGCTACAGTTAAGAGGCCCCAGAGTGATTAATACTCCAGGCCATCACCCTGTGCGGCATTTATGCTGGTGTGGAGGTCAAGGTTGCAAGTTGTTCAAAATGCTGCCCTCTGGTTCTTTGTCTCCACTCTTTGACACTGCTTTAGGGTTCTTGGCTCTGTCTCAGCTCCGTCTGGTGGTCTCCATGCCGATGCAATTCTTGCCTGTTGGGTCTGGCTGCTCACCAGAGGCCGAATTGCCCAGCTCTCGCACCTCCCTCGACAGGCGCTGTCATTTGGGCTACTGTGTCGATTTTCTTCCTGGCTTTCATTTCTCGCATAGCCCCTTCTTTTCTCTGCAATTTTCCTCACCACTTGGTCTCAATTTTCCCTCCCCCTCCCTGTTGCCTATTGTTAATTCTGCTTACTCCATTCAGCTTTGTATTGTCATGCCCAGGCTCAGGCACCGTCTGATATGTCGTCGGAGCAACTCCAGAGCACGCCCCTTTGGTCGGCATCGCTCCCTTACCACTAGCCATTCGTCGTCTTCCTCTGAGAGCTTCCATGACCGATATCCTTCAATGCGCAGTGGGCTTGGGCATGGGCGTTGACTCCCCTCCTCCCCCAGACGTGGCGCCTCAGCTTCTCGGTCACCTCCTCGCTCTCGTCCCACTGTTTCTGCCTCCCTTTACAACTTTTCCACTGCACATTTTCATTTTCAGTGCAATACCAATCGCCCTCTGGTCATAGCGACTGTCTCTGTCTCTTTTAAGGAAATCCCGAGGGAAATTCTAGACCCCTCCCCTCTCATGCATCCTGTTAACATGCCAGATCCCCCTAACCTTATGCATCCCCCTCAAACCGTGGACAAAGGAGCTTCTCTCAAAGCAGGCGACTGCAGTTCAAGCCTCCTTCAGGATATAGGCAAGCAGGATGGCGACAACGAAGCAGGTGTAGCAGCAGTTCAAAGATGCCCCGTTCTGGATGATGATGATGGATATTGGTGTAGGATTGAAGAAGAACCACCCTCGAAGCATTATGGTCTGTAGTGCGGATGACACTGTCCAAGTAATTCTGTTTAGTTTTTTTGTCATTTTTGTTGTTTCGGGATGTAATAAGTTTTGGTATGCTATAGCTGGTTTCCTCCATCGAGGCAGCTTAAAAACGTTGCACGGGCTGGTTTCCCCATGCGGGCAGCTCAATTTTTGTTATTTTGTTGAACTTATGATGCCTATGATGGCCTGCATCATGAAGGCCATGAACTAGTTGTACTATATGTTTTATTAATAGAATTAATCTTACTTAGAAAAAAAAAAGTGTAAGACCCCTATGCTCATATTTTTTATTATGACCTATAGAATGCAAATTTGTGACATGTTTGTTGAAATTTCTGTCATGGATAGTAGGGGTCCAGTCAAGTCTTTGTTCAAGAATTTGCATTGGTATCATTTTATCTATGTTACTTTTCATTTTTGTAATTTCCATGAAGTTCTAGGCAGTGACTGGGTCTTAGCCCTGGAATTTAGCCTTAAATCTTGTAGTTGTTGACATAAAAATGGCAGAAAAATGCTACAGTCGCACTCAGGCAGGCTCATGGGAGCGACTAGGGCTCTCAGTCGCTTGGATGGCTTGGTAAGGGAGTGACTGGGGCTTTAGGCCCTTAAATTGCTGAGTTTCCTCAGGGGTTGGTCACCTGGAAAGGTGGGGTAGCCTCTGGAGGTTCTATAGGATGTGTCAATGGTCAAATTGGTTGTGTTTCCTTGGTTCCACTTCCTTAAGGTGACATAGGAGGCTGAATCAGATCATAGTAGCCTCTCATCACATGTTTACCTCAACAAACTAGTTAACTTGGGTAAATGTGGGAGGAAGGTGTTACAGAAATTATATATAAAGAGTTATAATATATATACAAAATTTACAGATCTATAATCCCCAAGAGTGTGAGTACAACTCTTCTCTTGGGTTTTAAAATACAAGCTCTAAATAGCCAAATCTATTCAGTTAAAGCACAATAGATGAGATAAATAGAGATTTAAATAAAACTACTTTTCAACTCGTATTTTCAACTTATCTCCTTACGGTTTTACTCAATTTTCAAGCAAGAGCACTCATTGGATAAAAAAATTAATTCCTCATGATCCAAGGAATATCCATGTTGCATACTTTCGATGGACCTTGCTACACAAAAAATGAGAAATACATTAAAAATGTGATTTCAATCACGTTTTTCATGTATTTCTTATTTTTCGTGTGTAATGTTCCATTTTTTATTTTCCTCCATAGTACAGCCAGGATGGATTTCTAGGATAGGGTATGGCCAGGCCATTAGAGCAGGTTCATGTTATCAGGAGTTCCAGGGGAGCTTTGAGGAGTTTTTACGGGATCTGATGGCATTCGCTTGGCATATTTCATCATCAGCATAATTTGTCTTTCATTCCATCGCATTCCAACAACTTCCAAAATTAGCATTATTATGGTGGCTTAATTAATTGATTATGCTCGAGGTGGTATTCTGAGAAGATTATTTGATGGAACGCCTTAGTGTAATAGCTTTTTGGAACTAGAATGAGGATATATTCAGGATGGGATGCTGAGAAGTGACTTATAGTGGCCAGAGATAGTACCATGGGCGATATACTATTTTCCTTAATTAAAAATGACTTTAATTAGTCATTTAATTAAAGGAAAAATAATTAACTAGAGGAAAGGGGCCAAAAGTGACTTAAGTAAAATAGAATTAAATTTAAATTCACTTTGATATAGTCAATGCAGAATCTTCTAGAATAATAATAAAATAATAAAATAAGATGCTTCTAGAGGATTGGAGATCTATCCATCAGATCTATAAAAGGAGAAGCGAAGGTCGTTTGGAGATATCTGGGATTGGATCATTGTTTGTGTGAGAGGTTTGAGAACTTGGATTCTCTACTTCAGCCATAGCCCCAAGACAAAACCCTTACATGATTTACTAAGAGTGGGCGAGCAACCATGATCTCTTCCCTTGGTGGATCCATTCAAGATTCACAGGTTGCAGTGACTGGTTTCCTGTTTTCAGTTTGGAGGTTAGCACCAACATTATACTTATCTTGGAGGGTTGTTTCCAGCTATTGTATTGGCATATATTTCTATGTAATAAAGTTGGATTTTTTTATGGTTGCTGCATATCTCATTGTTTCTTATGTTGTGATATTTTAATGATATTGTTGTATGATTTCTAGGTTTATTGTTTCTATCAAATTTATGGTGTTTTGGTTATGTTCTTGGTGAAATTGTGCAAAGTTAAAACCCTCGTGGAATTTTAATGAAAATTACCGAAATGGATATTAAAGTGGTATTAGAGCTGGTGATCTTGCCAGCCTGAGGGTTTACTTTCCAAATTACCAGAAAGGCCAAGTTCAAGGGTTTTACTGCAGATCAATTTCAGAGGACACAGTGATAGTTCGAAAGGGCGCACTTGGGTTCTTGTGTTTGTTGTTGGTTGCAAGGTTCATTAGCTTACGAGAGCTATAGGTGAACCTAGGTTCATTAGATTTTCAGCTATAGGCAAACCTCCAAGGGCTGAGATTGACATTCTATTTCTCAAGCAGCGTGGAAGTCTCTAGGCTAGCACACAAGAGGAAAGTTGAGCCTAGTTGTGGAGGAAGGTCTCAACTATTTGAGATTTGTCTGCTGAGGAAGATAGAGGAAGCTCTGGAGGGATTAATTGCTGCACATTTGGAGGTTGTTGAATAGTTCGTTGATCATTCTATAGAAAACGTATTCAACAACTACAAGGAGAACATAGAGCTTATTGGGGTCAATTTTGGAGGATTGTGATTTGGCCAAACCATTTTTGGGTTTTGGTCGGATTGAATTGAGGATTCCAGGAGTAATTTTTGAGAATTTTCCGAGCACAGGATGTGGGTGTTTTGGCCAATCCATTGCAACAACTAGTGTAGAATTGTTACCAGAGAGCATTTTGTTGGGCCATATTTATATTGCAGGGAAAAATCTATTCTACTATGTAAAATTTCTCTTGACGAGCCAAAGTTATTTGTTGGGTTGAGTTTATTTGTTGGAGCCCAATTTATTTTCCCAAGCCTAGTTTATTTGTCAGAACCAGATTTATCTATTGGGGCTGAGTTTATTTGTTAGGCAAAGTTTATCTGTCATAACTCAATTTATTTTTTGAAGGTTTTGCAGGAGATTTATCTCATTTGAGTTGATGATTTTGTAGTGAATTTGTTGAACTGAAGTGTAGGAGAGTTTTGGTACAAATTTATCTTATTTGGAGTTGTATCCATAGTTGGGAAGAGTAGGAACTTGCACCAAATTGGGGCTTTCTGTATCTTCTGGAATCTACCCAAGATTTTTCTAGGTTTCATGAAAGGAGTTTGTGGTTAAAATTTCAGAATTTTGTGGGCCATATTGGAGCGTGATTGGAGCATGCAATCGCCATTCTTATAGCAAGGCGAATCACTGGTTTAGCTTGGATTTTCACTCTATTTGAACATTCTGGGTCAATTGGAATTAGCTCAAAATATTTCTTTGTTTTTATGGATTTGGCGTGAGGAAATCTAGGTTAAATTTTTAGAATTTTTGGAGTACTATTGAGGCAAGAAACACCAGTTCATATTCAAAAAAAGCAACATAATTTGTGGGTAGTGTGAATTAATTATTTGGGTTATTTTGTTGGGTCGAAATTATTTTGTTGCCCCAAAATTATCCCGTTGTACTAAATTTCTCTTGCAAGGTTGAAATTATTTTGCTGGGATGAATTCATCTTGTTATCTAGAAATTATTTGCTAGAGCCAAATTTATTTACTTGAGCCTAGTTTATTTACTTGGGCCCAATTTATTTGCCAGAACCTAATTTATTTTTCGGGGCTAGCTTTATCTATTCAGGCAGGGTATTTTTGTGAGCAATGTGAGGATCTATGAGTTGGTTGAATAACTATATCGATATGCTATATTAGCCCTACATTGCTATGTGCGTTGTATAATCATAGTCTGAGTATGTTATGTCTATAGAGGTTGAGTCAAATTATGTACAACATTGTCACCCTTGCTGCAAAATCATGGGATTTGAGAAGACTTTTGAAAATATCAGAAAAAAATTTAATGACTTATAAAGAATTCGGTACCAGCTACAGTTTGAAAAATCACTTGCACAAGGTGCTTGGAGTTGCAATGCTTCCTTGGATCAAAGAGAAAAATCAAACAACAAACCCTTTTCAAAGGGGATACATGCATCCTACAACTAGAGAAAATAAGGGATTTGAAAAAAGAGTTGGAGGTAGGGAATTGGCTCTTTGCAGTTGGATTTGATTTGAAGAACCTAAAGATGACCGCAAAAAAATTCCTTAATTTGGAGAAGCTAGAATCACATCTTTCTAAAGTGAGCCAATCAGATTTGAGGGTCCTAAATTGGGCACTCAAACCAACAATGCTTGCTTTGATTCATCCAAGATTCTTGGAGCATCCTTGTGAAGGAGTCAGACTTATAGTAGCTTCTTGTTTCAGTGAGATTATCAAAATAACTTCAACTATGCTTCCTTATAATGATGGAATTATGCAAAAAAATTTCCAGCTAATAGAAGAGAATCTTTAGGATCTACATAAAATATGGGGTCTTTCCATTGAGAAGTGGATCAATATCTTGGAAATAATCATTGGAGTCATTGGTAACCATGATGAAATTTGCAGGATGCTACAGTCCAGGTTTTTGACCATTTGGAGGAGAGAACAGTTGGTTTCACATATTGCTTATGAACTGGCCAATAGGTTGGTTGAGCAAAAACTTGGGTTGTTCAGGAGATAGTTGACTAGGGAGGAGCTGCTCCGATTTGGTGGATCATGCAGCAAGAATGAGTTGAGGAGGAAGGGACTTTGCTTCATTTGCAAGGGACCTTGGGGACCCCATCACTCATGCTTGAGAGATACAGATGAGGTCACAGAGGTAGAGTAGGAGGACATTCCTTCTGTATGTCAGGATGAGGACTCTTCTTTGGATGAGTCCATGGATCCATATGAGGATGCTTCTGGATAGCATGAGTATTCATGTGGAATTGATGACATTAGGCCGAATGTATATTCCAGTGTGCATGGTGAGAATTAAGGGGACTCTAGGGGAGATATTTAGGATGATGAGTCACCTGTGATGATTTAGCATGAGAAGAATATGGTGGAGCATGAGTTAGCTGAGGAGGAGTATATGCACAGTATATAGGATGATCCTTTTGTGGATGACTAGTCGGATCAGGATCACATTGAGCTTGTGATGGAGGAGGATGAGCGGCCACCCTTAGGGTTAGTCATTGATGAGGAGGAGGCAGATGGACAGACGGCTAGTAGGATGGTTGCATTTATAGGCGCTTGTCCTCAAGAGGATTTAGAGTATGGAAGGACAACGTTGCAGAGGATTGGTGGGCCATAGGAGAGTGGAGTTTCCTATCCGATAAGGGATACAACAGATCATCCATCTTTGGTTCTACCCATTAATGAGGTGCAAACATAGGTAGTGGCGAATAGAAAAACCACAACATTTTTAGGAAAAAACCCTCTCCAGGGATGTATATATAGGGCTTGCAACATATCTTTCCCATTTTTTCCTATCATAGAAAGAGGGGCCTTCTCCTTCAAGCAGATCTCTTTGATTGACAGGACAAAGCAACATGAGTTGAGCATGGATTGCCAGTAGCACAATAGACTTATCCATATGTGGGAGTCCTTGCATTTTATTATTTTCCTAAGATATATTAGTGGGAGATCATGAGTTGGTATCCTATTGATGGAGTATCATTCTTAGTTATGGGCACATTTCGACAGAAGCCCTTAGATGAAAGAGTTGTTGCATGTTTCAGTGGGCCATGGATTATGGACCAACAATCCATCAGTATTTCTGTAGCACTATTCCAGCATCAACAAAGTAGGATTGAACTTGGGCTAAGCCAGAGGTTGAATTGGAGAGAGTTTTAAAGTTGGTGCTCACTTCATGGAGCAACAAATATAGCCAAAGATAGTGCACAGTACGAGCCATGGAACTTGAGCGATGATTGGCCATGGTGGAATTGGGATCTAGGAGGTTTGGTTGATGATAGGTACAATGAGAGATCGCTTTGGGATCCAGACATTGAGGGGTCTGTTTCCAGTAACGTGACATAGAGACATGGAAGTGCCCAGTGGTTTGTATGGCATCTGGGCATTGGGTGTCGGCTGCATCAGGCCGATAGGATGGTCCATATATTTGGATTGCTTGAGGGAAAGAAATCTTGGGGTGGAGCATTTGTAATGTTCCAATATTTATTTTCCTCCATAATACATCCAGGGTGGATTTCTAGGACAAGGGATGGCCAGGCCATTGGAGCAGAGGATTTGTAATGTTCCAATTTTTATTTTCCTCCATAATACAGCCAGGGTGGATTTCCAAGACAGGGGATGGCCAAGCCATTAGAGCAGGTCCGTGTTATCAGGAGTTCCAAGGGATATTTGAGGATTTTTTACGGGATTTGATGACATTCGCTTGGCGTGTTTCATCATCAACATAATTTGTCTTTCATTCCGTCTCATTCCGACAACTTCCAACATTAGCATTATTATGGAGTCTGAATTAATTAATTATGCTCGAGGTGGTATTCCGAGAAGATTATTTGATGGAACACCTTAGTGTAATAGCTCGTTGGAACCAGAATGAGGAGATATTCAGAATGGGATGTTGAGAAGTGAATTACAACGGCCAGAGATAGTACCATGGGCAATATACTATTTTCCTTAATTAAAAATGACTTTAATTAGTCATTTAATTAAAGGAAAAATAATTATTTGGAGGAAAGGGGCCAAAAGTGACTTAATTAAAATAGAATTAAATTGAAAGTCACTTTGATAGAGTCAGTGGAGAATATTCTAGAGTTATAATAAAATAATAACATAAGATGATTCTAGAGGATTGGAGATCTATCCATCAGATCTATAAAAGGAGAAGCAAAAGTCATTTGGAGATATCTGGGATTGGATCATTGTTTGTCTGAAAGGTTTAAGAACTTGGATTCTCTACTTCAGCAGTAGCCCTAGGACAGAAACCCTCGAGTGATTTAGTGAAAGTGGGAGCACCCATCTCTTCCCTTAGTGGATCCATTCAGGATTCACAGGTTGTAGTGACTGGTTTCCTGTTTTCAGTTTGGATGTTAGCACTAGCATTATAATTATCTTGGAGGGTTGTTTCCAGCTATTGTATTGTCATATATTTCTATATAATAAAGTTGGATTTTGTTATGGTTGTTACATATCTCATTGTTTCTTATGTTGTGATATTTTAATGAGATTGTCATATGATTTTTGGGTTTATTGTTTCTATCAAATCTATGGCGTTTTGGTTATGTTTTTTGTAGCGTGTTTAGTGCACGTATGTAAGAAATCAAACCAACTTAAGGGGTGTGGTCTACCCACTTAAGTTATTGGTAACATGCAGAAAAAGAAGTGGAGTCAAGAAAGTTAGTGGAACATGCTAGAATCAATAAGCATAATAGATAGAGAAATAGCATGCATATATAAACTAAAAACTAAACAAATAAACACGAGCTCTGAAAAGAGTCAAACGACAACACTAATATGAACGGTGGCTCTAGGCCCCTTCTTATTGAGCGTTAGTAGTAATAAGAGTGAAACTTTACCCTCTTGCCAAAGGGCCCCTAGACAATGGTTCTAGGTCCCAATGCAAGGATGTTTTTATCACAAGCTTGCCTCGGTGTAGTATCCCTCTCTCTCTACTATGTTGGACTGAACTTGTTGGGTGGCCAACAATTGAGTCCCCTCTATCTTCAGCTCTGGCTCACACAGTTCTAGTATTGCTTGGGTAATTCTGGCCAGCATAACAATGTGTTCAGAAATTCTTCATCTCATGGTGGTCTTATATAGGAGATTTCAAATCCTCCCTTCCCTCTCTTGGTACATGGAAGATGGTGACCCGAGAGAGGGGTATGATTCCTTTGTGTGCTCCAAATATTCCATTGTGTGCTCGCATAATGTCTAAGGAGGTGTTGGTGGCTGTCGTTAGGCAGCTACAAGTAAGGCATCACTTGTCCTTTGCTTTGTGTGGTCCCCGATAGTGACATTTCGCCACTCCCAGGATTGCATTCATGTTGGGAAAAAAGGCACGCGGAAGGCACTCTTCATGAAGTATTATGCACGAAATAGCATTTAGGACTAGTTCAAATTTGATTTTCCTCAGACCTTAGAGATTTTAAATACTTTCCAGATTTTGTAATGTCTTCCAGCCCTGTAAATCCTTTTTCTTGACATTAATTAATTTCGTCTTCTACTGTACAATTTTCCATTGTTAACAATTGCCCCCTAATGTGTGAGGTCTAGGAAGAACTGTATAGATGAAATACTTATAGTTTCTTTTATGTATCGTGCATAGAGAGAGAGAGAGAGATTTGCATGAAGTTTGGAATTGAAAACACCCTGCACCATTTCCAAGAATGACCAGGACCTAAGGGATCCCTGTAAGCAATTACATTTTACAATACATATACAAATTTTCAACGAGGCGGGCATGTCCCATGCTCGTGATGCTGTGGCTAGTTAAACAAATCTAATTGACAGATATGTGTTCTGTCTGTATCATTGATATGGTAGTGATGTTGGTGGTTGCTGATGACGACTGCTGACGCCCTCAGGGGCATTTTTTCTTTGACAATAGGTGGAATATGGTACCCATATGCATAAACTTGGTATGGCATATAGTTGCACATTATACGCATAGGTGCTGGATGGGACCTTCCCGTGTAAGCAGTGTTGACCGAGACGCTTATGGAGGCATGGGTCTTCGACGGATTTGATCAAAGTACAATGGTTGTAAGGTACAATACCATCGTGACATGAAAGCTTTTGTTGAGTCGAATATCAGAGGATTGATGGCATCTGTGGACAATGATGTCTGCCACAGTGCCACCCGAGGATGCCGCTTGTATGGGTAGGGGTGATCCAAGCTACCACTTCCTTTTTGGAATATAGGTGTTGAAGTCGACAAAAGGGAAGCCTCAACCGAATGAGGGGTCGCTGACATAAGGGTTAAAGGACCTGGATGTGATGGGTTTAACATAGGCATATAGGCGAGGGGTGATTGAAAAATGATGATGGGGATTCAGTGGCCCGAGGTCAGAGTATACATAAGCAGCTTAGTAGTAGTCATAGTTATTTCTGATGGGGAAATCCCTGGAGTCGGTAGGACTTCCGAGGCGGGTGTAAATCGGCTATGTATGTCATGATGGCTTGTGCATGGGGGGTATAATACTCCGACCAAGGGTGTTCAGGGACTGCTTTCGTGGGAGAAAAGATGAAATGAGAGGGTGAAGGATGTAGTGCATTGTTCAAGGGATTTGTACACTTACCAAAAGAATAAAATAATGGGGTTTTGTTTGTACAAAAAACAGAGATGAGTACCCCAAAACATGAAAATTTTCACTCACTGATGGTGTGAGGAAGGTTTTTTCTAAGGGTGGGGGTCCCATTGGTTGGTCTCATGCGCGAGGTTGATGAAGCGGATGAGAAAGTATCGCAAATGGGATTATGTTGATGGAGGTATGGTGGGAAAAATGCGAGAAGAGGTGGTGCACTCTTGATCTGCATGTACAACCTAGTCGTCTGGGAAGGGGGTTTAGCTTGTATGGTAACTTGACCTTATGCATGGTGAATGGATGGGCATGAGGTGCTTCCTGGACTGAAGTGGTATTTCCATGGTGTCACTTATGTTGTGATATATGATCTACTGTGGGTGACGAGCGCCATGGAGGGGAGGCTCTACCGAGCAACGCAGTTGTTTATCATGTGCAGGGTGAGGTGATGATAAACACGGTTGGAGGACCCTATGGTTTATTTTTGATGGAGAAATAATGTCAGGATATGCAGAGTTTTATGGGACTCTAT
Source organism: Pinus albicaulis (assembly GCA_034641835.2). Lineage (NCBI taxonomy): Eukaryota > Viridiplantae > Streptophyta > Pinopsida > Pinales > Pinaceae > Pinus > Pinus albicaulis. The sequence goes on from CM076578.1 coordinate 1,482,512,544, forward strand.
CATGCTAGGGGTAGAATTATACCTGCTCTGGAACTTTCAAGAGATAACCTTGTGGATGGTTTGCGAGATTTTCCTACAAAAACAACTACCTCAAGTGAAAGCATCTTCTTTATCAAATATTATTGAAAGTCATGGGCTTTAAAAAAGAAGATGAGAGAGGGCATACCTGCCGGTGCTGAAAAAATATTTTTTCGGGAGTGCGAATGTGTGGCATCGCCTCTGTTCATCATGGAGTGCTGATTGTGGCAAAACTTACGGTTAAGAGAATGGACCTTCTGATCTCTCATTATGGTCCTCCAAAGTTTTTTGAAAAGGGCGATATGTAGGTGGATATGGCCTTAATTCAATTCATTTGTACTTGCTGAGTTTTTGAGAGGTTAGAGGACTCTGTGTAGCAATTCTTGCCGTTGTGGTCAGCCTGAGCACTAGGGATTCATGAGATCATGCCCAGGTAACCTTCATGACGTCCTGTACTTGAATTTTTTCAGTTTGATGGTGACGGGGTCCATACAGACTGGGTTTGTACGGATTCTAGGTATTTTTTGCCCTAGATTGTGTGGGCGATTAGGGAAAAAGCACACCCCCTTTGTGTTTTTTCGGGGGATAAGTGAGCTAATGCACTCATTTACCCTTTTTCAGCGCGCCTCAAGCATGCCTGTGCAAAATATAGTCGCGCAAAGCCGAGGCAGAAAATATTTTTGGATTTTTTGTGCATTTTTGGGTTCATCTGTACTGATGGGTACCTGTTTTGATGACAGGTTATTATGGAGGGAGCAAGACTGGCCCGAGCTCCATGCTAAGTTTGCTGCTGATGCTGGGGCACGCCGTCAGATGGCGCTATGGGGACTCCTGAAGTTCGCGGAGAACGAGATTCTTTAGTCACAGGACCGACTGCTACGTTACGTGATTCGCCATTGGTGTAGGAGGCGCAACATGTTCATGTTGCATGGGATACACTTGTTCATCCATCCTGAGACATATGTTTACTTTATGACCGGGTTACTACCTCAGGGTGAGGTGCCTCTTATGGAGGGATACATCAGCATTGCTTCAGTTATAGATCTGGCAGAGTGATGTGCTCTGGTAGTGATTGTGAGACTAGCAGGGTCGATTTCTCTACATCAGGCATCAAGCTCGTAGGTTGGAGTGTTGCATCGGTTGAGGTCCTCGCATTTTTTTGACTTTGGAGCCATTTCTGTTTTGACGAGATGGTGTTGCAACTCGATAAGGTCTAACGTGGATCTAATTCATTTGCGTACACTAGTATCTTGTGTAGCATTATGTACAAGATGGTAGTGCTGCTGAGGCCAGTAGTGCCGGTGCCTCCTGGGGGGCCATGGGAGCCTCAGATGAGGAGATGGGCTCCGGTGATGTCGCGAGGTAGTGGTGGCATGGTGGGGCGTTATTGGAATTCCATGACAGAGGCCTAGTTTGAGGCCAACCAGCAGATGTTCCTACCATACCCATATGCGGGGATGGACTTCCGGGGGGATCCAGACATGGGTCTCCCCTATGGTTACGCTTGGGGTCCCACAGGTATGTTGTGTATGTTTTCTTCTTTTATTTGAGTATACATGTACTTAAGTCTTTTTCTAGTGACATTGACATTATTTTGGTTACTCTTGCAGATGTTGGTGAGGTGGGTTGCCCCGTGGCTCGGTTGGTCGACCGCGATCCTCCACGACGACCTAGGGGTGATTAGAGAGGAGGTGTTGCTGGGGGACCTGGTGGGGGTGCCAGCCATTCTGGGGAGGGCAACAGATCAACTGCTGGAGAGATTGCGGTCGAGCAAGCTCGTGCTGACGGGGCAGTGGCTTGTGCAGATACGAAAGATGCTCGTATTGTGGAACTGACAACTCAGGTGTCAGTTCTTGAGGATTTCAGGGGTCAAGTGGACCGCTTTACCCAGGGGATGCCTGCTCGGGGTTTCATGGATGACTTCGAGGAGGTCTAGTTGGAGACTGTGATGGCCTGCGAGAGAGACTATCGGCCTGTTCTTCGTTGGGTGGCGATCATGGTTGCGACGATCTCTCCAGTGGTGGCACCGGGGGTGGTGGTGGGTCCAGGTGTCCCTCTTGAGGGGGCACCACCCTAGAGTTTACTTGTACACAGGGAAAGCACCCATTATGAGGATTCTTCCCTTATTTTTGATGAATTTTGTATCTTTGGGCTGGTGGGTTGGCCAGCGACACTATTTTTGTACTCAGACATACATATTGTGATATATATATATATATGAGAGATATTTTTGGCAGCTCTACATGTTGTGTCACTTGTTTCAGTTTATGTATGATTTTATGTTGATGGATATATATATTTTTGGTTTTTTATGTATGATGGTTTATTCGAGATGCATTCTAGTTTAGGATATTGTTAGCTATGAGATCAATTGTTTGGTTTTGACTCCGTGGTATATGTGTAAATGTGATATAGTCAAATTGTCTGCTTAATATTCTGGCACACAAATATTTTATAAACAGATGTGTATCTCTTGTCTCAAATGTTTGGTTTAACTGTGAAACTACTAACTGGGAATCGAGGTAGATATGCATATTACATATACCCTCATGGAGGGCACCGCACATAAGTTCGATGATGGCTTCATATTCTGCATGATTGTTTGTTGCTGAACCGATGCACACCTCGTTTGAGCAGAGTGTTGATTGGTCAGGGTGGTAAATGACCTAGGTAGCTGTGGCTAAACTTTGAGACCATCTTGATGCTCCATCAGCAAATCCGAAATAGGGTTCAGGTTGGTGTTCCATGGTGGCAATTTTCAGTGCTTTTTAAGTAAGTATTTTGGTCTAAAATATTAAGTGGTTGGGGTTGAGTACATTGACTCTAGGGAAGGGCCGTCTTGGCCCTTATGGGTACAATTTCTTGAGGTAAAGTCCGTTGAAGGGGTTATTGAGGCAGATCCTGTCTGGTTTTGTCAAGATTTATGCCCCCTGTCAGAGGCAATGTTTAATGATGTAGGGTCCTTTCCAAAAGGTTTCGAACTTTCCTGGCCCTAGGGCTTCTTTTGCGACATCATAGCAGAGGACTAATTGTTCCTCAATGAATGAGCAAGGGGTGATGTGGTGGTCGAATGATGATTTTACCCTTTTCTTGTGGGCCTCGTTGTGTTGCAGCAACTGTCGTCGATTTTCGTCGACATGATCTAGTTGTACTAGGCATTGTTCTAGAGGCTGGGTATTATCGAGGAGTTCAATGGCAGCGTGTAAATTTGGGATCTTGTGGAAATAAATGCAAAAGAGCAAGGTACCCTGAACTTTTGCGATAGGAATAGGGTGAAACCGTGGGACGTCGGGGCAACTTCAATATGCGATGATACAAGGTGGATCGTGTCATCGATGTTCGATGGGGGAAGAATTTTTGTAATGGGATTCTACGTGAGCGTAAAGTTGGGTTCCCCTCTCGGATGGTCAATTTTTGGTAGGTGGAAATTGTGCCTGTCGCAGAGGTGCCTGACTATTTCCATTAGCGAGCATACCTCTGGTGTGTGATTTTGGCCTGTGCAGATAGTGCATGGTATCACTGTGCCAACAGAGTAGATTGTGTGGGATTCTATACTACTCGTTGTTCCTGATGTGGATGCTTGGAAAGGGTCTGTCGTAGAATAGGTTGTCTTCTGTTTCCATTTCTGTATTTTTGGCTTGGGTGCGTCTACTTATTTGGGGGTGTGTAGACTGAATGCTGCTCTTACCTCTCTTAGCTTGGGGAGGTGTACACATTTAATCGTATGGTGAAATTGTGAACAAATCCAACAATAGGTATGCATGATTTTCTCTTAGTTAGAGAGAAGTTTCCGAGGGAGAGAAGAGACTATACGAAAACTGTTTGCAAGGTGCTTTAGTTCTCTGCACTGGTTGACTCGGTGGTCGTTCAGGTCGCATAGACCTCATGTTATCCTAGGTTTGGTTGGGGTCATGCTTAGTTGGTGTGTTGTCTTATCTTGCTTGGTGGGGGTGGGGACATTGACCCGACGATGTAATTTTTATGCCATTCCCAGAGGTCATATGGTCTCTTCTCTATGGTATAAATCATGTCGATGGTGGAACGAAGTTGCGAGGCATAAGTACAGTGCCACTCATAATGGTTTCCCTGACATATAAGGAAAAATATCCTTGATATGAAGGTTCTGTCATACTTAGTTTAAGGTCTGGCGGGGAACTAAAATCGTAATGATGCTAAATCAGGACAATGGACAACTGTATGATTTGGCGTTTTGCATAACGTGGATGCTAGTCTTCTCTGTGGAGGGTAGTTAGGGGTAAATAGGGGTTCCCTGATCGGTCGCTCTTCGACAGACAAGAACATGATGGATTTTCTCGTCACATCTTCTTGGGTTGTGGAGCTATTCGTGGACTCCACATCCATGTCATCTTCTTGGGAGAGGCAGACTATGGCGGAGCGCAAGCTAACTAGGGCTAGCCAGAGTCAGGGGATATAGTGACAATTCTCCAAAAGATGATTGCCGGTGCATAATGGACATATGAATTGCACTGCCTGCAATCCAACTTAGTAAACCCTTTCTATAGGATACCATCCGTGGATGAGTTCCAGGGCTGCACACTCTTCGAGGAAGTGGCCACGTTCATCGCATAGTGTGCAACGTATAACGAGCATGACTGGGGGTCTTTCTTGTGCCCTTCGTTGTTCCTCCTGTAGGTATAGGATGGTACGAGGTTCATTTCCGAATGCCTGGGTGGAGGGATCCTCTTGATAGGATCGCTCAATGGTGTGTAAGGCATCCTTGTATTGTGGGATCTCTGGGCAATGATGGGTATAGTGCTCGTAGTTACTGCAGAGAGCACATGCGTGATTGGTACACAGTGCTTTGCCTTTACCTTTGGTGGTAGGTTCCTTTTTACAGGAACACAGCGTCACGATGTTTATCTCAGATCCAAGGAGTGGTTTTAATTCGTCCAGCTCTGGACATATATGAGTAGGGTGACCTATAACGTCGCTTATGGTGCAGACTGGTGATTATCGTTGAATGACGGGGGTCACCATCTTCTTTCCTTTCTTCCCGGTTTTCTTAGCCGTAATCACGGATTTTGCAATGGGAATTTCCTTTGCAGGGGTGGTTTCGACTGTTTCTTGGACAAGCGGGGCCTCCTCGGGACTGAGGGGCTTCAATCCTATGGCAGTAACGTGGGTGGCTCCTGTTCCTGCAGGGGGAGCGAGGTACCAAACTGGGATTTCCAACGATATTTTGGGTAATGCCAGTGTTGCCAAAACCTGCTGGGAGATGAAACTAGATGGGGGGTAGAGGAAAGGAGTTTGGGAGGTGGCGTAGGCTAGAGAGGCTTCCATGGCCAACAAATCGGTGCCATTACTGCTTGTGTTTGTGTCCAACTTTGGTGCTTGATGTGGAAATCATGCACACCGGAGCCCCTGTGAAATTGGGTGATGACTCAGGGATTATGGGATGATCTCCTAGGAATGACCCTAGAACGGATGATGGTTTGAATTGGCTAAGGCCATATTATTGGTACCGTGAGAGAGAATTTGAGACTGTATCTACATAGGGTAGAATTACATCGGTGTTTGTTAGGGGTCACTTCTCGCTGTGCGTCAGTTGGTCTACAGTAATGATACGGTCCTTGTGGGGGAACATCATGATGTGGAAGACAAAGGAGGCTATGGCAGACATGGCGTACATATAACTCCACCCAAGGAGTATATTGTAGTCCAAGTGAGCATCCAAAACTTCAATATCTATGTGGAACGTCTTTCCATCTAAGCAAACCAGGACGTTTTGGTAGAGGCCGATGGGGTTCAAAGGACGACCATCGTATGCTCAAAGGGTGATGACTGAGGGTTTTAGTCCAGGATAACCTAACTTCTGCCAATTTTTTTTGGACATGATGCATGTGGATGCACCCTCGTCTATGACACATCGGTGGATAGTGATATTATGCACCGACACTGGTATCTGGAAGGTGACCATGGAAGGAAGCTGAGGGGTGGCTTTGTCTAAGTCAAAATCCATTAGGCGTGTATCAACAGGGTAGATAGCACCTAACATGGAAAGTAGGGATTTCTGTTGTTTTGGGCATGACTGCAATACTTCCAAAGTTGACATAGTAGCGGGAGATTGTGCTAAATCATCCACGATACTATAATTATGGGCCGCTTTGGAGTAGTTTCCTGCTCGCTTATTGGGTCCCTTTGCCATCTTTGGCAATGGTTCTATAAGCATCTTTGAAATGGTCAAAGGTGCAGTCGGTGCACTGGTACTTTCCCTTGACATATTGGTGTCTGGAGGGGTGTCGTTATTTCGATTCCATGTTTGGAAAAACATCTCTTCACCAGTCATGTAGATTTCATGGCTGTTTTTCCTGGGATCGTCTATATTTTGCTGCTGAGTGCTTACTGTCCCTTGATTGGGGAAAGGTTCTTGCATCACGGCTGGTTGCTGGGAAGATCCTCCTTGTCCTTGGTTACTATGTAGCTTCTTCAGCTCCGGGAGATCGGGACAGTGGTGAGTATAGTGACCGTACTCACCACATATCGAACAAGAATGGTTTGTTTGAAGATGTGGCCTTTTTCTCTGCTGTTGGGCATTTCTTGGCTCCTGGTTATGATTTTGGTTGGAGTTTCCTCCAGCTTGGGATCATGGTGGACACTGTTGGTTGCTGCCCCCCTGTCCAGGGTTCCCTTTTGGCTTGTTTTTGGATTTTTTTCTTTACCATGTTAGGAGGGTAGTTCTCTTGGTTATATTGGTGTGGTTGGTTTTGGGATAGCTGCACAAAGTTCACCTGTGCATTGTTTTGCATAGGTGGGTCATGTGCTGGGGACTGAGCATAAAAAAATCCCTGGTTTGCACCTGACTGTTGGAGGGGAGTTCTTCCGTCAGTGTTTCATTCTGCATACTGATTCCCTTGAGTCGGAGGATAAGGTCCTCCTTGGTGATATGCTGGCGCCCTATTGGTCAAATTATGCTGAGGAATATGATGACTTTGAAAACCAGGTTGAGGCATGTTCTAGGTAGAACTGTATGTGTAACTGGGGTTTTGACTGCTGTTTCCTAGGTAACCTTGGGTAAATGACCCAATTAGTTCGTCTGCAGAGTTCGACGCGCCTGGAAATTCTTGATAAGTTTTCAGGTGTGGGGTGTTAGGAAGGATGTTATAAATGTATCCTGACTACGTACAAATCAGCTCAAGATTTTGGGCTTTGCTGATATTTTCCTCTTTGGATGTGGGATTTTGCTGCGCCACATCCTTTGAAATCTCTGCCGTAAGAGTTTTTAAGAAAAAATCTAAGAGAACCCGATCATTGAGTTTAGCTTTACATAAACTGCGACGCTGCCTCCATTCATGGATATGGTTTGAGATATGGACGGTCGGGGTTTGTTTAAAATGAGTCAATAATTCCATTCCGGAATCATGGTGAATGGGTAACTAAAAATATGTTAGGAATGCGGTAGCGAGGGCGCTAAAGGTTCCATGTGAAGTTGAGGGTTGCTCCACGTACCACTTCACGACTACTCCTGTAAGAGTGCATTGAAATAATCGTAATCGCATAGTGTCGTCAATGATATTGTTCGATGAGCACCACAGGTGAAAGGTTATGACATGATTACTTAGGTCTTCCGCTTTCTTTCCTTCCAACGTTGGTATATCCGAAGGGAGCTTCATGGGAATGAGAGGCCATGTAGGATCGTGTGTGATGGGGTCATTCATCAGCTTGGTTAAATCGGGCAGATTTAACAAAGCTAAGAAAGGTGACTGAGAGGTTGGCGCCATTGCAATGTGTGAAGACACAAAGTTCTAGTTAGAATGAGGGTTAGTCTGCAACGTACCCTGCTGTGTATTCGGTTGGATTCTCGAATGAGACGCACTCCTCTTCCCCCTTGGGGTCATGGGAGGAGTGGTGTATGGTGTGGTGTTGGGAGACTGACTAGGGTTCCCAAGTACGGCTGCCCCAATAAAGGACGAACCAATAATGGTGGTAGCGTTCCGTCTTTGACGCCTGAATGGAGAAAGACCTGGAACCCCTCCCGGTAATGGGGGGAGGTCCAAAAGACGGCTGGATCGATGAGGTTCCGTTGGGACTATTCAAGTGTCAACCAGGTTTGGTTTTGGAAAAAATTTGAGAGGATAGAGTCTACGATCAAAGAAAAATTCTTATCACATACATAAAACAAAGCGAAAAATAAATAATTTCCCTCTAAATTAATCTATGTGATCAAGCAATAAAAAAAAGTGGTTTTAGTTTGTTTACGTATGATACTCAAAATCCTAGAAGACCTATGTGTCCTCACACACTCAAAAGTAATTGGGCCTTAAGAATATTTCTTGCGAGTGCTGGCACAACGTCCCGTAAGAGCTAGCGACGCCCCCATTCAGCCGAAGAGAATCCACTAAGGTAAGGGTAGAGGGTCTGGTGCTTGCCTGCACCGTCACCTATAGGGAAAAGGCTGCCCTAGTTTTTGGCCACTAAGAACCACCATCCCATGTGAGCGTTCAAGTCTTGGGCTTCTTGGTAGTCAGCTGACAGTACCGAGTATCATCCGGGTCAGATAGCCCCAACTGATACCGCATGCACTACGCCTAAGCCTAACCCCCTCTGAAACAAGTCTCTGTCACGCTCGGGTTTACTTTGCCATGGGCTGATAGATGATTTGAAGCTCCCTAGATAGACAAATTCTATGTTTCAATATGAATTATGTTCAAGGCGGCTTATTAGATGCCTACACCCTTGATCCTAACTTAAGCTATAAATTCTCTTATGGCCCCTGTAGGGAGAATTTAGTGAGTTTCGTTAAGTTAGTTTTAGGTGTCTTTGCTTTGCTTAGTGGGTGAGTGTGTGTGAGCACAAAGTGGACAAGCACATATTTTGAATGTGTGGATATCGATGATCCTTTACAAAATCCCCTATTTAAACTATGTTGTATTGTTCCTGGCACAAATGAAAAACATGTGTGGATAATGGGCCGCTTTCTATTTTTCCTAGTTAATCTATGTGAATAACTATAGGGAGATGACGAATTGTGAATAGGGAGCATTCATATGCTTACCTAAGATCACCAGAGGGTGCAAAGGTAGCAGAGATTACTTGCTCTTCTATAAATAATTCAATCCTAGTCCTGGAATTCCTAATGCAAAAATTGAACTAAACTAAAAACTTTTACACTAGAAAAAAGAAAACTAGCTATGCATGCATGGTCTCGGGCCACTTACTTGGGCTAGTTATCTAGGTGTGTAAGTACCAAAATTTGCAAAGCATAATTTTTTTTCGGAATGCAAGTTATTTTGCCCCCCTACTTAAACTATGTGTGAACTTTGCAAAAATCAACTTGAAGTAAAACTGGCACTAAGCATACAAAAAGTAGCTAAGAGTGAGCTTTAACAAGCTGCGGGGTACCACAACCAGTGCTGGAAGGTATATTAGGGGCTGTCAAGCATTTTACAAGTAGGGAAAAATAGAAACTTGGGAGAAATTTCTCATTTTGTATTTTGAGTGCAAAAGGCTGAGACAGGCGCGCTCTCTACGTGCGCGTCAACTCTGAACGCGCGCCCTGCGCGTCTGTGAGAAGAAAACATGCGCAAATTCCTACAAGAATTTTTTTTGGAGCTGTTCTACTTTAGTCTGTCACATGGGATGAACTAGTGACTGCAAGAGAAATCAGGGGAAATTCAGCTCTACTCCACAGCACAGACAGAGGTCTCTGCAAAAAAAAGCACAACCACATAAACCTGGTAATAAATGTTAGTGGAGTCGCCAATCCTATTGTAGTGTGTTTGTTGCACATATGTACGAAATCACACCAACTTAAGGGGTGTTTTCTACCCACTTAAGTTATGGTAACAGACAGAAAAATAAGTGGAGTCAAGCGAGTTAGTGGAACAAGATAGAATCAATAAGCATACTAGATAGAGAAATAACATGCATATATAAACTAAAAACTAAAAAAATAAACACGAGCTCTGAAAAGAGTCAAACAACAACAATAATATGAACGGTGGCTCTACGCCCCTTCTTATTTAGTGCTAGTAGTAATAAGAGTGAAACTTTACCCTCTTGCCAAAGGGCCCCTAGACAATGGTTCTAGGTCCTGATGCAAGGATGTTTTTATCCCAAGCTTGCCTTGGTGTAGTCTCCCTCTCTCTCTAATGTGTTGGACTGAACTTTTTGGGTGGCCAACAATTGAGTCCCCTCTATCTTCAGCTCCAGCTCACACACTACTGGTATTTCTTGGGAAATTCTGGCCAACATAACAATGTGTTCACAAATTCTTCATCTCATGGTGGTCTTATATAGGAGATTTCAAATCCTCCCTTCCCTCTCTTGGTACATGGAGGATGGTGACCCAAGAGAGGGGTATGATTCCTTTGTGTGATCCAAATATTCCATTGTGTGCTCACATAGTGTCTAAGGAGGCGTTGGTGGCTGTCCTTAGGCGGCTACAAGTAAGACATCACTTGTCCTTTGCTTTGTGTGATCTCGGATAGTGACATTTCACCACTCCTAGGATTGCGCGCATATTGGGCAAAAAGGAGCGTGGAAGGCGCTCTTCACGAAGGATTATGCGCGCAAATAGCATTTAGGACTAGTTAAAATTTGATTTTCCTCAGGCCTTAGAGATTTTAAATGCTTTCCAGATTCTATAATGTCTTCCAGCCCTGTAAATCCTTTTGCCTAACATTAATTAATGTTGTCTTCTGCTGTACAATTTTCCAGTGTTAACAATGTTCTTGGTGAAATTGTTCAAAGTTAAAACCATCGTGGAATTTTAATGAAAATTCCCGAAAGGGATATTACAAGCAGTGTCTATCGAAAGTATGCAAGATGGGTATTCCTTGGATGAGGAATTAAATTCTGCATCCAACGAGTGTTATTGCTAGAAATTTGAGTAAAACTGTCGGGAGATAAGTTGAAAATACGAGTTGAAAAAGTAGTTTTTTTTATTCTTTTATTTTTTAATATTTTCGCCTTTTTACTAAAAAAATAGTGAATCATCTCTCATGGTTGACATCATCATCTTGAATCTTATTGGTTCTTATAAAGTTGATTTTGGTTATATATTTATGTTTTGAGGCCCATTTTAGACATCATAATTTCTCTAATAACACCAAGAAATCCAAAAGACAAAATGAAATAAAAAGTTATAACATTAGTAGAATATGAAACACATAGATTAGAACAATATTACCATAAAAGACTGAATAATAACACCACAAATTTTCCCTGAAAGAAATTTTTTATATTACTAAAAAAAATATTACAAATCAAGCAAAGCTTCACTTTGCTCGACATTTTTTCATGATACAATGAGGAGCTTTAAGCTCATTTTATTGAAAAAATGAGAGATCTAGATCCCACTCCAAGTGAAAACATCTAGGTCCCAAAAGTTTCACATCTTTTACTTTATCCCATGAAGAAAAATGACTAGATATTCCAAAAAATTCATCGCCCTTGATTTCTTGCGTAGATCTTGAGGAAGGAGCTCGATTTGCCTTGAAGATTGTGTTGGATGGACCAAAATTTTGCTCCCTGACCAAAAAAATATTTTTCTCAATTTCCTTCTGAATAATCTCTCATTCAATTTCAACCAACTTGAACTACCCTTTTTGAAAAAATGATTTTTTCGGACCATTAGTAGCTAAAGAGGACCAACAAAATCTTTTTGGGACTTTTCCTACTTGATTTGTGGAGATTCCACATTTTTTTACTTGATTCCTTTCTTGGGAAAGACTTCACCATTTTTAAATTATTTTTCACTTGCAAAGAATTTTTATTTTCTCTCATTTTATTTTTCTGGATAATTTTTGGCTAATTATTTGTCATTTTTTGCCAAAATTTATAAAATATGAATTTTGAGGGGTATAGACATATTTTTCCACCCTCAAAGTGTGTTTAGACAAAAAATTGAGGTATTGATGTGTATTTTTCAGTACTCATACCCTCTACAACTTCTATAGACACCATTTTTACATTTTACATCAAATATTACATAAAATTCTCATTTAGTGGGTGGATTTTGACAATTAAAAACTGATCCCTAGAAACAACCAAATTCTATGAAACTTTAGACATGATCTAGTATGCCATTTTACATCGAATCTATACACTAGGACTCACCTAAGACTTTAGCAACAAACCTCCCTCTAGATCTGGGGGATATGTGGGGAAAAAAATCATTAGAGTGAAAACTCTCTAACAAAAATCTTAAGCTACCTAGGTGTGTTACATAGATTTATATTCATTGTATTAGAACCATTTTTAGATCCTCGCAGGGCTGTAGAATTAAGATTACAACATGATGACCAAAAGTTGAATGACGATAATGAATTCTGAAAAATCTGACTCCTAACCATGTTGGAATGCTAACAAATATACTCTGCTTATGGGGTAGTTGAATAATCCTAAAATGTACATTTGAGTGGTCAAAAAACACCATTGCAATAATTGTATCTATTCATACTACCCTATATATATATATTAGAAATAATTAATATATATACACACACATTAATATATATGATCTTGTCAAAAGAAGTTTCACAATATTATTAATTTTAAGGGAAAAATAGTTGAAAAAACTTTTGCACGAGATATAATTTTATCATTGTTTTTTCTATGTTTCTATTTAGTAACAACTACGGAAGATAATGAAGTGGAAGCAGAGATCATGGTCTTTATAACAGATCCTAGTAATACTCGGGGTCGTCTAACTTTGTTCCAACAGACTGTTCATACTTACTGGATAGTCAAATGCCTTTTGGCCAAGGCTATGCAGAGTTTTCCTCCTAATCAAGCAAGGATTGAGCCAAAAATCGTGGATTTGCTACAGGAAATTCAGAATCAGTTGAATCATATAAAAATTACTCAGTATCAGGCTACTGATCATATCAGTAGAATCGATGATCGTGTGGCCGAATGGAGAAACAACTTCAGCAGTTGCAGCAAGTGGATATGCCTGGTTCCACAGTGAAGGATCCTGCACCGGTTTACTCCTCTGATGGCTAGTTATTTTAGAATTTTCTCATGGTTTTTAGATGCAATTTTGTGTTTTGTATGAACATCTTTTAATTCCCCAACTTGTAGATAATTGCGTAATAGGGCAGTTAGCTAAGGAGGCTCATGGACGAATGAAACAGTTTCAATTTTGGCTTGCTTTTAACGCTTTAACGTGGCCAACAGACCTGGTTTCCTACGGGCAGGTTGAGGCCACAGAATGGATTTTTAATTTTTGTAACCTGCTTTCAAATTATAAATAGAAAATAGCGAGGTACTACCAAATTTACAAAAAAAAAAAAAAAAAAAAAAACATAGCAGAAACATATAAATTAAATGGTTGTGATTAAAATCAATCTATAATAAATATCAAACACTTACTTCATTATATATCTCAAGCTGTTAAAATTATTAACTAAATTATAGCTTTATTATTATTATTATTAATGATAAGAAAATTTAATATATAAGTCAAACATATATACATTTAGAAAAAAAACATGTAACAAGATGCATAATCATGAAGACTCACCCATATTTTATCATGGATATTCTTAATTTATAGATCTGGTTTGTTACAATACCATGGGTTATCGATGTGACATGCCCAAAAAAACATAACTCATTTCATTTGACACTCGTTCATATGACAATTTTTTAATTAATAAATTTAATTAAAAGGAGAAAAAAATAATTATTTTGAAAATAATCAGAGTGTTTGATTTGTGTATACTACTAAGAATATTCTAGAATATTTTATGGAAATTAAATTACTACCATAATTAAAAGAAAATTATGGAAGCTTTGTTTCAAAATAGACATGATATAATAATCATATTATTTATTTTTTGGGGGGGATAAGGGGAATCAACAACTCAGCTAGTTTCGTACTCGCATGACACGTGGTTGATTCCAACCGCTACCACTATAACCCCTAGGTTCCTACGTATGCCCCTTCCGCAGGTACGTGTTAGTCGGGGGGATTTGAACTCGAATCACAAATGACCATAACACTTCGATTTACAACGCCTTGTTAGTTGAAGTGCCCCCTCCAGGAAATTATCATATTATATAATTAATACAATATCAAGCTAATATTATATATGAATTCTCAATTATATAGTTAATATTAATTAGATATCATATACTAGTGCAACCATATAACTTAAACACACATACATTTGAAAAAGCAAGGAACGAGATTCTTACTCATAGAGATTTACCTCCAATTTACTATTGAGATTCTTATTATGTAAATAGATTTTGTTATAATACCATGGGCCAATATCATGGCTCATCAATACCACATGCTTGAAAAACTGTAACCTTTGATTTGTGTATAACCTTAACAATGCTCATCATGTCACCAGTAAAGATTTGAATTTGGATAAGATAACAACCATTCCACAAAACTACCCAAAATAACACACACATATATAATTTTGAGTAGCTGTGTGAAATAGTTATTATCTTCCCCCACACATATATATACATTTACTTTTACTAATATATAATCTTGTTACATATTATAAATGTATATAATATTAGTTGTAAAGAAATATAATATTGTTATTTTTATGATTTTTTGGTTTATATATATAGATATATTAATTAGTTTTAAAGAAATATAATATCGTTATTTTTATGATATTTTGGTTTTTAAAATCATTTTTTTTTTTTTAATTTTTAGTTTTAAAATTTAGTTAATCCTGTATAGAGTTATAAAATTAGAAAAGTTTAAAAACTCCAATTTTTTTAAAAAACCGAGTCTTACTAGTAATTGAGAAAGAAAGTTGCAAATTTCTCCACCAATAACATAATAAATAAATTGAATACCAATATGATAAATTTTGCTAATAAAACGATATAATAAATACCAAAAATTATAATCAAAATATTTGTTAAAGTTAACCATAAATCTATTGCTACATTCCTATGTTTTTGCGTGAGCTAATAATAATGAAGAAAATTTCATTAGTTCTTTTAATTATAAATAAAATCCCTCTTTAATGAGGTTTATGGTATCTTTATTTTTTAAAATCAACCTAGATCCATTTTATTTAGATCTCTTAGCTATTGATAGATCCACAATTTAGATGAAACTAGATTGGTTTAATTATTATTTTTATTAAAGCTATTTGGTATGTGCCCATAAATTTTTCTACATTTTATATTTATTTATTTATTTTTAATTTTCTTTCAAATATATATCTATATCTTCAAAATTATTTTAAATTATTTTTATTGATTTAAAATTGTGGAATATATTCTTAGATGTAGTTGTGTAGTAATTGAATTTAAAGTGGTAATTTAACTCTTCTACATTTTAAAACCCTTTTTGAGTATATTCTTTAACTAATTTTACTCATTATTAAAATTACAAATTTAATTATATAATAGTCACAATTTAAATGGTCTATAGATTTATTAAGTTGTTGAATCCATTAACAATGATATATTCGCACTCCAACAAAACAAAATTTAAAATGTATAATTATTAGAAACCAGCATTTAAATTCAAATTCAAATCTAAACCAAAAATAATAATAAGTAAAACAACTATAAACATAAACTCCCTTTTCAGAGTATTCATGCTATGATTATCTTCTTTAAATAGGTTATATTAGAGAAGAATACCATGAGGAAAACCATGGGTTTTCAAAACACCGTTAATGGTTACATGACATGACAATATCTCGGAAAGCTCGATGCAATTATTAAATCGAATATAAACATTACCCTAAAATGACAATATTTTTAATATATCAATAATATAATAAGTTTTTATTATTTTAATTGCAATTAAAATGTCTCCTTAATTGTGGTTCTTGTATTTCTATTTTTTATAAATATAATATGCATCGTTGTTGATTAATACATGCCTCTTATTCAAAAAAGTATTTGACCGCTGAAGTTATTGATTGCAAAAGTTGTATATATATTAAAGTTTTATTAACTCTAAATCAATACAACAATTAATGGATTTTATTAAAATTATAAAAGTATAGAAATTTTATAGCTATTAACATTTTACTATATGAGAGTTTTAAATATTTTGAAATTCCTTTGCAATTAGTAGACATGGTGAAAATAAATATAATTATGAATTTTTTTACAACTTAATGTTTTGTAGATAGTTTCCCACCACTTTTTATGCAAATACTTGCTTAAATTATGGTGGAAAACTATCCACATGGCATTCTTTCATAAAAAATATGACGGTGGACACTTATCATTCTCTTGTGCAAAGTTATGACACTTTTCTTATATTTATATTTTTTAATATAATTTCTATTTTTCATAATTCAAATTAAAACCAAATAGTCATCAACCAATTAAAAAATAACAATTTACATTTAAAAAAATTAAGTTTATTGTTTAATTTTCAAAATATCGAGTTTAATATTTTTTTTTTTCAAAACTTTAATAAACTTCAAGGAATATGTTTAAAAATTTCAAACCAACCAATGTGGCTCATAACATAGATATTTATATTGATATTGATATTCATTGTATTTAGGTTCTTTAATATAACCATTACGTATTTTTTTTTTTTTTTTAAATTTAATCTTTGAGGAAATATTAGATCAGATCCTTCTAAATGAATCAATTCCCATTGGCTATTAGAAGAGGCTAACTCCAAGGGCGTTGAGGAAAATTTACCCTATGACATCCCTTTAGAGAGGTGCTTTTAGCAATGGGAACTCGACCAATTGAGTTGACCGTCAAGGCTATAATATAATCATTATCTATTCATCTTAATATCATATTTATCAAGTGTGCAAGGTTCTTGATAGATCATGGGTTAGTCTCTCTCTCTCTCTCTCTAATTGACAAACTTTCTTTTTGGTACATTTTCTAGCTAAATTGTGATTTTGTTGTTGTTTAAAATACACTTTTGAATGCATAAATGGATTAGATATTTGCAATTAAACAACTTAAACTTCTGATTTTTGAAAATATGTACCGAATTTTGAACAGTGCATAAATGCTTGGAAAATGTCATTTCATCTATTAATTAGACTCTCTCTCTCTCTCATACTAAAAAAATAGAACAAAGTACACATTTCCTTGATTTTGAGAAATACACTAATAAAATATTACATTGATACAATTCTTAGCAAGATTGTAATTTTTCATTATTCAAATTTCATTTTTAATATATAAATAGAGTTATAACTTTGAAAATCCCTTTCAACATGATTATACAACTTAAGCTTGTAATTCCAACAAATCAATATTGATTCTCAAAAAAAAAAAAAAAAACTATAAATGGCCAAAAATTAGAATAATTACACTACACAAAATGTTTTAACAATAATATATGTTTTTTTTTCTATGGAAACAATGTTGTAAAATGCCAACCTAGTATAACATGCTATGTAATGTAATAATGTAATGGTATGTTCACTCGGTCAAATTATTTAAAATAAAAATAAAATTAAAAATAATAATTATTAAGATAAGTTTGAGTTAGTCATTTGATGAGTGTGGTTTACTAGTCCATGGTATTGGATAGTCATGGATACAAGAGGACCAACCTAGAACCATCTTAACTCTAGACTTGATCATTGTTGTCCCTTGGTAGATCTACATTTAAGATGGATCTAGGCTAGTATATAATACAAATATCATTTACACTAAAATATTATTCTCTCTCTCACACACATATATAAGAAATATTTGATTTAAAATGGACATTGAAATAATTTATATTACTTATTTTGAAATTATTTTTGTTATTACCATTTTTTAAATGTCACATATCAACTTCATGTTAAGAATTGTACACATGTATGGAAGTAATTGAAATTTTACTTTAAATTACTTTTTCTCTAAAATTATTTTATCTGTCAAGTCCCACTAGCACAATCAATTGAGGATGGACCTCTTCAAAAGGGTGATCCAAGATCAAACCTCACGAAGGTCGTTGCGCCCATGCTAGGGGGAGGAAACAAGTTCTTAGTGTTGGTGTGGCCTAGGTCGGGTTCGATCCCCAGGTGATTTTGACAGCTTAGATGCCCCTGAGTTGCGGTTTCTCAAGTCACAGGTCAGGCCTGATGTAATCTCTGGTGAACTCAGACCACTTGATATATATATATATATATATATATATACATTTAAAAAAAATTATATATTTTTCTCATGCTCAAATTTGAAAAAATAAAAGATTTGATATAAAATTATGCTACATTGTATGTAATTCAAGATGGTTGAGCATGAATTTTATTTTTTGTTCTTAATTTATTTTCTTTTTAAGCACTTAAGGAACTGCATCTTCTTCATGGTGGATAGAAATATTGACAACAAACCAAGTGACCATCTCCATAGTAGGTTGTAATATCAACAATGAGAGTGAGATTAATGATGGTTTATAAAACTTTTAATTATGCATTAATAAATGCAATTCAAATAACTAAAAATTACAATGTTCTAAAGAATTGTATCATTAGATTCTAGAGAAAAAGATTGAAACATAAAATGATTATACTAATCCTTTTTTTAATAGTGGTTTAATTATCTTACATTTTGTTTATTTGTTTGGCATAATTTATAGTCAATTTTGTCCAAAATTAGAGATTTCTTGGAATTAGAGGGTTGAGCTATATAGTCTATACATGTAGATGTCTTACTATTTTTTCACAATGTTGAGTCCATTTATGCATTCAAAAATGTAATTTACCAATTTAAATATAAACTTGTGAAGGATTATAACACACTATTCCAACCAAAAAAACAAAACATAAAACAATTAAATTATACCTCTTTTTTCTTTTATCTCCTTTGCTTAATTATTAACTAGTGCATTCATATGGATTAACTGGTTGATAAACCCTCATAGACATCAAAACGTTTGTTTCATG
This sequence comes from Pinus albicaulis, assembly GCA_034641835.2. Classification (NCBI taxonomy): domain Eukaryota; kingdom Viridiplantae; phylum Streptophyta; class Pinopsida; order Pinales; family Pinaceae; genus Pinus; species Pinus albicaulis. The sequence continues at coordinate 1,482,531,380 of CM076578.1, forward strand.
ATACATTTCATATTTTCAAAATTTGAAAAAAATAAAAAATAATTAAATTATAACTTTATTTTAAATAGACTTTATAACTTTATGTAAATATACTTTTGTTACAATACTATGGTGCAATACCATGACTTATTAATAGGACATGCTCAAAAAACAATAACTCATGTTTATATGAAACATGTCTATTTGCATCCCTAAGGGATAACTTAGTTGGTTGAGTTCCTATTACGAAGTACCTCGCCTATTGGGAGGTCACGGGGTCAAATTTCCTCTACGCCCTTAAGGTTAGGCCTTCCTAGTTTGGCTTAATTAAAAGAACATAAAAGACATAACTACTTTTCAGATAAATATCAACTTACTATTAAGATTATAATATATCTATGAAGATTAAATTTCTACTATCTACCCAATAATTATTGATAATTAAATTAAAATTATATAATCTCCATCTAAAATAGAAACACCTACACACCTATCAACATAACTATAAAATTAAATATTTAATATTTTCTAAAATTTGGGTTGGCCTTTGGTGATTATTTTGGTTATTACATGAAATGGATGTTAGAGATGACTGAGGAAGTCATGGTAAAGTAGTGCAAGTTTGAATTCTGCATTAACAAACTATCATTTTCTAACAATATTTTTAGTGGTCGTTCAGAAGAGACAGGAAGGCCCTGTATGAAGCACTTGAAAACTAAAAGCAGGTAAAGGATGTTTGAAACCATTAACACCAACCATACTGCTTGTTATAGACTATCCCTCACAAGGATTCGAATTCAATTTCGATATAGAAAAGATATATGAAAAAAATATATTTAATTGAGAAAAATTTAGAAGTATACATTTTATAAATATTTAAATATATGTTTTCTAATATTTAACAAAATTAAAATTTACAGCGATAATATTAAAAATAAAAATAAAAATTGTTATAATAAAATTGTATACTAAAACAAAATATATAGTTTAACATTTAAAATAAAAAATATTTTTGTATTCATCTGTATATTCAATTAAACCATAAATTAAATTATATAATATATGAACTGAATCAAAATCCAAGTACTTGAATCAACCATATATACATCATAAACTATAGATTACTATATATTTTATTGAAGATATGTTATAAAATCTCATTGTATAAAAAATCAACCAGCAATACAATTATCATTATTAACGATAACCTTAGCCATCTCATGGATCTAGATAGGTGTCTAAGAATGAATGATTCACTGGAGGTTTATAATGCTAAAGGAAATATCTTGTGCGGAACCTAGTCTAACCCGGAATTTTTGAATTTTTTCCTCCAATACCATCAAATTTGGTAACTATGTGCTAAGCCATCATTTATAAAATAACCATAATTCTCATAAGCATTAGCATTCACAACTAATAATGAAACATACTTAAACAATACTTTTAGCTCTTCATTCACACATATTTAGTAACTCAACATGAGAATGTTCATAAAACTTGAGAAAATAATATTATTTCATTAAAGAGGAAATAATATATTTATATGTGTTATCGTAAGCTATGCTAGAAATTGAATAAGGAAGAGTCACTCTCCACCCAACCATAAGCTCAACTATATTGCAGTTTTCTTACAAATGATCAACCCATATCTAAATCTAATGCCTTAAGAAAAAGACCCACTAAAGAATTATAAAGGTTCAAATAAAGCTAGAGGCACTAAGGTCACTCTTCACCCAACTCATAGGCTCGGTTACATTGTAGTTTTCTTACAATAAGCCACTCCTTAGATAAATTTGATGCCTTAAATGAAAAGACTCACTAAGCGATTATCAAAGTTCGAATAAGGGTAGAAGACATGAAAGTCACTGACTCACTAAGGGATAATCAAAATTCAAATAAGGATAAAAGACATCAAAGCCACTCTCTTTCACACAAAGAAATTACTTTGTTGTCTTTCAACCATTAAACAAAACAAAAGCATGTTAATGTTCATAATATTTCTAGAATGAGCCTACCTAACACAAAATAGATTCTTTCTCTAATTAAGCAGTTCCTTGGTACTAGTTCCTCGGTGCCTCCCCTTTCTCAATGCCCTTTGTGCTTAGTTTAGAAAAAATAATAAAAAAATCTCGTAACCCTCTAGCTCTGACTTTGACTTCTTTATCCAATCAAGTAAATTCATGACTCCACATAGGTGGTTGTGACTCAAAAGACTTTCTGTCACCTTCTATTCAAAGTCATCTTATCCACGTGTGATTATGTTTCTCTTCTCATTATTATTTCCACTATGGTTTAGGATGCATATTTATTAGGCTATAAACCTATTAATGTATCTAGTTATATATGTTTACCTCTAAATAATGTACTTGCTTAAATTAAAAAATGAATATATACAACCCAGCTCATTAATAAACTTATAGCCTGATAAATATTGGTTTCCATAATTTCCAATTTCAAAGCATTGACTAAAAACTCGACAGAACGATGTAATTCCAAGTTGAGTTGTAGTTCTCAGTGCCTAAGATACCCAATCGAGGGAATCCTATTGTTTACCTACTGTCACATCAGAAATTTTAACTTTGCACTTCCGCTCCAGGAATCTTGGCCTCTCTACGACTTCGTGAGATATTTGAATGAGACTTTGCAAGAAATTTATGAAATAAAAAAGCGTATAATATCGTCCACTTAATGTACAGAATATTTAATATTTTAAAAATTATAATTAAAATACAATAAATAAACTCACTTCATCAACTTTGAAGATGTGAAACTTTCGCATATAATTGTTTACTCATCTAACCTACCCTATCATGAATTCAGCTACTACTTAAGAAGGTCTAGAAAGAAGGGTAGGGAAACTTCTACATCAACTTTGAAGATGTGAAACTTTCGCATATCATTGTTTATGGTTTCAAAAGGTACTAAATTCACTTATTTACTTGATATATATCACATAAAGAATATTCCCCAGTTATGCAATATAAGGTAAAGAAATTGTAGGTAGAGAATCTTTCATAATTATTATTTTTCAAATAAAAACTTATATATATATATATATATATATATATATATATATATATATATATCAATTATGGTGAATTAGTAGTTAGTTAGAATAATGTGGACAAGATTTAGGATCAAACTTTTTAGCTGTCACTATAATACTGAAAGTCTTTTTAGCTATCACTATAACACTAAGAGTATATCAAGTAGCCTGCAAGCCAAATATACCAAGAATATATGACTTAGTAAGAAGAGAGACGTCTTGTATTGACTACCAATAGAATTTTTTTTTAATACATAAAAGTAAAAACAATTTGGCAATTTTTTCAAAAAAAATTATAATACGTATATCACATTAAAATAAATGTAAGTAATAATGATTTATATTAATAATCATATCATTTCAGAACATATAATAAGCATCCATCCATAATAGGCATCAAAACACGTATTTTATGATACATCACATGTTGTTAAAATTAATGAAAAAAAAAAACTAACTTAAAAATTAACCAATTTATAATTTTATTTTAAATTATTATTTTTAAAGATAAAATGATTTAATATATAAATTAAACATATATACATTTAAAAAAACATGTAACAAGGTTCTTAACCCTGGATATGCACCTTCATTTTATCACAAAGATTCTTAATTTGTAAATAGGTTTTACCATACCATGGACCAATACCATGACACTTGTTCATATGATTTTTTTTCTAATTAATCAATTTAATTAAAGTGGGAAAAAGGAATAACTACTTTGCCCATAAACCTCAAACTTTGATTTGTGACTACTACTAAGAATATTTTAAAATATTTCAAGAAGTTAAATATCTACCATCCACTTAATAATTATTGATAATTAAATTAAAATTTTGTAAACTCTATTCCAAAATATACACGCCTATCAACATAATTAATAACATACAATGTGTTTTGTTAAGGCACTTTGTGGTGTAAAGGTCATCGGTTCAAAACTTCATAGGAAAAATCCAGCTAGGTTAAGTGCTAGTATGACTCACGTTGAGTGTTATCCTCGGTGATTTTGATGACTCATGCCATAAGTTAGGCATTCGAGTCATCTTAATGTTGAGATTGCAACAAGATGATGAGCTTAGTGGAAAGAAGTCGCCTTCACTAAGTGGGCCCGCAGGCTATTTTTGGCGCAAAGTCTATTTTTAGACTATGTCTATTTTTAGACATATGGATCATGTTCTATGAGTTGCAGGATGCTATTTGTGGATGGTTGGTCAAGTCGGAAAAATAGATGGACTTCTATTTTTAGACATATTGGGCAGAATATATTTTTAGATTGCCAGTCTAAAAATAGATATGTCGAATATTATTAGCTCTTAATAATATTTAGACTCTAAACATTATCTTATTCTCTTGGAGCACTTCAGTTAAGTGCACAGATGTGGCATAGGAGCTGACAGAAGGAATTACACTATTTCTGAGGGTTATGTGGAGCTATTGCATGGATACTTCAGTTAGAACTCATGTGACAGAGTTTGGTGGAGTTGATTGAGGAAGTTAGTGGAGTTGTATTCAGTTTAACTAATCTAAACATAGTTGAGCTATTTGTATTCGGTTTAACTAATTGATACAATTAGTGAGAGTGGTGTGAATTAATTATTAATTAATTCACTAATTATAAACTCATTAATCAACTAAAGAATGCATAAGTTAACTTCAGTGCATGGACAGTTTCAGTGGAGACCAGTGCAGAAATAGGTGAAAGAGCAGGTTAACTATCAGTTGTGACTATACTGTTGCTATTTGCAACACACAGATAGGTGGAGTAGCCCATGAGGATTGCGCGGTTCAAGCCAGGTGGTTTATCTATTTAATGAAGCCATCCCATAGCATTAATTACGCAATAGAGGCTGGATATCAAGTGGCAAAAGATTGGAGCATGTGTTTTGCTAGATCTAGCTTGATAGTGTGTAGCAATTGAGGGTGTGCATGAAGCTTGTGAGGCTTTTGTATACTATGATTGTTACATGATCTCCATGACATATAATATCTGAATAGTTGGGGTTTTCGGCACTAAGCACCCATTAAATACGTGATTCATATGTGTGATTGTTTGTGGTTTTAATGTGTGCATGCAATTGATTTTATTTCTGCAATTAATGATCAATGGTAGAAGAGATTCTGTATTATGCATGAAGCTAAAATAGTGTGTGATCAGGAGAATCTCGGTGAATAATATATCAGTTATTCAAATTTCTACACTTAAGACTCATAACCTAGCAAACAAAATAAAATTAACAAGCATATAAAACTTAACAAATTTAATATATATAGATATATTTTACTATATAAATTAAAATGATGATTCATATATGTAACCATTATATTTGTGATCTTCATATTTAAATTTAATTAATGATCAAATCAAAAGAAATTTAAAACCTTAAAAAGTAAGTTCTTATGAATATTTATTAATTTTAAATTAGATATTTGAGACCATTGTAATAATTATATTTATTCATAATATCTCATATATATTAGCTATTAATATTGTGCAATTAGAAAGAAGTAAATTATGTATACATACACATTATATATATAATGTTACCCAGGGGGACAGGAGTGGGAGAGGTTATCTTTCGCCCCAATAACCAAAAGGAGACACAATGTACTTGGGTAGGGAGACAATGTGCTTAGGGCTTGGGTTATGCCACCAACTAAGCAGATTAACTAGATTTGTTGCAAAGGCTAGAAATAACCATAAGAATAAAAATATCCATATTTATGGTATTCAAAAATTCTATGATAGCCATTAAAAAAGTGAACAAAATTCAAGGAAATTGCAACCTTCACATCCCTCTTATACTGCAAATAATCACAATTCAATTGAGGAGCTTTAAAATATAAAATTTTGTTATGTTAGAAGACATTTGATCAAAAAAGAAAATATGTTGGCCAACAAAGGCATAATTCTGAATTAGGGCATGTTGGAACATGGGGATGTCATAATAAAATATAACCCACTACCATCATTTTGAATGCCAATAAAATGGCAGGGCATAAGGCATATAATAAGGTGATTAGTGATGAGAGAAATCACCAGAACAATGCCTTATACATGTTCACGTTACACAAAATTAACCCATGAGCCACTAGAATGGTGACCCACAATACCCAAAGATAATATTTTGAAAATGCCCCAGCATAGCTGCAACTACCCATCAAAGGTATGAAGCATTAGCATGTGGGACATCTGGATGATTGATCTCAATCACAAAGATTACAAAGGGGGCTTGAAAGGCGTCAACCTTAATAACTTGCCCGAAATAGCATGCATGCTCTATGAAGATTTAATGGAGGATATTTTGGAAGATAACAGGGCAACAATCGAGGAGCAATGTTCGAATGGCACCATGAATGCGGTGAGATTGATATTAATTTTCATTGAATGGTCGCCCTTATCAAGAAGAGACTGAATTCAAGGCCCCTTAGTTTATACAAGGGGCATTGTTTAGTCTCAATGGTATATCCAAGGAGACGTCACCAGACATTGAGGAATAACAGTTGTGTTATCAGAGCTTGGGATAAGTAGGAGAATGGACAATGATATGTAGACACTTTTGGTCATGGAGTGGGATAAAATGAATTGTTATTTGTACCACTTGATAGAGATGACCTTGTTAAACAAATGATGCAAGCTGCAGTTAAAGAAGATGCAAAAAAATTGGAATTTTTGGACCAAAAATGTGAAACACTGCAAAGGAAATATGGGAAACTGATTAGGTGATTAAATTTTGGCTCAAAAATGAAAGTGTCCAGAAAGTCTTGAAACTAGCATCAAGTCGAAGTGCTTGTTGTTCTGAATCCAACAACAATTTTTTCACCTCAATCTAACACCATATGCTCAAGTTATTACGTTTTGATCATTTAGCCCAACAGCTAAAAAAAGAGCAGGTTGCTGACTGGGCAGCTGAATGGGATTCTATACTGTGACATCACCTAGGGTGACTATGCAGGTATAGACCAACCGCGTGTCCCCAAGTGGTAGGTTCTGGTTCGTTGAATTTTGGTTGCCTTTTATTGGTTCGTGATTTTTTAATTTGGACCAATGGCAAGGTGCCAAGTGTGTTGGAAAAATACTGAGAGGGGGGGGTGAATCAGTATTTAGGGCAAACTCAAATCTTTTTACTTTTCCTTACTTCAAAACCCATACGCTACTTTCCTGAAGCCAACTCGCGTATACACGCGGATATCCTTAATAAAACATGCGTATGCACAGAGATCTTTCAAAATAGATATGCAGAAACACATTTGACCTTGATCAACCATTAGATCAGATACCATACGCGCTTTTATTTAATCATACCTGCGTATATACGCGCTTTTCATGAAGAGAACCCGCGTATACATCTGTGCATTTTTCCAGAATAACCCTAACTTCCCATACGCGCCTTTGTTTAAACAGATCCGCGTATACACGCACTTTTTATGAAATGAACCTGTGTATAGATCTATAAAAGATAATTTTTGCAGAACAGTTCAGATCTATGAACTTACCCAGATTTCTTCAATTTCTTCAACAGGTTTGCGCCAGGTCTTCAATACTTATTTTCAGATCATCTTAGAGATTCATCAATTCCAGATCTAGAGATTTTGACCCTTCATCATATTCAAAAGTGCATCACAGATTCAGATCTATTGATTAAGAACAGAGTTCAACCATACAGATAAACTTCAGAGTGAGGTATTAATTAAAGCCTAGACACTTGCACACCCATTGCACAATGAATTTCTTCTCCTTAAATAGATCTAGCCTTTGACAATACCATGAGCCAAAACCATACAACTTCCAATGGTATTCCTGGACGGGATCAAATAGATAATCCAGCGCTCAATACAATGGGTCAATACCATGGTAAAGTACCTTGGTTTTATTAAATTAGAGCGCAATTAAGCATACGCGACTTGGCATGTACTTTTCCGCATACATACGTGACTTAGCCTCAACAAACCCGCGTATGCCTTGTGACATACCTTGTTTAACATTATTTTGGCACTTTCTGATATTTCTTTCTCTGGTACTTCTGAGCTGCTTGTAGAACATCAGATTTACATCATTAATAAACTCATCAAGCATCAAGAGCAACCTCATTAAGTAGGTTGCCATCATCTTCATCAAGTGGGTTGCCATCAAGGACAACACTCTGCATCATATTGCCAACAATCTCCCCCTTTGGACTTGATGGCAACCACGATGGTGTTTGATCACCACAACAAGATGGATACATGATATGCTTCCCTTATTCAAACACCATGTCACTCTCCCCCTTTGACAACAAGGGCAAAGGGCGGATCAAAACCAACACAAGGTTTTTTTCTCCTCATGTTGATAGAAGAGCACTGTAGATCTGATGTGCACTGAAGTTACCATGCTCCCCCTGAGTTCATGCTGAATCTTCAAAAAAAAATTTCAATGAAGTACATGACTCTATGACCTTCCTATCACCAAGGAATCATACTTACATCAAAGATCCAACCAAGTGGATTTACATATGAGACTCAAATACCCAACCAAGTGGGTTTACACAATTTTGACTCAACTACCCAACCAAGTGGGTTTACAAATTTGAACAAGTCCTTACATGACTGAATATTACAAATTTACATCATGGGTCTCAACATGACCTTTTCAACCAATTACAAATATGACCTTTTGTAACAAATACCAAAAGGACCTCAAAGAAGAGCTCATAATTCAGAATCATCATAATGCCAACAATGCATTATACTCAGCAAGGCTAATGCTCCCCCTGAACCTGTACAACAATTTACTCCTTCATCTCCCCCTTAGTTTGTGCATCCTGAACACTTTCAACAACAAGAACATCAAGGCATCTTCACCCAATAACAGAGAATGAAACAGAAATATAAGAGCTGAGACACCACCAGAGACACCAACTAGCATCAGAGAAACCAAACAGCACCACAGCTTGTGCTGAAGAAATGCTGACCCCGAAAAATTGTCAGCAACCACCCATACGCGGTTTCATTTGTATGAACTCACGTATATACGCGACTGTCTTTTATGAAACCCGCGTATTCAATTTCATCTTCTGAAATTAAGCAACTCTAATTTTCTGCACAACAGAGACTACTCCCAGCTTCTGTCTGAGATATTCGAACGCTTCCCTGGGCAGGGGTTTGGTAAATATATCAGCAACTTGTTCTTTGGAGGGAACATACTCCAATTTCACCTTTTGTTCAAGCACTTGTTCTCGTAAGAAGTGATACTTGATGGGAATTTGCTTGGTCTTGGAATGCATAACAGGATTCTTTGAGATACTGATGGCGCTTGTACTATCACACATAATGGAGATAGGAGGTGTACATTTGATTTGAAAATCTTGTAAGGTTTGCATCATCCAAAGGAGTTGAGTGCAACAAGACGCGGCAGCCACATATTCTGCTTCTGCTGTAGATAAGGCAATAGAATTTTGCTTCTTGCTGAACCAAGATACTAACCGGGGCCCCATATAGAAAGCACCACCACTAGTGCTTTTCTGATCATCAACATTTCCAGCCCAATCTGCATCAGTGTAAGCATGAAGAGTGAGATCAACATTCTTTGGATACCATAGTCCAAAGTCTTGAGTTCCTTGTAGATATTTGAATATTCTTTTGACTGCCTGAAGATGAGACTCTTTTGGATTAGCTTGGAATCGTCCAACAATACCAACTGCATGCATAATGTCTGGTCTAGTCCTAGTGAGATAAAGTAGACTTCCTATCATAGATCTGTATTCTGGTTGATTCACCGTGGGAGAATCATCATGAGAACTGAGATTACATCCGGTTATCATTGATGTACTTACAGGTTTGCACTCTTCCATGCCATACTTCTTCAGAATTTGCTTAACATATTTTGCTTGTGATAAGAATATGCCATCTGTATTTTGATGCACTTGCAAGCCAAGAAAGAATGTTAGTTCCCCAAGTAAAGACATTTCAAATTCTTGCTGCATAACAGAAGCAAATTTCTGACTCATATACTCTTCATTACTTCCAAAGATGATATCATCAACATATACGACCACAATCAAATGTTTATCATTTTCAGTTTTTGTGTATAAGTTGCTATCAGCAGACCCCTTTGAAAATCCTTGTTGATGAATATATTTGTCAAGACGATACTACCATTCCCTTGGAGCTTGTTTGAGACCATATAGAGCCTTTTTAAGTTTACAAACAAGTTTTTCATCATTTCCCAAAATGAATCCTTCTGGTTGTTCTATATAAACTTCTTCTTCTAGGTCACCATTGAGGAAAGCAGATTTAACATCCATTTGATACACTTTGATTTGTTGAAAGCTTGAAAAAGCAAGAAACATTCTTATGGCTTCAAGTCTAGCAACTGGAGCAAAAGTTTCTTCAAAGTCTATACCTTCTTGTTGAGTATACCCCTTGCAAACAAGTCTAGCTTTATTTCTTATGACATCCCCATTCTCATTTAACTTATTTTTGAATATCCATTTAGTACCAATGAAATTTTTGTCATGAGGTCTTGGTACTAATTCCTAAGTGTGATTCTTTTCAATTTGATCAAGCTCTTCATTCATGGCTTGAATCCAACATTCATCTTTGCTTGCTTGATTGACATTGCGTGGCTCAATAGTGGATAGAAATGCCAGATAGCTAGAAGATCCCACAAGAGTCCTTCTTGTTTGTACACCTGCTTCCTTATCTCCTAAAGTTTGAGATTCTGGATGATTCTTTTGAACATATCTGGATGGAGCTTTTTTAGATAAATTATCTTCAGGCTCTTCATTGAGTTCACTGTCTGTATCATTGTTGTTTGATGTAGAGGGACATATGTCACCATCGTCTTCATTTGTTGTTTGATTTTCTTCTTTTGGGACTGTAGGAGACTCATCAATAACAACATCAATACATTCAACAATCTTCCTAAGTCTTTTATTGTAACATTTATATGCCCTACTCCTAGAGGAGTAACCAAGAAGTATTCCTTCATTTGCCCTAGGTTAAAATTTTCCAAGTTTTTCATCATTATTTTTGATAAAGCATCTGCTTCCAAAAACTCTGAAGTGTTTCACAGTGGGAGGATTACCATACCAGAGTTCATATGGATTTTTATCACTATTTACTCGAACATGTGCCTTGTTAAGAATATTTACCGTTGTATGTGCTGCTTCTCCCCAAAATGTGTCAGGTGTTCCGGAATCATCAAGCATAGCCCTAGCCATTTGTTGAACTGTTCTATTCATTCTTTCTGCTACACCATTTTGTTGCGGAGTGCCTGCTACAGAAAACTGTCTTTTTATGCCATGTTGTTCACAAAAATCAAGAAATTCATTTGATGTATATTCTCCTCCTCGATCAGATCTAAGACACTTGATTTTCAGATCTAATTCATTCTCAACTCGTGCTTTGAAAGATTGAAATTTCTCAAATTCTTCATCTTTGTGTTTAAGCAACCCAATCCAACACATTCTAGAGAAATCATCAATAAATAGGATATAGTATAGTTCACCATGAGGTGACTTTTTCTTCACAGGTCCACATATGTCAGTATGAATGAGTTCAAGAGGCCTATTTGATGATCCTTCCTTGGCATTAAACTGCACTCTGGTCTGCTTACCGAATTGGCAAGATTTGCATATGATACTTTCAGGTAGAGTAATATTGGGAAGACCACGAATAGCATTAAGTCTGCTTGACTTGTTGATTTGAGAGAAGCTTAGATGCCCCAGCCTTCTATGCCATAGCCAGTTTTCTGAAGATTTACTCAAGTAACATTGTTCTTTGCAATTCTTCAATACATACAAGTTGCTTGGAGTCCTTTTTCCTTTTATAATTGTTTTACATGTATCAAGATCACGAACCACACATTCTTTTGAACTAAATACAACTTCAGTTCCTTGATCACACATTTGACTTACACTTAACAAGTTATGCCTTAATCCATCCACATACATGACATCATTAGCCTTCACCTTTTCTTTTAGAAACACAGACCCTTTTCCTTTAATTACAGCAAGAGTATCATTTCCAAATGTAACTTTCTTTTCCTTTTCTAGAGCACTGTATGCACCAAGTTTGTTTTTGTCACCTGTCATGTGTCTTGAGAATCCACTATCAATGTACCATTGATTTTCTTCTCCTTCTGCAAATAACGCTATGCCACAATTTTCAACCTGTAATTAATTCTTTTTCCATACTTTGGAACTTGAAGGAAAATGCTCTTTTGGCTGAACTTTGCTCCTGCACTCAGATTCTTCATGCCCAAAGTTATTGCAATAAGCACATTCAACTTCTCTTAGAAGAGGGGAAAAGTTGTTATAGGTATTCTTCTTTGTGTCAATATCAATCCTTTTCTTTCTTGCTTCTCTAGTCATGATGGTTTTATATGCAACACATTGAACAAATTTATGACCAAAATTGTGACATGAGAAACATTGTCCATTGAAGAAGAAATTTCTGCGATCATGAAATCTTCTACTTGTATTTACCTATTGACTGGTGTTTCTTTGAAAGACATTCCTGTTAGTGTTCTTTGAATTGAGATGATCACGCTTTACCTGCAATGATTCTTTATTCCCTTGCTGAGTGGCAAAATTTTGTAAACCAGCTGTAGCTGCTTTTAGATAATTTGGTGCTGAAGCCTGAGAAGATTCACCGGTATATCCAAGACCTGTCCTTATAAGAGGAGAACGTTGTGCCTTGATAATCTCATCTAAGGTTTCAGATCCTTTAGCAAATCTAAGATTTAGAGTCTTAACTTTCTCAAAGTCTTTTCTTAGACTTACCACTTCGCATTCTAATTCCTCAATGTGTTTCTTTGCTTCTTCAAACTGCTTTTCCATAGTCTCTATGGTTATTTTCTTTTCTTCTAAGAGAATTTTACATTCTTCTAAGTGTATTTTGAGTTGATTGTTTTCTTCAAGAAAGTCATTGTCCTCTGGAGCATCCCAAAAAGTATCCTTTTCTTCTTTAGATTCAAATTCCATGAGAAGTCTAAGATCCTGTTCACATTCTTCCTCACTGTCAGATAACCCATCACTGTCTTCATGAGTATAGTAACTTTTTCTAGTGTTAAACCGATTCTTATTCTTTCTGGCTACTTCCTTCCCTTTTCCAGGTGTTTCTTTATGAGGAAACTTAGCAGCATAATGACCAACTCTTCCACACTCAAAACATTTGAAAGGAAGCTTACCTCTGAATCGTCCTGTGCCAAGTTGGAGTTTCTTTACAAAATTTACCTCATCTTCTTCTGAGATATATCCTGATCCTTCTGCTTCTTGTACTTCTTTCCCTTTTGTAGAAGCTCTAAAGATAGCCTCTTTGACTTCAGATGGTCCTCCTCTTCTCATTTCATATGAAGTTAGTATGCCATGAAGTTGTACCATATTAAGATTTTGAAGATCCTATTTTTCTTCAAGAGCAGAAACTTTTGACTCAAATTTTGCTGTTAGAGATCTTAAAATTTTCTCAACCAAAGTAGATTCAGATATTGTTTCTCCCATATTTCTCATGCGATTTACAACATCATCAAGACGCAAAAATAAACTGGCAATATTCTCATCACTATGCATCCTTAAGTTTTCATATTCAATTATGAGAGTTTGAAGTTTTGCACTTTTTACCTTTGCGTCACCTTCATAACTTAGAATGATTTTGTCCCATATCTCCTTTGCTGTATTCAGTTGCATAACTTTGACAAATTCAGATTCAGTTAGACTTCCTGTTAGAGCATTGACTGCCTTTGCATTTATTTCATAATTCTTCTTTTCAGTCGGATCTGTTGGTATTGCAGCAGGATATTGATATCCTTGTTCAACAATGGCCCATACATCTGCTCCCATAGACTGAAGATAGGATCTCATCCTTATTTTCCAGAAGATTAAATTGCTACCATTAAAGAGTGGATGCTTGATTGATGCTGTTCCATCTTGATTGCTCATCTTGCTTGATCTTCCTTCTAGCGGCTAAGCTTTTTCAGAAGGACCTGCTCCGATACCAATTGTTGGAAAAATACTGAGAGGGGGGGGGGGGGTGAATCAATATTTAGGGCAAACTCAAATCTTTTTACTTTTCCTTACTTCAAAACCCATATGCTACTTTCCTGAAGCCAACTCGCATATACACGCGGATATCCTTAATAAAACATGCGTATGCATAGAGATCTTATTATGCAGATATTTCTTAACTTAGATCTTTGCAATATTCTTTCATCTGATGTTTATTTAACAGTAAGCATGTACAGTAATAACAAAATAAACCATCACACATAAGCAACACACATGAACACCAGGATTTTAGGTGGAAACCCAAGTCGGGAGAAAACCACCGCTGTCGTTGTCTCAACCTTCAATATTTTATTATAGAGCAAACATCATACAACCATGTACTGGCGCAGAATCATACCAGCACGCAGGCACCCACCTGCAGAAGGCTACAACCTTCTCTCATTTACCAGCCTCTCCTGGAAGGGAGCTACAACCCCCTGCTCTCGTTTACCAGCCTCTCCTGGAAGGGAGCTACAACCTCCTGCTCTCGTTTACCAGCCTCACCTGGAAGGGAGCTACAACCCCCTGACTAAAGGCTTCAACCTTCAGCACCACTGCAGACCACGTTTCATCAATTTTCAAACTGGATCAAACAGCTTCAACACAACCCTTCATTTATCAACAAACATACTTTGACCATTGCTTCCAACAGAACAGTAAAACCACTGTAACCAGAATATTAGATATTACCCAGATTTCAGAATAGATATGCAAAAACACATTTGACCTTGATCAACCATTAGATCAGATACCATACGCGCTTTTATTTAATCATACCCGCGTATATACGCGCTTTTCATGAAGCGAACCCGCGTATACATCTGTGCATTTTTCCAAAACAACCTTGACTTCCCATACACGCCTTTGTTTAAACAGATCCGCGTATACACGTGCTTTTTATGAAATGAACCTGCGTATAGATCTATAAAAGATAATTTTTGCAGAACAGTTCAGATCTATGAACTTACCCATATTTCTTCAATTTCTTCAACTGATTTGCGTCAGGTCTTCAATACTTCTTTTCAAATCATCTTAGAGATTCATCAATTTCAGATCTAGAGATTTTTCCCCTTCATCATATTCATAGGTGCATCACAGATTCAGATCTATTGATTAAGAACAGAGTTCAACCATACAGATAAAATTCAGAGTGAAGTAATCATTAAGGCCCAGACCCTTACACACACCCCTTGCACAATGAATTTCTTCTCCTTAAATAGATCTAGCCTTTGACAATACCATGAGCCAAAACCATACAACTTCCAATGGTATTCCTGGACGGGATCAAATAGATAATCCAGCGCTCAATACAATGGGTCAATACCATGGTAAAGTCCCTTGGTTTTATTAATTTAGAGCGCAATTAAGCATACGCGACTTGGTACGTATTTTTCCGTGTACATACGCGACTTTTCCTCAACAAACCCGCGTATGCCTTGTGACATACCTCGTTTAACATTATTCTGGCACTTTCTGATATTTCTTTCTCTAGTACTTCTGAGCTGCTTGTAGAACATCAGATTTACATCATTAATAAACTCATCAAGCATCAAGAACAACTTCATTAAGTAGGTTGCCATCATCTTCATCAAGTGGGTTGCCATCAAGGACAACACTCTGCATCATATTGCCAACAAAGTGGCCTAATCATAGGCGACCACATGGCACCCCGGGGGCATATAAAATTTTGGTATGGCAGGATTGAGATCTGTGAGGTTCAAACCCTTGACCTCCGGCTTCATAGTGCAGGGATTTTCCAATAGGCCACAGTGGTAGTTATTAATAGCATAAGGGTTGAACTACTATTTAAGTTTTCGATTGACGCTATTTGGGCAGTAGGGGTCAGGCTGCCAACCCCGGCCTCGAGTCACAACATTGTAATATGACCCATAGCGTATAATTTTGGGGCTTGGGGACCAGCCCCATCCCCTGGTCACGACTCCAGAATATAACCCGACGTTAAATGGAAAGGACGACAAAGTAAAGGGGCTTAGGTGTAGCCTGACCCTTGGTCATGATTATGCCCACAAGACCGCAAGCTCCGGAGAAGAGGTGCCAATGGAGAAGGAGCTCATTAGTGGCCCTAGCCATGGACATATTACCAGCATAGAACCTCGGTAGGGGCTCGGCGGATAGGGCGCTACGGAGGTGGCCATCCTGACGGTCCTATGGCCACCGCACATGACCGACTCGAAAGAGTTAAGGGGCCTGGAGAGAAAGGTGGGTTGTTGGCCCAACCCTCGGTCTCGTGGCACCCAACGTGACCATAACCTGAATTTTCAGGTGTTAGTTTGGCGGGTGCAGGCGTTAAGGCCCAGCCCACGGCCACATGGCCTATGTGCCCGAATTTTTCGCCTTAAGGGTTATTAGACGAATTAGTGGTCCAAAAAATTGCACCAACATAGGGAAAATTTTTTTGTCTTGTTAATGAAAAATAGGACAGATTTGTAGGGTGGTTAGTCTGTTGGTTTGATTTGTAGGTCAAACAACAACAAAACTACATGGTGATTTGTAGAGCCATACCTTTTAGAGTTTTTGGAAAAATTGAGCTCAAGAAGAGTCCACTTGGGGGTTTTTGGACACTCTGGATCTAATGGTGACCTCTATTTTCTGATTTGAGCACATCACAGGAGAATATTTACAGGTTCAAATCCAAGAGTATATGGATCAATCAAGTTTTTGGAGAAATTCTTAAAGGTGTTTGAGCATGGAGAAGGCCTTGTAGGGGTTTTCTTACCTTCTGAAGTTTACTGTAGTAGTTTTTACTTGCAGGGTTCAATTGATATTTAATTTTCTCACTATGCCATGTTGAGGAAAGTTTTTTTTATGGAATTCAATGTGGAATTGAAGTGCTCATTTTCAGTTTGGAGAGTAGGGTCTTTGTAGGAGACACCTTGTGTTGCTGAAGTTTTCATGATGATTGTATGTTTTCATGATGTTTATGTGAGATTTATTTGCAGGAGAACATTCCATTGAAGGGGAAATAGCCACATGTTTTCCTCGGAAAACTTTTATGTACTCCTTTTACAATGAATATATGGAGCAGTCTAGATATGTTGGCAGGCCTAAAGATGTATCCCAAGAGGGGTGAAATCCATCGCCAAATCCTTTGTTGTGCTCGTCATGTATGCATGTATGAGTTATGTGGTGTTTTGTTTCTTATGAGTAAGCTTACATGTGAAAATTAACTCATGTCTTGAAGAGACCTTTTGAAAACATGTTTTTTTTTAAGACCCATTTTTCCTTGCAAAGCGCTAGTGAACGATCATTGTTAGGAAGGAGAAGTTCTCCTCCAATTTCAGATCAGAAACTCCAAGCAATCCTGGAAGCAGAGGTGGAAATTCTAGACTTAAGGTTGAATAAGATGGAACCAAACAAGAACAAGGGAGAAAAAGATGTTGTTGTGGACATCAAATACTCTAGGAGCATGGAATGACAAGGCATGCTCGTACAAGCTTAGCAGGATAAAAGGAAAGCAACTGCTCCAACCAAGAATTACTTTGAAGCTAGGTCGTTCAAGTAGGTTTCTTAGTATGTTTTTGCGAATACATGTATTGCAAATACATTTTGTGTTTTGGTGCTTCTTGGAGGTTAATTAGAAGATATCAATATAGATACATAATAAATAGAAAGCACATTAGGAAAAAAGAGATTTACCAGAAATGTAAGTTCTTTCAATAATATGAAACAGACGAATTTGTAAGGTAATAGCCTTGCAACCAGACCATGTTTATAATATAAGCTTTATATGTTTCACACACACACAAAAATATATGTGTGTTTGTGTGTGTGTGTGAGAGAGAGAGAGAGAGAGAGAGAGAGAGAGAGAAACATATATATAATGTTGTCAAAATAATCTTCACAATATCATTAACTTTGATAAAAATAGTTGAAAAATATAAGTTAAAAAAAAATTATTGTTTTTTATTT
Organism: Pinus albicaulis; assembly: GCA_034641835.2. NCBI lineage: Eukaryota > Viridiplantae > Streptophyta > Pinopsida > Pinales > Pinaceae > Pinus > Pinus albicaulis. The sequence continues at coordinate 1,482,549,356 of CM076578.1, forward strand.
ATTTATTTTAGATTTATTGTCTTTTAATGTTGGCTTTTATATATTTTTTATTTTTTCCTTTATCTTTTTATTTTTCACATTTCTAATTCAAGAATAAATATTACTATTAAACCCCACTTCGTGTAGAATAGATGGTCTTAGGGCGTTCTATTAAGGAACTTCGTAGTAAAAATTTCACCACTTTGAGGAAAAAATCCATCCATACTAAGGACTGGTGTAGCCCAGGTCAGCTACGATCCTTGAGTGATTTTGACAATTTAGATGCAATAGCTTAAATGCCTCTGATTCAAATCTACTCAAGCCACAGGTTAAGTATACCATTAATCTCAGAACTCACATTACATAAAACACCTATTAACATTAACATATAGTATTATTATATTTAATTAATATAATATCAAGATAATATTATATATATATACTATAACACTTAGTACATTTCTATATTATTATAATTATTATGATATATTTTTTTTATAGTTATAGTTTATATAATTTTTATTAATTAAAGTAAGATATATAGTTGTAACTAATATTATAATATTATTTTATATACAAATTTATATAATACTAATTAAATAAAACTATATAATATAATTTATAAATAAATGTCATATTAATTATATTATATCTTGATGGAAAATGAGGGAAGGGGACAGGTCGAGGGTTTCAGTACCAAATTTTAAGGAGTTTTCTCTATCTTGCTTGATTTTTATACAATGTTTTGGTCAATTTATCATTCTGCAAGGTTATAAGGATTTTAAATGAGTGTCCCAATGGGTGGGACGAGGGGAAGCATCCTGGTCACCCCTCCTTCAAAATTGCTAAGATAAGAAATTTAAAGCATAATGCTGACAAAATGGATAGACTTGGAGGTAGTGGTACAACTAATGAAATGTAAATTTTGGGAGCACAATAGCAAGTTAGGATAAGAGGCAAGTGCATACCAAAGGCAACTTAAAACCCTAAATTTATAATTTCGCCAAACAGTTTGGAAGCTCATCGTTGAATAATGAAATACCATTCTTTCATTTGTAAGTTTGTTAGAGGATGACCTACAGAAAAGGAGTTTGAGCAGTAGATTCAACAAAAATGGCAACCTAAAGGAGAATTAGATTTGAGGTTAGGACCAAAATGGTTTTTTCATAGTTATTTTCTCCAACCCGGAAGATAAAAATAAGGCTTTTGAGGGCAGCCCCTATTTCTTTAATAATGTAGGAATATACATTCGACATGAGGAAGAATGCCTCAATCGAGAAAAGGACGAATTTTTGGAAACACCTATTTGGGTGAGACTTTATTCTCTCCCAATGGATTTTTGGATTCCAAACATTTTGGAGGGTATCGATATTGCATTAGGAAAATTTGTCAAAATATCATAGGTAACTAAGTGTGGGATGTATATGTCTTACACATGACTCCGTGTTTATGCGAATATTTCACAGCCTTTGTCGAAGTCAATTGACCTCGAATATCAAGGGGAAATATGGACACAATCTTTAGATTATGAACACATTCCTTTTCAGTGTCGCCATTGTCAAAAGCATGGACATCTATTTAGAGATTTCTTGACCCATAAGAAAGAACAACAAGGTTTTGGTTTGGATTTAAATGAAGGTTTTACAAATATTTCTTCTAGAAGAAGGTCGACTTGAGGTAGAGATGCTCAGCCTACGAAATTGATGGAGGATAAAAATACATTTATTTTCCTAGAAGATATGGACGAGGAAGTAGCACTACCATATAATGTCCAAATGATAGAAATGACTACGGATTTTGCAGGTGAGAAACATGCACAAAAGAGAAAGTTATTAGGTGAGGAATCTAAGGAAACAACGATGAAATATTTTTTTAATATCCATGGAATTGAAGAAGTTATGACATTGATGAGGGTAAATTTTGATTTCTTAGAATATGGGGAAAAAAAGTTGGTTAATATTCTAAATGATTCGGCTATGGAAGATTTTTTTGAGTTTTCAAAAGAACAAAGGGAGTGTTACGTGCAAGCATATCTTGGCTGGAAGAATAAACATGAACAAATTGGAGAACGAGGTAATGGGATCCAAATAGGGAAAGAACCAAAGGATAAAGGTAAAGAGTTGCTTGTAAAGAGAAAAGGAAGGAAATTAGCACGTGAATTTCTTTAGAGTATGAATAATGAACTAATCAATTTAAGACTAACTACAAGGATTTTAGATTGTTTTACTCCCTCTCAAAAATTATCACAATGAAAGTCATAACTTGGATCATTATTGGTTTAAATAGTAAAGGGAAGCAACGTTATTTGCTAGATAGGATCAAAGTTGAAAAGCTTGCAGTGATAATTTTGCAATAAATTAAGCTTTCAATGACCAAATTATGTGAGATAAGTGTTTTTTGTTGGAGGAGTTTTGAATTTATGTTAATTGACGCCCAGGGTAGTGTTGGTAGATTGGAAATTTTTTGGAATCTATTGGAATTTAATTTTTAAGACTGGCTAGCTAGCCCATGAATTTTGATTGGTAGATTGCATTATCTAGGATCCAAATAAGTCATGAGACTTACGGTGGTGTACAATCCTTCAGTAGCAGGAGAGAAAATGGATTTTTTGGAGAATATTAAGGTGCATAATGATGACATCTTGGACTATCTTTGGATATTATGGGGAGAATTCACTCTTATTAGAGTTGTTATCACTGTAAAATCAGACAAACAAAGATGAAATTATTAAATGTCAGGCAGAAGGATTTACAGGGTTGAGGCACATTAGAGAATCTAATTTTTTTTAAAAATATCTAAGGTCCAGAGGAAAAATCAAATTGTGCACTCAAGACACTAGCAAAATGCGCCTTTGCGCACATTTTTCTTCGATAGGAGTGCCTTTGCGCGATTTTACCTCAAAAAGCCGCGCAAACCTGAGAGTGGCGGAAGTCACTTTCTGGGACCACAAGGCACACTCCAAGAAAATGATCCCACACTTGAGGCCACCCAAGGACAACCGCCTAAGCTTCCTTGGGACCTCAAGGGAGCACACAATAAAATCGACCCCCTCTCTTGGGTCACCATCCATCAATGTACCAAGAGAGGGAAGGAGAATTTGAATTCATCTATAAAAGGACACCAAGAGATGAAAAAAGGGAGAGCACATTGTTATGTTGGCCAAAATTTCTTTGAAGCAATCCAGCAGTGTCTAATCCAGAGAAAAAGTAGACAGGGGATTCTATTATTAGCCATCCAACAACTCCAATCCTTTGGAGTAGAGATAGAGACCTTGCACCAAGTAGCTAGAAGTTAAAAACATCCTTGCATCGGGTCTTAGAACTCCATAGTTCTAAGGGCCCCTTGGAAAGTGTGTAAACGCACTATCTTTCTCCTTAATAGTAAACAATAAGAGGAGACATTGGTGCCACCGTTAGTATTATTTTTTTGTATAACTCTATATGAGCTTTCATGTTTTTGTATAGTTTAGTCTTGTTTTCTCTCTACATATGCTTACTAGATCATTATTTAGTGTGTTTTGTTTTATAGCATGTTCACTTACTTGCTAACTCTTTTGTTTATCTACTTGTGACCAAAAGCTTAAGAGGCATTGACCACTCCTCTTAAGCAAGTGTGGATTGGTACACTTGTGCACCAAATCCACCAACACAGGATTGGTGACTCCACATATTTTACTTTTTCTAGTTAATGTGGTTGTTCTTGTTGCAGGGACCTTTCCTCTGCTCTAGAGTTTGGCTTGGACAACCCCTCTTCTCTTCTTCTCTGCCTGTTCACTCTCATTGAGAGGCCAAATTTCAGAAGCTCCAAAAAATTTGTTGCAGGAAATTCACATGCATTTTACACAAAAAAGCGTGCCCAACTACGCGCATTCATCATTGACCTGCGCGATAAATTTTGTGCCTGTGTGAGATATTTGCGCGCGAAACCAGAGGTAGAAAATTTCTGCTATTTTCCTTCATTTCCTGTTTGTAAAGTGACTGGTATCCCATAGAAAAACTGCCAGCACTGTGTGAGGTGTCCCATGACTATTTAAAACTCATTGTTGACTACATTTGAGTAGTGTTAGGTGTTAGTTTTAAAATTTCAAAGTTTATTTTCGCAAAAAAACCACATAGTTTAAGTAGGGGGGAATATTACTTGCAATATGAAATAACTTATTTTTTGCGAACATAGACACCAAAAGAACATAGGTAATTAGTTGGAGTAAGTGGCCCTAGTCCACACATGATTAGCTAAATTTTTCATTTTTCCTAGTTTAAATTCATTAATTTTAGTTTAATTTTTGGCATTAGGAGTTGGGACTAGGATTTAATTATCCTTAAATAGCAAGTAATCTATGTTTCCTTTGCACCTTTTGGTGACCCTAGGCAAGCATATGAAAGCTCTCTTATGATAATTTTCCATCTCCCTTTGGTTGATCACTTATATTAAATAGGCAACATTGTAAGCATCCTATATCCGCACATGATTTTCTTATAGCAAGGAACAACCAAACGTAGATTAATAGGGGATGTGTAAAGGATCACCACATATCCACATGTCACAAACTAAGCGATTGTTCACTTCTTTCTCACACACTTTCACACCATAAGTGAATTAAATCCACCTTAAAACTAACCTGACTAAACTCATTAACTCTCCCCACAGGGGCCACAAGAGAAATTATAGTTTAGGTTAGGACCAAGGGGGTATGCATCCAATAAGCCTCCTTGGTCAGTTTACATCTTGAAACATAGAAGTTTACTTTTTAGGGAGCTTTAAAATCTGTCTATCCGCCCACGGAAAAGAAAACCCGAGCGCCACAGAGACCCGATTCAAAGGTGGTTAAGCTTAGGCCCAGTGCGTGCGGTATTATTTGGGGCTACCTGACCCGTCTAATACTCGGTACTAGTAGCTGATTTACCAAGAAGCTCAAGACTTGAATGCTCACGTGGGACGACGGTATTTAGTGGCCAAATCTAGGGCATCCTTCCCTATAGGTGACGGTGTAGGAAACACTAGATCCTCTACCCATTACCTTGGTTGATTCTTTGGCTACTGGAAGGTGTCGCCTGTTCTTTCGAGATGTTAGCCCCAGTTTGCAAGGCTCATTTACTATTGAGAGTGTGAGGATGTATAGGTCTCTACGATTTTTAGTATCACGCGTAAAGACAACCAAAACCATTTTTTGATTGTTTGATGACATAGAGATAATTTAAAGGGAAATTAACTTTTATTTTCGCTTTTTTATGTATGTGGTCACCATTTTTGCTTTGATACTTCACCTCTCATAGAAATAAATATTTTTTCCAAAACCATACCTAGTCGACACCATAACGGACCCAACAGGACCTTGTCGATCTAGACGTCTTTTGGACCTCCCCCCATTACCGGAAGAAGTTCCAAGTCTTTCGCCATTTAGGCGTCAAAGAAAGAACACTGCCACCCTTATCGGTTCATCCTTTATTGGGGCATATTTAGTTTGGAACCATCGACGGTCACCCAATGCCACACCAGTGGACACCCCCACAGAGTCACCACATTCCACTCCTCCCACAACCCCTAGGGGGCAGAGGAGCGCTACCCATTCGGGAACCCAAGTGAACTCACAGCCGGGTACGTCACAAAAAAACCCTATACCTAACTAGAAAAATATGCCTTCACAGTGTGTAATGGATCTCAACTCGTAGTCCCCATTCTTAGCATCGTTAAACTTTCCTGATCTAACCAAGTTAATGAATGACCCTATTACACACAACCCAACATGGCCACCCTTGCCCATGAAGCTCCCTTCAGAAATTCCAAATCTCGAAGGGATACAAGTGGAAGACCCAGGAAATCAAATTATGACTTTCCACCCGTGGTGTTCGTCAAACAAAATCATTGATGATACTATTCAACAGAGACTATTCCGGTGCACCCTAACCAGACTAGCTGTGAAATGGTACGTGGAGCAACCATCTGCTACACATGGAAATTTTAGCGCCCTAGCTACTACGCTCCTTATCTATTTTCAGTTACCCATCCAACACGATTCCGGGATGCAATTGCTGACCCATTTTAGGCAGACACCCACCATCCATATCTCGGACCATCTCCGCGAATGGCGGAGACGTCATAGTTTGTGCAAAGAAAAACTCGACGATCGAGTTCTACTGCACCTGTTCCTGAAAACTATGACTGCAGAGATTTTAAAATACACAGCAACTCAAAAACCTACGTCCGAAGAGGATGCCATCAGCAAGGTTCATCAACTCAAGATGATTTACACATAGTCAGGATATATTTACAATATCCTACCTAACGCCCTGCGCCTACAGACTTACAAATAATTTCCATGCGTGTCGAACTCTGCAGATGGTTTGATTGGGTCATTGACCCAAAGTCACCTAAGTGGAAATGTTCAGTACCTCGGTTACGCATATGATTCTAACCATAACATCCCGCAACCCAGTTATCACAGTCATCATGCACCTTCACAAAACATGACCAATAGGGCGCAATCGTACCACCATCAGCAAGGAGGTCCATATCCTCCATATCAGGGGACCCAGTATGCAACTAGAAATGATGACGGAAGAGCTCCCCCCAATATCCATTCAAAAACTAGGGACAAGGACCACAATATGCCCAGTCCCCAGCACAAAACCCACCCATGCAGAATAATGCATAGGTGAACTCTGTGCAACCTTCCCAAGCACAACCGCTCCAATAATACAATCAAGAGAATCCTAGATATCCTCCTAACACGACAAAGAAAAAGGGAAAAAAAAATCAAAGGGAAATCCTTGACAGGGGGGAAAAAATCAACAACACCCTTTGCGATCTCAGGCTAGAGGCAACTCCAACCGAAATAAAAACTAGGATCCAAACAACTCCCAAGGGTAGAACAAGAGGGTGAATCTTTGAACCAACCCTCTTGTTCAATTTGTGATGAATACGACCATTACACTCACCATTGTCCCGATCTCCCTAAGTTGAAGAAGCTTCAAGGTACTGTGGAAAAGGGGGATCCTCATAGTATAAATTTTTCATGCAGGAGCCTTTCCCCCATCAAGGGACAATTAGCACCCAACAGTAGCAAACAACTCCTGACGATTCCGGAAAAAACAACCATGAAATGTACATGACTGGCGAAGAAATATTTTTTCGGACATGGAACCAAAATTACTATACCCCACCAGACGCCAATTCGTCAGGGGCTAGCACGAGTGCACCAAAAACACCATTGACCATATCAAATATACCTATTTAACCTTTGCTAAAGATGTCTAAGGGACCAACTAGGCAAGCAGGAAACCATTCCAAAGAGGCCCATAAATATAGAATTTTGGATGATTTAGCCCAGTCTCCTACCTCCATGTCATCTTTGGAGGTATTACAATCATGCCCAAAGTAAAGGAAAGCCTTACTTTCCATGTTAGGTGCCATCGACCTTGTCGATTCGTGCCTAATGGCTTTCGATCTACGTAAAGTCACCCCTAGGCTTCCTTCGATGGTCACCTTCCAGATATCGGTGTCAGTCCAAAACATCACCATTCATCGATGTATCATTGACAAGGGTGCATCCACATGCATCATGTCAAATAACGCATGGCAGAAGTTAGGGTCTCTTGAACAAAAGCCATCAGATATCATGCTCAGAGCATAAGATGGACGCCCATTAGCTCTCGTCAGTCTCTACCAAAATGTCCCAATCTGTTTAGCCGACAAGAGGGTCCTTATAGACATCGAAGTATTGGATGCTCAACTAGATTACAATATACTCCTTGGCGGAAGTTATATGTATTCCATGTCAGTCATAGCCTCCTCTGTCTTCTGAACTATGATGTCCCCCCATGAGGATCACATCATTACTATCGACCAATTGACATACCACGAAAAACAACCCCTAAAAAATAATGTTGTTGTCCTACCCTATGTAGACACATCTGTCGAGATGCTTACACAGTACCAAGAATATGGCCCCGGCCAGTTCAAAACGTCGTCCATCCTTGGGTCATTCCTAGGAGATTCCCCTATTATACCATAATGATCATCTGATGTCACAGAGGCTCCAGTGTGCATGATCCACATAAAACACCGAAGCCATCCAAGAGACAAAGACAAGCAGTAACGACACTGAGTCCTAAGCTACGACAGCCTCTCTAGCCTACGCCACCTCCCAAACTCCTTTCCTCTTCCCCCCATCTGATTTTGTGTTGCAACAGGTCATGGCCATGGTGGTCCTGCCAAAATTATCATTTGCAATCCCAGTTTGGTACCTAGTCCCACCTACCACAATGGGAGTCGCACACATCAGCTCTACAGGGTTAATTCCCCTCAATCCTGAGGAGGCCCTAACTGTTAAGGAGACTGTCGCAAACATCCTTCAAAGGAAATTCCCATTGAAAAAATGATGGTTATGACCAAAAACAACAATAAAAAAGGGAAGAAGATAGAGAATCCCACCATGCAATGGGAATTAAAACCTTGCGCCATATGCAACATAGTAGGTCACCCTACCCACATCTTCCCAGAGCTGGATGAGTTAAAACTGCTCCTCATCTCTGCGGTAAATATCACAGCAATAAGTTCCCGTAAAAAGGAACCAAACACCAAAAGTCAAGGCAAGGCATTGCGTGCCAATCACGCATGTGCTATCTATAGCCATTATGGGCACTATACCCATCATTTCCCATAAAATTCGCGATACAGGGACGCCTTACATGCCATCGAACAATCATGTCAAGAGGATCCCTCCATCCAGTCAACTGGAGATGAACCTCACAACATTTTATACCTGCAGGAGGAATGACAGTCACCTGAAAGACTCTCGCTCATCTTCCCCCCTCCTATCATATGCTGCGCACTATGTGACGAACGTGACCACTTCATAGATGAGTGCACAACCTCGAAACTCATCCATAGGTGGTATCCAATAGAGTGTGTATAATATGTTGGTTTGTGAGCAGCACAATTTACATTTCCGATATGTGCTGGCAACCGCACTTTAGAACAATGGCATTACATTCCTCGATTTCTCTTAGCACTAGCTAGTCCACACTCAGCCATATTTTGTCTCTCCCTAGAAGATTACTTTGGCACTGAATCCATGGATAGCTCGACGACTCAAGAGGATGTGATGAGTAGATCCATCCTCTTCTTGTCAGCTGAAAAGCGGCTAGTCGGGGAACCTTTAGTCACCCCCAACCGCCCTCCACGGAGAAGACCAACATGTGCGCTATGTAACACATGCAATCATGTGGTTGCCACTTGCCCTGAATTAGAAGCACCATGTCGCTGGTACCCGATCACGTCATCAAACGAACAGGACGTGAACCCCAATGTTAGGATGTTTTTCCTAATGTGTCAAAGAAATCGCCATGAGCAACGTTGTACCTATATCCCGCAAGTATGCCCTCTAATTGACATGATACATCTATTAGAGATGAAATGCTAGGATATTATCAATCCAAAACCTAAAAAACATGATCGAAGGTAGATCGGCCATAGGCAGTCTAATCCATAGCTATTTTTGCATATTGGGCAATTTAGGAAGGCACGCCAACCAAGAATGACCCAGGTTCAACCTAGGATAACATGTGGGCTATGCGAGAGAATTGGCCACCAGGTCAATCAGTGAAAAAAACTGAAGAACCTCACAAACAGTTTCCTCATGGTCTCTTTCCTCTTGCAAATACATCTCTCTAACCAAGAGAAAATCATGCACTGCTATTGCCATATTTTCTCACACTTTCATCATACAATAAAATATGATCATATCCCGAAGCTTAGAGCGGTAAGAGCAGCATTAAGTCCACACTCCCCAAGAGAGTTAGACATACCCAAGCCAAAAACTCGGCAATGGCAGTAGAGGACCCTCTCCTCTATGTCTAATCCCTTCTGAGTTTCTACTTCTGGGACGAAGAGTAGTGTTGATTCCCACACAATCTACTGTTACACTGAAATTTTTCACCATGGCATTTTAGTACTCCCTTAGAAGTCTATAACATCAAAGTTCCTAAATCAAGCCTTGAAATTGAGAGAAAAGCTCATAAAAGTCTTAAAAACACTTGTACTGCACTTTCTCTTAGCATTGCCTGTGGTGCCGCACCTTTTTGTTCTAAACCATGAGGAGCTAAATGCAATTTTTCTTCATTAAGGGTGCGGACCCCTGTAAAAGGTAAAATGAAGGCAGAAAGTAACATTTAGAAGCCCAACAATCAAATTTGGAAGCTTCTAGAAGTAATTATCTGATCGAAGGTTCGCTCCTATCATGTATGTTCATTCCTTCATTATGTGAGCCTACCCCTTGGTTTATGGATTTCAATCCCTTCAAAAGAGCATCCTATCCCCTCTTATGTGGAGCTGTAAGCTCCTATCTTTTCCTATAAATTGAAGCCATAGTGTAGCTTCAAAGGGAGTTAGACTTTGAGAATTTTTGAGGAGAAATGCGGTATAAAATTAGACTCTCTTAACTGATAATTATGTGGGAATGATTACACACCCATGTGAATTTTAGCTGAGAGAGTGCAAAGCTTGTTAGAGTAAAGGAAATGCCTGTTCCAGACCCCAGGAAGGCCTGTACGACATCAAGGTGGACACGGTTGTAAGGCTCTTTCTTCATCAAAGATAATACAAATGAATATCGTTTTCTCAATGAGTTCTTTAATTAAGTAGCTTGTTTATCATGTTTTATCAATGAGTTATTTAATTAATTAGCTTATTTCTTGAATTCCTTGATCATCTTGATAGATATATAATTCGTGAATTAGTTTATCCTATGCAGGTGCTATTGATTTTTTCCATGTTTGTGATTGCAGATCTTTGAAGACGACTCTTTCAAGCAACTGGAAAGAAGATCATTACAAATAGCGCTGGACTACAAGTAGGTCTTCAAAACCCCTGTTGTAGCTAATCCTGAATCGAATATTATCTAGAGAAAATAGTTTTGTTTGTCTGTTTGTTGCTAGCTGTCCATAGGACACTTGGGAGGTTTGTCTTTTCCACAAGAACGACTTATCCATCCAACAAAATGGCGACCATACCGGGGATGGATCTTAAACTTCGATTTCTTTTATTTTTGACTTGTGAAACTATTTTTCTGATTTTGATTGATTGATACTAGCTTGGGTAATTTATTCCTGCAGAATCCCTGAAAAGTGCTTTAGAGTTTTTTATTTTTCTTTTAGGTTTCTGGTATCCGCACTTTTCTTTTAGAAACAGTGCGGGCATCTCCGCTCTTTTCTTTTATAAACAGTGCAGGACCGCACCTGTTTACACTGAAACCTGCGGACCCCGTGAAAATTTTTAGAAAACCTTAAAATTCTCTTTTCTAGATCAGTTTGTTAGATTCTCAGTGTATACCTAGACTTGTATTTTCTGTCAAAAAGCCTTGTGTGAATTTCTTTCAGCAATTTTACAATCTCATCAGTCTCTGTTAAGTTAATTGGGTGTTTTGAATATTCTTTTTTGAGAGATTCTTAATTTGATTTCCTTTGGTCATTACTTCGAGGTTTGTCTTAGTCTCTTAACAATTTTGCATATTTTTGCTTTTGTTTTTGCAAAAAAATTTCCCCTTCATTTGCCGGGGGGGCTAAATTGTGTTTGAGTGTTAATCATCTTTGAGTATTTTTATTTTTTGATCTTTGGAACTCTCACCCAATTTTCTTTACTTACACTTGATTGGTTCTTAGATTACATTATAATCATCTTGTGTTTGAGAATTCTCTTGCATAGATTACATTTGCATAATTAGAATTCTCATTTTCAGAATATGAATGAAAAATGTGCATAGATTACATTTGCATAGTTTTCATGTGAATTGTGCATAGATTACAACTGCATAGTTTACATTCTCGAAAAATCAATCGTAGATTTAGATAAGTTTTATTTTATTTTAATTTACATGTTTTTATGCTTGTTTTAAAAACACAAAAATAAAAAAATATGGAATTGATTAGCATTAGTTTTTCTTGATGAAATTAGTGCATTAGAGAATTTGTTATATTTTCTCTTATTGATCAATTTTTTGCATTGTTGGAAGTGAATGGAAACTCTCTCCTTACTTTAGTTAGGATTCATCGAATTGAAAATATTACATTATAATATTCGATTGCATTCAGTTTTGAGTCGGGTCATAACATCATTGGTTTTGTATCCATTTACCCTTTGAGTAATAACAACCTAAATAACACAGTGCTTAATTAAAATACATCTAGTAATTTTTACATTTTTAGGGCTCTTTCCACCAATCTAGCTCAGGATTAGTGCTTTGGAATAGGTTGTAGTTAAATTTCCAAAGCAACTAAAACAAACAAGTAGTCGATATTGCGGTAGGAAAATTCCAATAGTAGCATGTATGCTCTGGGAATCTCCTCCTAAAGGAGTCAAGAACGCGATCATATCCAAAATAGTGAGGTAATCAATCCTTCCTGATTGGGAACGATATAAGATATACACGCATTAACAATGGTAAACCTCAGATTGACCATTGTCGAGGAGCTTGGGGTCACTTGTCGGTAAACCTTGGATTATTTCAAGGAGCCTTCAAGGGGATTGAGCTTTGTTACTCTGCCCTTGCATGTGTATCGGATCGTAGATTGTTCCCCCAGGTATATTTGTTCCTGTTGGTGACCTTAGTGGCCATAAAATTTAGGATTCTTTCCCAAGGTGACAGTGGAGGGAAGATCCCACTGTACCTGGAGCAGATGTCGACTAGACTCACTTGGACTCTCTGGAGGGTTCTCTTCACTTGAGATGGCATAGTGGAGAAACTTGCACCGGTCTGTTTCATTAAGCAGGTTGTCAGGGTAACTGTTCCAACTGCCATTTTTGCATTAAAATTCTACGATGTTGGATTTGATCACCAACTAGTGTTTTTAGAGCAGGAATATACTGTTTGTGTGTGGTTTGACTCCTAGATTTGATAGCGCGTGTTCATTTCTTTGTTTTTACTTTTAGAGACCATAGGTGTGAATTGTGAATTTTAATTGTTTAGGTGTGAATTGTGAATTGTTAATTTTAGTTTTAAATTGTTAATAAAATTCAATGAAGTTGAATCTAATGGAAACTGTTCCAGAATTTACCAACCAAAGAACCCCTCTTAACGAGAATCCTAGTACTTTTCCTTGCTTTGGAAATGTTGGTCCTCCTTATATGGCTAAATTGTCATTACCTGGATTTACAATAGGTTTACCGATCTGGTTATTTTCAACTTCTTTGGCCTTGAATACTCCAATTGTTCCAACTCAACCGGATGCTTCACCTCAATAGAGTTCACCATCTCAACATCACCAACCTCATGTTGACCCTTTACCTTCTTTGCCCAATATGTCTTCCTCCCTTTCTTCCTCTTCGCTTGGTAAAAGCCTTAACGCTAGTAACCAGGTGGCTAAAAGAAGAAGAAAGGGAAGAAGAAGAAGAAGCAAGATAAGAAAGAAGTCAACTAGTCAAACATGGTTGCAAGTGTTAGTAGTGTTGAAGAAACCTCCAACATGCATCGTAAACCCAAATACCCTTGCAAGCTTTGTAAGGGTGACCACTTCTTTATCAATTGTCTTGGTATTCCAAAGGTCTTGGAAGTATGGTCAGAACATTCTCATCAACTTACCGTTGATCCATCAACCAGTGATAGTCAGGTTCCTTGGAAAAAGGGTAAAGTTAGGTTTCCTTGTAGGTTATGCAAAGGGATTCATCAAACTCACATTTTCCCTCACATGGATGAAGCCTCAAAATTGTTGGAAAACCTTCCTGTTCCACAGCAAGAACTTCCAACTAGTTACCGTAAAATTTCTCCCAACCTACCGTCAACTAACGGAGTGATTGATCTCATTCCAAGTACACTCAATCCCACTCTTCCATTGGAGAGTGAAACTCATATCACTCAGGTTGATGATCCTTTTGTTGATCAAGTGGTCGATTCGATTTCACATTCGGTCGATCCCATTCTCCCTATAGAGAGTGAACTTCATACCACTCAAGTTCTTCTTGTTACATCAGATTCTTCTACGCCGAGGGGCATTACACCTGTTCCTACAGATCCCCCTCCAAGTACCGAGGTATTTTCCTTTGATTGGAATAGACCAACAGAACCTCATCTTCTTTATTCTATCCCTTTCCAAATAATTGTGCAGGCTTGGCGTAAGAATGTGCGCCGCACACACGTAGATGAAGGTGCTTTTGTTAGTATATTATCCTCAACTACTTGGAAAGCTTTAGGTTCCCCTCATCTTGCGCTTGTTACGCAGAATCTGAAAGATTTTAACAGAACCATTAGTGAACCTTTAGGGATCCTTCCTAAGTTTTCGATTACTTTGGAAGGTAAAACTGTCTGTATTGATCTTATGGTAGTTCAAGGCCCCTTGGATTTCAATTTACTCCTTGGGAGAGACTACGTCTATGTAATGAAAGTTGTCGTATCAACACTCTTTCGCGTTATGTCTTTCCTTCACAATGGAAACATTGTGATTGTTGACCAACTTTCATTCACTAGTCTTGATTCAACTACCAAAAATACGACACCCCTAAGTCTTCCTTATACTAAAGTGGTATCTACCCTGCTGCGGGTTAATTATGTGGCAACCAGTCCCATGTTTTCAGTTACCGATGCAAGCGAGCCTCTCACTATTTTCTCAACTTCCTTTGACTTAGATCCAGTAATTGACATGGAAAACTCTATGGGATTATTTTAACATGATGTTCTTATCCCTTTTGAGTCCCTTGACATGTGTTCCTTTCATAGAACTGTTCTTCCATCTGATGAAGACCTCTTGGAAGCCATGATCAAGATGCGTCCCTTGACATGTGTTTCTTCTATTTGGAAGCCATGATCAAGAAGTCTGGCGAGGGTAGTTCCTATTACTATGTCAACATCGTTAAAAATTGAAACAAGTCTGGTGAGGAGAGTTCCTTTTACTGTGTCAACCTTGCTAAAAAATGAAATAGAGATATGAGGATAGTTCCTTTTACTGTGTAAACCTCGTTAAAAAATGAAACATGTAGTTTAGGATCGTTCCTTTTACTGTGTCAACCTCGTTAAAAAATGAAACAAGTCTGGTGAGGAGAGTTCCTTTTACTGTGTCAACCTCGCTAAAAAATGAAACAGAGATATGAGGAGAGTTCCTTTTACTGTGTTAACCTCATTAAAAAATGAAACAAGTTTGAAGAGGAAAGTTCCTTTTACTGTGTCAACCTCGTTAAAAAATGAATCAGTGGCCCATGAGGATAGTTATTTTACTGTGTCAACCTCGTTAAAAAATGAAACAGACCCATGAGGACAGTTCTTTTCCTGTGTCAACCTCATTAAAAAATGAATCAGTAGGTTATATAGGTAGATTGTAGAGAGTAGATATGAGGATAGTTCTTTTACTGTGTCAACCTCGTTAAAAAATGAAACACACCCATGAGGACAATTCTTTTCCTGTGTCAACCTCATTAAAAAATGAATTAGTAGGTTATATACGTAGATTGTAGAGAGTAGATATGAGGGAAGTTCTTTTACTGTGTCAACCTCGTTAAAAAATGAAACACACCCATGAGGACAGTTCTTTTCTTGTGTCAACCTCATTAAAAAATGAATCAGTAGGTTATGTAGGTAGATTAGAAATAGTACTTTATGAGGATAGTTCCTTTTTACTGTGTCAACCTCGTTAAAAAATGAAACAGGTCACTATGAGCATAATTTTTTTCTTGTGTCAATCTCGTTAAAAAATGAAACAAATCCTCTCCTATTCAAGTCGAGTCTTTCATCCGATCTCGTAAATGAACCTTCATTCCATCCAGCTTTTAGTAACCAGTAGTCTACTTAGTTGAATGAAATGAAGCTTGGGAGGCGTGCGCTCTAGCAAGTTACGCTTGGGGGGCATTCAAACTTATCTCAAGCATGATTTTTCCTTTGTTTCAAGCTTGTGCAAAAATGAAAAAAACCTTTTCAAGCACAATTTTCTCTGTTTCAAGCTTGTGTAAAAATGAAAAAAACCTATCTAAAGCATAGTTTTTCTCTGCTTGAAGCTTTTGTAAAAATGAAACCTGTCTTGAGTCGATTTCGGTTATTATTTTCAAGACTCGTTAAAATCATGAAAATCCCGAGATTATTTTGCTATCTTTCATTTTCGTAAAACACATGAAAATGCCGAGTTATTTCCATCTTTTCCTACTCGTTAATTAAATTTAAAGTCGGCCATATGAGTACATTTTTATCACTTTTTTTAACTCGTTAAAACTTACAGAAAAAGCGAAACTACTGAGTATACTTTTATCATTTTTTTGGAATCTTGAAAATTACGAAAAAGAGAAACCTTGGAGTTCTCTTTTAAGCCCTTTTCAGACTCTCTAAAGATGAAAAGATTGCCGAGTACTTGACTATTTGAACTCGTTAAAGGAAATGAACAGTCGTCCCTTCAGTATAAGTTTACCTCTTTTCTAGACTGAAATGGACTATTTACAAAAAATGTATACGTTGACTAATCATGGTCAATAGAGTTCTCTCCCGCATTATTTTATCCTTTTTCGGGCCTAAGAGACTAAAATTACGAAAAAGAACACCCATGGAGTTTTCTTAAGTTTTTTCTTCTGACTCCCTAAAAATGAAAAACACTGATTTTCTCCTATATTGGACTCGTTAAAATTTAACAGTAAAGGACCTGTCGATTACAAACAGGAACAGACCACTCCTTCTTAGGGTTTGATTTTAAACTAAGTTGGACTCATCCAAAGGATGAGCTTATAAACAAGAAAATTTTATCCTCCTCAAGTTTGTCAGAAATAAAGAGGTACTTGCCAGAAATGGTGGGGGAAAAAGAGAAAATGAATTGATTTGTTACACTTTGATTTAAAATCAGTAAACCACTCTTGAACACAACACTTTTTGTCACACTTCTACCTGGGTTGGGAAAATCCTTTGCCCATCAGTTAATCAAACCACATTGAAAGTCTTCAGCCAGTTTCTAGGTATTATCTTAGGGAAACTGTTACCAAACCATCTGCAGTGTTGTTATGTGTTCAAGAGGATATTCAAACAAATCATTCATCTGCAAACATTTGTCTCCATTTGCGTTGAACATCCCTGAGTCAGTCCTAGCAAAAAATTTCTTCAAAACTTGATCTATGGTTTCGTGTTGTGAGCTTGCTTACGATGGGTCACTTTCTATCGACGACAGCATATCATATAGGAAGTTGATCTAGAATCTGTCAGTACCTTGGAATCTGCATGCCTTAATGGCAGGTCTCTTGCCTTCGACGACAGGTTGCATCATTGACCTTTGATCGAATGATTCCGTGAAATGTTCAAATTCAGATCACTTATTCACATTTCATAGATACTACTGAGTACTTTGAGAACCATTGTCATTATTGGTGGTTTCTCTCACACTTGTTAATAGTTCACATCATTGACTGGTAATCAAGTGGGTTCTACCATGTTTGACTTCAACATAATCTCATGGATAGAACCGTACTAATTCGGGAAGCAGAAATCAAGACCTTGGATCTAGTTTCCACCATCTAGGTTGTGAGGAGTTTTATTATTCATTATGCAGTAGACTATTCATTACAGATGGTTGCATCCATGCTATTTCTACAATATTGATGTAATCTTAAAATCATTTCTGTATCAGAACAAGTTTAGTTAGTTTTTGATCTGAGTATGGGAATGCCTACCTAAGTGATGATATATATATGTTTTGCATTGAATGTTTTTATAGGGTTCTGACTGGGGTGTCAACAGGCTAATCCTTGAAATGATAAAGCACATCACTCTTCGAATGCTCTCGGACTTCACACTTTATGGGGTAATTTTTTACACTGAAATTTATCACCATGACGTTTTAGTGTTTATATGGGTTCATCATTACTCATATATTACTCCCTTAGAAGTCTATAACATCAAAGTTCCTAAAATCAAGCCTTGAAATTGAGAGAAAAGCTCATAAAAATCTTAAAAACACTTGTACCGCACTTTCTCTTAACATTGCATGTGGTGCCGCACCTTTTTGTTCTAAAGCATGCAGAGCTAAACGCATTTTTTCTTCATTAAGGGTGTGGGCCCCTGTAAAAGGTAAAATGAAGGCGGAAAGTAACATTTAGAAGCCCAGCAGTCAAATCTGAAAGCTTCTAGAAGCAATTATCCAGTCGAAGGTTCACTCCTATCATGTATGTTCATTCCTCCATTATGGGAGCCTACCCCTTGATTTATGGAGCTCAATCCCTTCAACCAAGAATTCTATCCCCTCTTATGTGGAACTATAACCTCCTCTCTTTTCCTATAAATTGAAACCATAGTGCAGCTTCAAAATTTAGTTAGCTAGTGAGTTAGACTTTGAGAATTTTTGAGGAGAAATGTTGTATAGACTCAGACTCTCTTAACTGATCATTATGTGGGAATGATCACACACCCATGTGTATTTTAGCTGAGAGAGTGAAAATATTGTCAGAGTAAAGGAAACGCCTATTCCAAACCCCAGGAAGGCCTATACGACATCAAGGTAGACACGGTTGTAAGGCTCTTCTTTATTAAAGACAATACGAATGAATACCATTTTCTCAATGAGTTCTTTAATTAAGTAGCTTGTTTATCATGTTTTATCAATGAATTATTGAATTAATTATCTTATTTCTTGAATTCCTTGATCGTCCTGATAGATATATAATTCGTGAATTAGTTTATCCTATGCAGGTGCTATTGATTTTTTCCATGTTTGTGATTGCAGATCTTTCAGGATGACTCTTTCAACCAACTGGAAAGAAGATTATTACAAATAGCGCTGGACTACAGGTAGGTCTTCAAAACCCCTGTTGTAGCTAATCCTGAATCGAATATTATCTAGAGAAAATAGTTTTTTTTTGTCTGTTTGTTGCTAGCTGTCTATAGGACACTTGGGAGGTCTGTCTTGTCCACAAGAACGACTTATCCATCCAACATCTACTCAGTTCGCATGGTGGTACCGTGCACCATTTGCACCGGCCATGACTATGAACCATAGGCATGCCCACTAATGGAAAAATTCAGGCACCTCTTTACCAGGCACAACTTCCATTTCCCGGAAAATGCCCAGCCTAACGAGGAATCTAGCCTTGTGCTCATGCGAGCTCCCATGATGGAAATTCCTCCCCCACCAACCATGACTCTGGATGTCTTCTCATCTGTCATATGTTTCGATTCAGCTGCAACTACGAGAGTATTTGTACAAATGACAATGCAAACCCAATCCATATGCACTCTGTCAACCATGTATGGTTCCACCGCATCGACGATGGAATCCTTTTCGTGTCTATCAACTAGCTCCGTTCAGACTAAACCTTGTCCGCACAGCCTTGTGCAGAATCAATCCCCCTTAGGACCCCTATTTCATTCAGATGAGTACATCCTTGAAGCCATGATGGAGTCGGATTATCCATGGGTGCAATGCATCATCGCTCGCTTTTTCTCCCAAGAAAAGCATTCAGTCCTGACAAGATAAAAGAATAAGATGTTTATCCGATTGAATCAAAGGATTCCCTCCCATCAGGGAAAGTTGATTGGTTCAAAAACCCCATCCTGATGCCTGATGCATTAAAGGAAGGAAACATGTCAAACATTTCACCTACCGTAAAGGTGAATATATCTCAAAATCCTAGAAAGGTCGAAGAATCTCACTAGGGGCAGCATGTTCACTAGAAGAGATAACCTCTTATACCCAACTGCTACAAGAGTATAGATATATCTTCGTGTGGGACTAGTAGGAGATGCCTGGGGTTAGTGCCACTATCGTAGAGAACCATATTGACACCTGGCCTGATGTACCACCAATACTCCAAAAACAACGTCAACTTCACCCATCCAAGGCAGAAGCAATAAAACTAGAAATTGACAAGCTTCACAGAGTCAGGTTTATCCACCCCATTGCTTACACATCTTGGGTTTCCAATGTTGTTCCCGTCATGAAAAATAGGGCACCATATGTGTTTGCACTGATTTTCGCTATTTGAACAAAGCATGTCCTGAGGAAAATTACCCTATCCCATTCATCGACCAGGTCATCGATGCTTGTGCGGGTCATGAGGCTTTTTCCTTCTTGGATGGATTCTCTAGGTACAATCAAATTCAAATCCGCCACACCGACCGGTACAAAACTGTGTTCACGATCCCCTGGGGCACTTTCGCATACAAGGTAATTCCATTTGTCCTAAAAAACATAGGAGCCACCTTCTAGAGGGCCATGAATTACATATTTCATGACTTGGCACACCTTATCCTCTCCTACTTGGATGACCTCACTGTCCAATCCAAGAAGCGTTTAGAACACCTTTAGGATCTACGAATGGTATTCCAACGATGACGAAAATATAAACTGCACTTGAACCCCCTCAAGTGCATCTTTTGCATCAAAACAGGAAGAATTTTAGGTTTTATCATGTCCCAGCAAGGAATTTGAGTGGACCCCCTCAAAGTCCAAGCCATCAAAGAGGTACCTCCACCTTAAACCCTCAGGAAACTACAAAGCTTGCAGGGAAAGGCCAATTTTCTAAGATGTTTTGTCTCAGATTACGCCACTTGCACTCAAGGATTCCTACGCCTCCTTCACCAAGATATCCCATTCAAATGGGATGACTACGTCCAACAAGCGTTCGATGCGCTGAAAGACACATTGTCTTCAACACAATTGATCAGTCCCCCAGACTACAACAAAGATTACATCCTGTATCTATCAGCATCTGAGACTTCTTTGGTTGGATTATTGATCTAGGAGGTCCCAAATGGGAAGGAGCACATAATCTACTACGTGCGAAAAACCTTATCAAGCCCTGCATTAAGATATGAACCTGAGGATAAGACTAACTTAGCGCTAATTCATGCAGTCCAAAAAATTCGCCACTACATCATCTTAAAAACCAAAACAGTCATCGCAGATATTAATCCCATCAAATATCTGCTCATGCATCGCCTAACGAATGACAAATATGCCCGCTAGATAGTCATTCTACAAGAATATGACTTACAATTTCACTCCCCTAAGAGAAAAAAGGCATTAATCTTAGCAGAGTTCATTACGGACCTCCCAAGTCACACCAAAGGATCACTAGTAAAGGATTCATTGTCGGACGAACATCTCTTCTTGGTAGAAACCGATGACCCTTGGTATGGAGATATCCTCCTCTTCTTACGAACCCAAAAGTTCAAACCCCATATTACTCGAGACGACCGTCAATGAATTCGCCATCACGTTCCCTGATACCTCCTTATGGGAGATGTCTTATACTGACAAGGCATCAACACCATCTTACATCGATGCCTTACCCACGACCAAGCGGAACAAGCCCTTAATCACTGCCACAACGGAGCTTGCGGTGGCCACCTTTCCAGAATGGCCACTACCCAAAAAGTCCTACGAACAAGATATTTCTGGCCCAATTTATCTGGTGATTGCATTTCAGCAGTCAGGAGGTGTGAGTGATGTCAACGCTTCGCTCATAAGGCAAGAGCCACTCCTGCTCCCCTGCACCCTATAATATTCGCTGGTCCCTTTTGTAAATGGGGGATCCACTTCATGACTTGCAACCCTGCATTGTCTGGAAATCACAAATACATAATTGTGGCTTTCAAGTATTTCACCAAGTGGGAAGAGGCTATGCCCACATATGACAACACCGTAGAAACCGTTGCACAATTTCTGTTTAACCATTTCATTTCCTGGTTTAGCATACCCAAAGAGTTAGTCTCCAACCATGGAAAACACTTCAAAAATGAAGTTTTCCAGGAGCTATCTCACCATCTCGCATTCATACATGAATTCACATCACCATACTACCCCCAATCCAATGGATAGGTAGAAGCTGTGAACAAAGTCCTTAAAAATATGTTACATTGTATGGTGAATAACCACAAAAAAAACTGGCACCACATGCTTTTCTCTGCCCTGTGGGCATACTACACGACCGTGAGAACATCCACTGGGTTCACACCCTTTCACTTGGTATACAGAGCCGAAGCCGTGATTCCCATAGAACACGAGATCCTGAATTTACATGCTGCCATCAAACTCCTCGATGACACCCAACCTTTAGAACAACATCTAGTAAAACTAGTGTTCGTCGATGAAAGCCGACGGCAGTCGCTGTAGCACAACAATGCCCACAAAAAATGGGTAAAAGCATCATTGAATCACCACATCAAATCTCGTTCATTTACAGAGGGAGAGTTATTCCTCCTCTACGATATCATAAAAGAAGCCTTAGGGCTAGGAAAGTTCAAAACTTTGTGGAAATGACCCTACATCATAAAACATTGTCTCCTCAAGGGGGCATACATATTAACAGAGCCGAATAGAACATGCCTCAGCAACCTCGTCAACGGCCTTTACCTAAATAAATTCTACCCATAAGGGCCAATATGGCCCACCCCTAGAGTCAAAGTACATAGACCAAACACTTTAAATCTTTGACCAAAATACTTGTCACAAAAAATTCTCTAGTGTCACAATGGATTCTCAACCCAACTATTACTTTGGATTCGCTAATGGAGCATCAGGATGGTCTCAAAGTTTATTAGTAGCTGCCTGGGTCATTTATTACCCTGACCTATCACCATTCTTCACCAACGGTGTATGCATCGTCTCAGTGACAAACAATCAGGCAGAATATGATGTCGTCATTGGACTTATGTGCGATGCCCTCAATCAAAGCATATGCCATTTGCATATCTACCTCGATTCCTAGTTAGTGGTCTCACAGTTAAGCCAAGATTTTGAGGTACGATATTTAGATCTGTTTAGAAGTTATTTGTGTGCAAAAATATTAAGCTATCAATTTGATCAAATTACATTCACACGTGTACCAAGAAATCAAAACCAAACAACTGATCACATAACTAACAATATCCTAAACTGGAATGCATGTCGGATAAACCAGCATACATAAAAACCAAAAAACATAAAAAATATAGATACCCATCAGAAAAACACATAATCCATAAACAAATATCAAACAGGGGACACACCATGTAGAGCCTCAAAAAAATCTCTCTCATATATAGCAAAAAATATGTGTCTGAGTACAAAAAATATTGTGTCTGACTCATAAGTCAGCCCAAAGATACACATATACAAGTCGACAAAAATAAGGGAAGCATCCTCATAATGGGTGCTTTCCCTGTGTACAATAAATCCTCTAGGGCGGTGCCCCCCCAGGTGGGGCACCGCGACCCACGACCGCTCCCGGTACCAGTACTCGAGCCGCTATCAATATAGAGATCGCCACCCAACACAAAGTCGACCGATAATCACTCTCCTATGCCATCAAGTCTCTAGCCATGCATCATCGAGGTCATCCACAAAACCTTGAGTAGGAATCCCCTGGGTCAAGCATTCCACTCGACCCCATGCATCCTCCTAAACTCAAGCCTTGACCCCCAGAGCAGCCATCTGCTCTGTCACCTCTGCGACACAAGCCTCCATTGCCTCGGTGCAAGTGATTGTGGTATCTCACTCCACAACAGCCGAGCTGCTACCCTCCCCTGAGCGACCGACCTCCCCGCCAGGTGCTCCAACTTGAAGCTGCATTGGAGCCCCTTCCTGTCCCCCACCTACACGTGGAACACCTCCAGGCCTCCAGATCGGATCATATCCCACCAATCGAGCCACGAGATGCCTGACCTTGCCAACATCTGCAAGAGTAACAACGTTATGTCAGTGTCATCATCATGCACCTATAAAACATAAATAGTAAATTAAATGCATAATAAAACACAAAAACATACCTGCTGCCCCCCATGCATACCCAATAGAAAGACCCATGTCTGGGTCTCCACGGAAGTCCATCACGCATAAGGAAAGGAAAGAACATATGAGGATTTCACTCAAACCAAGCCTCTGTGGTGGCATTCCAATAACACCCCACTCGAACTCCACAACCACGAGGCATCACGAGGGCCCACCTCCTAATACAAGGCTCTCGAGGACCCCCAGGAGGCACAACCATTATAGGCCTCAGCATAACCACTCGCTCATACATAATGCTTCACAAAATACTAGCACATGTAAACAGCTTTGATCCATCCTGGACCTTGGAGAGCTGAGCCAGCATCCCTTCATAACAGTGACGGGAAAAATAAAAAAAGCAACCAGCCCTCAACCGGCACAGAACACCAATCTATGGGCCCGACACCCAATTGGGCACAGACGACCCCGCCCGTCTCACAATAGTGGCCAGAGCACACTGCTCAGCCAGGTCAGTCACTAAGGCTATCTAAATACACCCCTCCGTAAGAGGTGCCCCGCCACAATGGCCCACTGAGAACCACTTAAGATCCACTCTTTTAGGGGGAAGCAGATAAGGAAGTGCCTCACCTTGAGGCAGGAGCCCGTTCACAAAATAGATATCTATCTCGAGACAGATAGTCAGGTCGCACCCCCGCAACACTATGACCTTGCGTCGCCTGTTCCAGCATCAGATCAGATAACACAAAAGACGATCTTGTGATTGTAAGAGGTAATTCTCCATGACCTTGAGAAGACCCCAACGTGCCAACTACTGGCGTGCAATGGCATCAGATGTCAAAGCGATCCAGAGGTTAGGCCAATCCCTCTCCCTCCACAACATCCTGCCATAAAAAATGCACACATCAGTGACATTAAAAGCACCAAAAAATTGACAAAATTTCCCAAATATTTTTCAAAAAAATTCTTTGGCTCTCCGTGCACCCTTTTCTTAGACATGCGCGAGAGATTTTTGCCTGTTTTTCTCCCAGATGCGGAAATGGCATGCTTAACTCCAGTACAAGTGCGATAATTTTGCGAAAAAACCCTCAGTTTTGGACGAAAATTAATCGCATGTGCCTTAATTGCTTGTGCAGTCAAGGCAAAAATTGACCTGGGTTTCGTACAAACCTATTATGTATGGACCCTAACCCCGACAAACTAAAAAAATTAAAATGTAAGATGTCATGGGGCCTACCTGACTAAAGAATCGCAAGTCCCGGGTACTCAGGTTGACCGCAACGGCAAAAACAGCTCTGCAAAAGCCTCTGACCTCTCAAAACTTCAAGCACTCAAATGTCCCAAATGAACTTAAATGAGCCATATTGGCCTATATGTTGCACTTTTAAAATTGTTTGGAGGACCATAACGAGAGCTCAGAAGGCCCAATTTCATAACCGAAAGTAACACAGTGAACAACACCTCATAACACCCAAAGGAGGCCCTACACGTTCACACCTCCAAAAAATTAATATTTCAATGCTGGCAGGTATTCCCTCTCTCATCTTCTTTTCATTTAGCACATGTATTTCAATAATATTTTAATGAAGAATATGCTTTCACTTGGGGCATTTTGTTGTATTTATTGTGCAAACCACCCATCGCTCCATCCACTGTAATATTCCTAAATTAGCACACAGCTAATTGGAATATTAAATTTTAATTTTTCTCTTAGTTAGAGGAATAAGAGGGTAGGGAGACCCATAAATCTCCTTAGTAGGAATAAAATACACTCCTATTATGAATGGAGGTCATATAAAAGCTGGATTGAAGACCCTTAGGTGTGAAAAGGGACTAGATCATGAAGACTTGGTCAACTTTGACCAAATCAAACAACGTTGTTATGGAGGAGTGGCATTAATGGTGGGACAGCGTAGTTTTGGAGGGATATTGATTGCATGATGGTGAAAACCCTAATGAGTGGGACCCAAGGTGGGAAGGCTCACATTGTTTTTAAGGAAGAGGATGGAATCCATATGAGGTATGTTATGATTATTATTTTGATATGTCTGTTTAGACTTTCTTGCTCTCTTCAACTATTAAGCTAAGATTGTAGTGATGTTTAGCACAGGGTGTTCCCGAGTGAGAATCTCACCTCTTTCCTTGAGAGGCCTCTTGGGAGAGTATTGGTCTATCATTTCCACACATCCGACATTCTTACCAAGCTTAAGTCTTCAATTACAACATAGTTTCTGTTTAGATTTGTGTTGTATTTCAGGGTGTTGCAGTGGAGGGTAGAGAAACCCACTTTCTGAGCTATTTTTCCATAGGAGGA
This sequence comes from Pinus albicaulis, assembly GCA_034641835.2. Classification (NCBI taxonomy): domain Eukaryota; kingdom Viridiplantae; phylum Streptophyta; class Pinopsida; order Pinales; family Pinaceae; genus Pinus; species Pinus albicaulis. Next base: position 1,482,575,300 of record CM076578.1, read on the forward strand.
AGGATTCCTTCTCTTGGGAGATCAACAAGGAGGGTTCTTGGGCACATTTAAGATATTTGGCACCAGGCCAACCCATCCCCATCATTCATAGCATAGTTTCAGTTGGGAATTGCATTATTTTTTAGGGTAGCTTTAGAGGAGGATCTATGGGCTCTGTTAGAGCATTTTCCTGTAAGTGAAGGGTTTAGCTTTTCATTGGAGGAGATCCTTGAGGAGATCTACATCAGATCCATATTATTTCAACCTTATATTTCATGAGATTCATTTTGTAGTGACTCTTCAGTCCTAGGGTTGTAGATCACCATTTGTATTTGGGTGCATTTATGAAAACCCTTCCCGGGTTCTTTTGGAAAGGTGTCTAGGAGGCTAGATCTTCACTCCTAGCATTATTTGAGCTATATAATAGTAGATATATATTGATCCATATCTATGTATAATTTTATGCCCTAAAAATTATTTTTCTTAGCTTAGGGCATTTGTATGAAAGTTATTTTTCATGTGATGGCATATTTTGCTTGTAGATGCTTATTTTGTATTGCTTGAGTGACTTGCTCCTCAAGATATTGTGCCTATTATTTGATGATATGATTAATAATATGGTTGTAAATTTGTCTCATATCATTGTGTGTTGATTTATTTAATGTTATTTCCATTATTGTGTTCATTCATTGCTGCTTCCCCATTTGGGAATATTACAGTGGTATCAGAGCATAATCTTGGCTCAGCCTGTGGATCTCAGCCATTATGATATTAGAAGAATAAGAAGAAGGAGAAAGAGATCAGGATGGTGGAAAGAATGATTTTTATCTCATATCTTTTCAGATCTAATAAGGACCTCACCAAGGAGGTCAAGAAAATAAAAGTGGAGAAAAGGAGTGAAACCACACTAGGGTTTCAAGATGAGGAAGGTCCATGTACTTCCTATCAGCAAAAGGAAGATCTGGTATTGCATAGAACTCCGAAGAAACATGCTATGCCCTTTTATTTTGAAGACAAGAGGCATGGAGATGAAGGACACTTAGATCATGATATTATAAGTGATTATCTTTCAAAATATAAGTCTCAACCTAGAGCTTTCAAGGAGAATCTAACTCTCCCACAGTTCATTCAACTCAAAGAAGAAATGATACCTTGCATCGATAGAAGAATAAAGGGAAATAGATTTTTATTGTCCATGTTTGATGGGTCATACTCATGCACAAAAAGAGATTGGTGAATGAATTTGGATGCATTCTTCATACTATATCCATTGGTAGAAAGAGAAGTTGTTGATATAGCAACGCTGCACCTTGAGGGTGAAGCAAACATTTGGTGGTTCAGCCATTTGATTCATGCAAGAGTGACTGCATATGCAGATTTTACTCAAAGGTTGATCAAGAAGTTTAAAAAGAAGAAATTGGAGGAGAAGAGGCCTTCACCACCACTTGCTGCAGGAGCACTTGCATTAGGAGAAAGAACCCTTGCATCTTTGCAAGATGGTCTTGATCTCTTTATCATTTAGAGTCCCATGCACTATTAAGGAGATGCATGAGGAGGAGGAGACTTGTACCAGCGCTGATGTAACAATAGAAGAGCAGCCATCATCATCAGTATTTGGTGAAGCCATCACACTGGAAGGAGGAACCCTTGTAGTAGTACAAGATGTTCCCAAGCTTTACCAAGGTATGCACATGTTTCCACTTTCTATTATTTCAGCACATCACATGGAGGATTGTGGGAATGTACTACTGCATGACCTAGGGTCAAAGTACATTGCTGATTTGGAGCAACAAACTATTGCTGCGTTGAGCAGCCTTGATTTGTTCAAGGACGAGATATACAGTCATCCAAGTGTATCAAGTTGAGTTGCAAACAAATCTTGGGGTTGGAGTGTAGATTCTTGGAGGATGGGATGAGGATTGTCCTGAACCATGTAATGCATAACTATGTGTTCAACACTGAGCATGATCTTGAGACAGTAGATGCACCATTATGGAGATCAACAGCACTGTCATTGAGCAACAGTGATGAGTTGGGGGCCCTACCATTATTGGAGCATTCCAATGACCTTTCTACATGTATAGCAGAGGATAGGCAGATGGTTGATGGAGAGCATCTTTTGAGGGATGACATCTTCCATCATTATGATGGACACTTCTCGACGAGCACTTCACATTTTGATGTGAATTTTTTCCTGCCACTTATTTGGATCCTTATGGGGTCAACCTGATCATTGATGAGTGGTCACCATTTGGAGATTTCTAGGAGATTGCATTTCAACATCCCATGAAATGCAAATATAGAAATCTGATTTGGGAGAATGGTATTCTCCATTGGAGGGATACCTATTTAGAGCATAATGTTAGACACTCACCATTGGTTGGATGGGTGATATGGATGAGCAAGAGGTTGGGAAGCCACTTGTAGATTTATGACACCGGGCAGCAGGAGGAAAGACTGCGTTGGTTACTCTTGAAAGAGTTTGGTCATCATATGGCACATTCTATTTCAAAGAGTGGGTTGGTGGATGGAACTTGGCATGGTAGTTACATCATATGGAAGCAAGGAGTTTTGTTATATTGGGGTGATGTGATATATTTCATGTCAACCATCATGTTGTTGCTCCATAGTTTATATGGTAATGGTGTGGGAAGGAAACAAGGGTTGTTGTTGCTTTGGTTGTTCTTGGGAGGATATGGAATTATTCCCTTCCATAATTTGCATAATGTTGCAGGAGTAAGTGATGGCACTATCATGGTGCAAAGGGGCTACTCCGTAACCTTGGAGGATCAGGAGGTACTTCCATTTTGGAAGGAATCTCCCATATATAGCAGCATTATGATTGATGACTTTGACATGTGGTATGTCAAAGGAGGGAGCCATCAGATGACAGGAGCCTTATCACAAAGGCCAACAACACTATCACTTGGGAGCTTAGATTTTTTGATGGAGTGTTCCTAGGATCACTTCACATATGATGCACTTGATGAACAGGAAGGAGAAGAGAGTGATGGAGTAGTGGATAGAGACATCTATTACCATGATATGATCTTCTTGACTTGGATCTCCAAGCATAAGGAGAAAGCTTTGCATGTAGCACATGGTTCATTTCTTTCCATGGAGATATGTCATACCACCATGGGGGGTTCATTGATGGATCTTATTATCATATTACTCTCAGTACATGGTAAGAATTGTGTTTTTGCATTTATGGATTATCTAACACAATATTTTAATTCTCTTATCATCTCTATACAGTGCATTGCTCCACAAGAGAGAAAACCTCTATTTGGGAAAGTGTTGTACTATTTCCTATATGCTCAGTTGATATAAAATGCCATTTAATATTTACTAGTAGATGTGATGACACGCACAACTAGAAATTTGTTAGGAGATAGCTTGCCATGTTATTTCCTGAAACAAAAGTTAGAAAAACTACATTGTGACTACTTGAGAAACTATTGGTACCTTCTAGCACTATGCAAAACCTTCAGTACTTCTCTCATTTAGATTCCATATGATGATAATGTCATATTCATTTTATATGGGATGATTTGGGCAAGAACCAAAGAGTGAATCTTTGAGGATCATATTGCCTTTTTGCTTCATGAAGGAAACATTATTGCAGCCCATGTTCAACAACAGCTCTACACTTATCATAAGTGGAGAGAGGGACAGCATGGGATGGATAATTTGATCCATCATGTTCAGCTATGCAGCCCACCTTCTTTGCAGGAGCCCAAGGTGGAGGAGATGTTTCATGAGTTGCCATGTTGGAGGGTGACTCACTTTTTATGGATGATAGCTTGGGGATGGAGGCTTCACATGGGAACGATAGTTCCCAATATATTTTAGATTCCCTGCCTCAAGAAGGCCTCTAGACCACACATAGTTGCTTCCATGGATATTCTACTTGTTCATTGTGAGAGCCATTTGGATTTTTCACCAAAGGCATACTTATGCACTTGGGAGGAGCAACTTGGAAACTTATTGATGAGACAACATCTTGTTCATTAGGGGAGCTTATCACATGAAGATGCTACAGGAGGAAGAGGAGAGGCTCTTCAGTTCTATCCTTGCAGTTGCTTGAGGACAAGAAACATTTGGGAGGGGAGGACTATAATATTCCTAAATTAGCACACAGCTAATTGGAATATTAAATTTGATTTTGCTCTTAGATAGAGGAATAAGAGGGTAGGGAGACCCATAAATCTCTTTAGTAGGAATAAAAGGCACTCCTAGTATGAATGGAGGTCATCTAAAAGCTAGATTGAAGACCCTTAGGTGTGAAAAGGGACTGGATCATGAAGACTTGGTCAACTTTGACCAAATCAAACAACATTGTTATAGAGGAGTGGCATTAATGGTGGGACAACGCAGTTTTGAAGGGAGATTGATGGTCGAAACCCTAATGAGTGGGATCCAAGGTGAGAAGGCTCACATTGTTTATAAGGAAGAGGATGGCAGCCATATGAGGTATGCTATGATTATTATTTTGATATGTTTGTTTAGAATTTCTTGCTCTCTTCAGCTGTTTAGCTAAGATTGCAGTGTTGTTTAGCACAGGGTGTTCCCGAGCGGGAATCCCACCTCTTTCCTTGAGAGGCCTCTTGGGAGAGTATTGATCTATCATTTCCACACATCCGACATTATGGCCAAGCTTCAGTCTTCAAATACAACATAGTTTCTGTTTATATTTGTGTTGTATTGCAGGGTGTTGTAGTGGAGGGTTGAGAAACCCACTTTTTGAGATAGTTTTCCATAGGAGGAAGGATTCCTTCTCTTGGGAGATTAGCAAGGAGGGATCTTGGGCACATTTCAGATATTTGGCACCAAGCCAAACCATCCCCATCATTCACAGCGCATTTTCAACTGTGAATTGCGTTATTTTGGAGGGCAGCTTCAAAGGAGGATCTATGGGCTCTTTTAGAGCGTTTTCCTGTAAGAAGGGTTCAACTTTTCATTGGAGGAGACCCTTGAGAAGATCTACATCAGATCCTTATTATTTCAGCCTTCTATTTCATGAGCTTCAGTTTGTAGTGACTCTTCAGTCCTAGGGCTGTATATCACCATTGGTATTTGGGTGCATTTCCGGAAACCCTTCCCAGGTTCTTTTGGAAAGGTGTCTAGGAGGCTAGATCTTCACTCCTAGAATTTTTTGAGCTATATAACAATAGGTCTATATTGATCCATATTTATGCATAATTTTATGCCCTAAAAAGGCACTGTCTTAGCTAAGGGAATTTGTATGGCAGCTATTTCTCATGTGATGTCATATTTTTCTTGTAGAGGCTTGTTTTGTATTGCTTGAGTGACCTGATCCTCAAGATGTTGTGCCTATTATTTTATGATATGATTAGTAATATTGTTTTAAATTTGTCTCATATCATGGTGTGTTGATTTATTCACTGTTATTTCCATTATTGTGTTCATGTATTGTTGCTTCCCCATTTGGGAATATTACATCCACTGAAAGTACCAGAGTAGGTATCATTCTACCCTCAACATGATAGAGTCCCAAAAAAACTTTACATATCTTGACATCATTTCTCCACAAGAAATTAGCCATAGGTTCCAAGCACCCGACCATGTTTATCATTTCCCCACCTTGCACATGATAAACATCCTTGTTGGTCAGTAGAGCCTCTCCTCCATGGCGCCTACCTTTAAAAGTAGACCATATATCAGAAAAATCATGACAACATGGCCATACCACTTTAGTCTGGGAAGCACTTCATGCCCATTCACCCACCATGCATTAAGTCAAGTTTTACCATATCAAAATAAAACCCTTTCTCAGACTACCAGGTTTTGCAAGAAGATCAAAAGCACACCACCGCGCCTTGCATTTGACCTACCATACCTCCATGAGAATAACCCATCTGTAATACTTTCCATCTACTTCATCACCCCCACACAAGAGACCAACCAATGGGGCCCCCACCCTCTGCAAAAACACTATCCTCACATCATCAATGAGCGAGCACTTTCAGGTTTTGGGGCACCCATCTTTATGTTTTGTACAATCCAAACCCCATTGTTTCATTATTTTGGTAAGTGTACAAAGATTGCAAATGATGAACAACGCCCCCCACTCATCCATCCATTTTTTCTCCCATGGCAACAGTCCCTGGTCACTCTTGGTCAAAGTATCACACTGTTCACGCATAAGCCACCATGACATTCATAAATAACATATACCCACCCTGGACATCCTACCGACTGCAGGGATTTCCCCATCATAAATAGTTATGACTTCCGCCAAGCCGCTTTTTATACTCCGACCTTGGGCCACTGAATCCCCATCATTAGTTTTCAGTCACCCCTCTCCATCATGCCTATGTTAAACCTATCACATCCAAGATCATGATCCCTTGCATCAGTGACTCTCTCGTTCGGTTGAGGCTTCCTTTTTGTCAACTTCAATTCCTATTTTCCAAAAAGGAAGTGGTACCTTGGATTACCCCTCACCACAATAGGGACATCCTCGGGTGGCACTATGGGAATAATTATTTCCCACAGATGTCATCGATCCTCCTGACATTTGACTACGACATAAGCTTTCATGTCAGGATGGTATCGTACCTTACAACCATTGCACTTTGATCAAATTCATCAAATACCCATGCCATTATCAGCATCTCCTTCAAAAATTCTCACACGGGAAGGTCCCAGTCATACACCCATGCATACGATGAGAATTTATATGCCATACCAATCTTACGCATGTGGGTACCACATCCCACCTATTGGAAAATAAAAAACGCCCCTGAGGGCGTCAGCAACCGTCGTCATCAACCAAATCAGTGGATCACTAGTATACCAGTGACACAGACAAAATCTGTATCTATCAAATAGTTTTTTTTTTCTAGCCAAAACATCATGAGCATGGGACATGCCCACCTCATAGAAAAAGTGTCTTTATTTTATCATACAATTTATTGCAGCATTCCTATAGGACATGGTCGCTCTTCGAACCTTTGTAAGGCATTTCCAACTTTTTACTACACACAGGTCTCTCTCTCTCTCCACACAGTACACATAAAAGAAAATATAATGTATTTCGGCTATACAGTTCTTCCTAGACCTCACACATTAGGGGGAAACTGTTATCACTGGAAAATCAGACAAGCAAAGATGACATTTTTAAATGTCAGACAGAAGGATTTACAAGGCTGAGGCACATTAGAGAATATGAATTTTTTTAAAAATCTCTAAGGTCCAGAGGAAAAATCAAATTGCGCACTCAAGACTAAAGTAGAATGCACCTTTGCGCACATTTTTCTTCGATAGGCACGCCTTTGCATGGCTTTCCCTCAAAAATTTGTGCAGACTTGAGAGTGGTGGAAGTCACTTTCCAGGACCACATGGCACACTCCAGGGAAATGATCCCACACTTGAGGCCACCCAAGGAAATCCACCTAAGCCTCCTTGGGACCTCGACAGGAGCACACAATGGAATCAACCCCCTCTCTTGGGTCACCATCCATCAATGTACCAAGAGAAAGAAGGATATTTTGAATTCATCTATAAAAGGCCACCAAGAGATGAAAAAAGGGAGAGCACATTGTTATGCTGGCCAAAATTTCTTTGAAACAATCTGATAGTGTGTAATCCAGAGCAGAAGTAGAGAGGGGATTCAGTTGTTGACCATCCAAAAACCCCAATACTTTGGAGTAGAGAGAGAGAGACCTTCCACCAATCAGCTAGAAGGTAAAAACGTCGTTGCATCAGGTCTTAGAACTCCATAGTTCTAAGGGACCCTTGGCAAGTGTGTAAACGTACTATCTTTCTCCTTAATTGAAAACAATAAGAGGGGACATTGATGCCACCGTTAGTATTATTGTTTTGTCTAACTCTATATGAGATTTCGTGTTTTTGTTTATTTTTGTCTTGTTTTCTCTCTACATATGCATACTACATCATTATTTAGTGTGTTTTGTTTTATAGCATGTTCACTAACCTGCTAACTCTTTTGTTTATCTGCCTGTGACTAGAAGCTTAAGAGGCAGCGACCACTCGTCTTAAGAAAGTGTGGATTAGTACACTTGTGCACCAAATCCACCAACATAAGAGCATTGGATGAATAGAAGGGATGGGTTCATAAATTGGTCTCTGAATGAGTTTCTTTTATAAATTTTTTGGAGATATTGTGGCTAGTAGATGTACACACTATTAATGGAAATTTCACTTGGAATAATAGAAGAGGGGGAAAACATCAGGCAACGAGTCGTTTGGATAAATTTCTAGTTTCAAAAGTAGTTATGCATAAGGAAATTTTCCTTGAAGTGGTCATTCTTCCTTGTCTTGGTTCGAATCATTGGTATGTACAAATGGAGATAGACCTTAAGGAAGCTCCCAGGAATAGGCCCTTGTAGAAATTAATGTGTTGATTATAAAATTATCATGAAATTTTCTAAATCACAAGACTAGAAGCTACTTTACTGATCTGCGGAATAAAATTCACGATTGAGAACACAATTCATTAAGATGCATCAATATTCAACACACATACAAAAGTATTTATCTAGGAGAAAGAAACTGCTAAAAAACCCTTACTATTTGTATTGCATTAATCAAATAATATGGATGAATACAATATGCTTGCTCAAGCTTGAGCACAACCTGCACCTGTATCTTCTATCCTTTGTTTGACTGACTGAACCTGACCAATACTTAGCCAAATTTTCAAGTCTCCAAGATCCTATTTCCTTGTTTTTTTCATTGACTTATTAGGCCCTATTTTTTAGGGAAAAATCTCAATTGGATTGCGCAATTCCTATAGGCCCATTCTTTGAATGGATGCACCACATGTACAACTTTGATTAGTTTACAACTGATAATACAATTCCCTTGAACTCAAATCTCAACCGAGTAACTCAAATTCTCTGCATGCATCAATTATTTTTATTTGATTTATCATTTAAATGGAGGACCACTGAGTGTGACTGAAGTTACACTGCACAACTTGACCCTCCACTAGTTTCTCCAACATTTGGAGCTAATATAACTGACACTAACTCAAGTTAAATGAAATATATTGCTAGAAATGATTCATTAATTATACTGAACTGAAATCAAGTGTCTCCAACTCGAACTATATGAGTTAACTAAGTGACAAACGACAATTCACCTCATTTAATTACCTCCAAGTATTTTGTTGAAATTTAAATCCAAATTTTAATCTAGTTTGACCAAGGCAAAGTCAAAACTAGATTTTCTTGCTGCATTTTCAATACTTCCTCTCAGCAAGAAAGGGATTATCTGCCACCCAAATCCTACCTCTATCAACCTTGAATTTACCTCTTAAAAAATATTTTGTCAAAATGTTTACATCCTATTCCTCTGTCAAAATTTATTTCAATAACATGATTTTCCTCTGCACACAATCTCGTAGATGGTGGTACCAAATATCTATGTGCTTGGATCGATCATGAAAAACATGATTTTTAGAAATCTTGATGCAACTATGATTATCATAGTAAATCACAGTTGGATCCATCATATGACCAAATAACCCAACAATAAAATTTTTCATCTAGATCACCTCACATGTTTCTTGACTCGCAACCATCTAGTCTTCTTCTCTTAAGTTGAGTGCCACATATATATACTTCATGTTGTACCAAGAAATTGTTGCAAACCCAACACTAGAAATTCCTCCTGATGTGCTCTTCTGGTCTAGTGGACTCCCCGCCCAATCTAGATCTATGAAGACACATAGCTTGACTCCCCTTTTTTGTCTGTACCAGAGTCCAAACTGAGTAGTGCCTCTAAGGTACCGTAGAACACGTTTATAAGCCTTCAAAAATAATTTGGATGGTTGAACCATGGCTTGGATCAACTGGTTGACTACATAACATATGTTTGGTCGTGTGTTCACAAGGTACATGAGTGAATCCACCAACTTTCTGTACACGGTATCATCCACTTCCTCACCTGAAGTGGCATCCTCTTTTCTCTAATTTGTTACTAGAGGAGTCTCCAAGGGTTTAAATCTATACACGTGGAACTTCTGAAGTATTTCGTTGGCATACTTTTCCCGAGAGACAAACAATTCCCCTTCTCCTTGCCATACTTCCAAACTGAGGAAATAGTGCATGAGACCCATGTCCTTCACTTTGAACTCTCTTGCAAGGTCCTCCTTGCAAGACATGATAATTTGTTCATCACTGGTAAAAATCAAGTCATCAACATATAAGACAATAATCAAATATTTACCTTCTACCAAGATGTGGTAAAGGTTTTCATTTTCTTCACTTTTGGTGAAGCCCAAACTGGCGAGGTAGCTATAGATCCTGGTGTACCAAACACAAGGTGCCTACTTCAATCCATACAATGCTCACTTGAGTCTACACAAATTTGACTCTCTATCGAAGGTCTCAAAACCTTCAGGTTGTTCAATATGCACCTCCTCCTCAATAACCTATTGAGGAATATTTTCTTCACATCCATCTGGTGGATCTTCCACCCCATCTGTGAAGCCAGAGAAAGAATTGATATGATGGAAGAGTACATTTCTACAGGAGCAAAGGTCTCCTCATAATCAATCCATTCATCCTGAGAGTAACCCTTGGCCATAAATCTGGCCTTGTGCTTCTTTATGTTTGTGTTTGCTGCATGCTTTACCTTGTAAATCCATATTGAACCTACCACTGATTTATCTGTTGGTCTTGAGACCACTTCCAAAACACTATTTATAAAAATGGAATCATATTCCTCTACCATAGCATCAACCCGTAAAATATGCTCTACTTCTTCCTCAAATGAGGTTGGTTTTGTCTCTATCAACTCAGTAATCAGAGCCATGTAGCCAGTGTACCGATCTGGTGACCTCCTCTTCTTGCGTTATGATGTGGGTTCTCCCTTATTATCTCTAACATCCTACAATAATATGTCATCTTACCTATTTCGTTTCATTCCTTCTCTAGATTTCTCTCCTTGAGTGGCTGTCTCCACTATCTGCACCTCAACTTGTGATTAATCCACAACTTCTTGAGGTTCTTCCTTTGGATTCAAAATATCATGATTTGCATGAAACTAAAGCTCCCTCTCAAGGGAACACCTCATAATTTCATTCTCCTCATCAAACTTCACATCTTTACGAACAATTGTCATCCTCAGAGATGGAAAGTTCACATGATAGTTGTGAGGTGTATCAGTGTACCCCAAAAAATATTCCCAACTATGTTGTCGGCTCTAGCTTTTTTCTTACTTCCTTAGAAACATAGGAGCATACTGATGTTCCAAAGATCCTGAAGTGTGACACATCTGGTTTCTTCCCTGAAAAAAATTCTTTTGGTGTACTCATCCAAACTCATGTTCTAAAAATAGACTGTTTTGTTGCATGATTCAGAACACAAGTGAAGAGGTAGGCCTTGGTCATGCAACATCGCCCTTGCTGCCCCCACAATACTTTTTTTCTTCCTCTCAACCACCCCATTCTATTGTGGTTTGTGGGGTACTATCAACTCCCATCGAATTCATTCATTTGCACAAAAAAATTTAAACTCATTAGACATGTACTCACCTCTGTTATTGCTCCTAAGATCCTTCACTTTCTTTATAGTTTCTTTCTCAACGAGTGCTTTAAATTCAATAAAATTGGAGAATGTTTGGTCTTTCTCCTGCGTGAATAAAATATAGCACTTTCGTGAGAAATTGTCTAAAAATATAACATAATACCTATGCTTGGAAGTGGAGGTTTTCAAGAAAGGCCCACAGACATCAGAGTGGATCCTTCCAAGTATTGCATGTGCCTTGCTGTCCCGATTATTGAAGGTGGATTTTGTGTACTTCCCGAAGGGACATTCCTTGCATGTATTATGCTACTCTAGTACTCCTTTAGGGAGGCCTTTAGTGATATGATGCATGATATTCAAAGCTCCATGATGTGAATGGCCAAGTCTTCTATGCCATAATTTTCTGACATCTTGGCTTTTCACCTTCTCCGCCTTTGTGTTCAAAGCAACACAGACTTCCACATCAAACTTGTAGAGGTGTTGGAATTATGACAAATGTGTTGTCCTTGATGGAAACCTATCTGATGAGTTGACCTTGATGAAAACCTACCTGAAGAAGATGTCAACATGATGACAGAGAATTTGGACAAAGTAACAACAATTCAGAGACAAAGGAATGATGAAGGTGTTGTTTTGAGAAATACATGTGGGTTATGTGAAGAAAATCCATGTACATACGCGAGTATGGAGAAGAGAAAGCACGTATAGTTTTTGCACCATGGTATTCTAAATACCAGTAGTCTTTACCATGATATTGGTCCATAGTATTGATCCCAACAACGGATATTTGTTCCTGTCAAAGAATACCATATGCACTAGTATGGTTTTGATCCATAGTATTGGCTAGGGCCTAAGCTATATAAGGAGATGAAGATCAAAGTGTTTTGTGTGCAAGAGATGGGTATTTTATGAATAGTTCGATCTGAAGCAAGTGTGCATGGTATGGGTTATTGTTTGATCTAGAATAAGTGTACACCCGAGAATATGATGATGAATTAGATCATGTAGATCTAAAATGACTATACATTGATAATTTAAGTATGGATTGGTTTGGCTTGTGATATTAATGTTTGAAACAGGTTTTATTATGTATGCCGAGATATGGGTTCTTTTCTGAAGGCATGACGTGCTGCGAAGGTATAAGTCAGTAATTGAAGATCTGTACTCAAGTTTAAAAAATGAAAGGCGCAGGAATACATGGGTTTGATAACTGAAAGGCGTGTGCATACACAAGTCTCATTCTACTAAGTCACGTGTCGATTTTGCAGTTTGGACAGATCTGTACGTGGGTTTCATTACTAAAGGGAGCGTGTACACGTGGAAGTGCTTTATGGGAAGCACATATATATCATAGGGTTTTTTTCTGAATATGATATGTGATCAATTTAATCAGTCTTGCTAAGTTTGTTGTTGTTTGTCAATGAAGTCTTACTTGATGATCTGGGTTTAACTGTGATGATTAAAGTTGAATTGATTGTGGATTGATATATTTATTGAAGATATATGATGGTTCTGTGATTATTTCAGAATGATTCAATGGTTATGTAAATCATTGTTTATTTCAGAATGACAATGATTCTGTTTCAGGGTTCAGTTCTTTGAGATCTATGCGCATGTATCCTTCAAGGAAGTAATGAATACACGTGGATATGCTAAAGAATTTTAACTTATATATTTAGACATTTTGTTGATCAAGCTTTTTAGTTGGTTCAGTGAGTTGATGTAGTGTTTGGGTTAAGTGTTGGTATTTTTTTTGAGCTTAAATGATGGTATTGGGTCCAGTCTAAAAAATTGATCAAAATTGGCTTATACGTTGTAATGTTTTGGGATCCAGTGTGAAAATTTATGAAACATGGTCCACTTAGGTGGTGAGGGTTGGAGCCTTCAATAAGGAAGTCAAATTTTCCTACCATTAGTAGCTGGTAATCATATCAGGGGGTTGGAGCTCCCTACTAGTGGGTGCTGGAGAACAAGAGAAGGTTGTAGCCTTCTGTAAGTATGTGTCTGCATGATTGTATGAGTCTGTGCCCATACAATATTGTAATAATTATTTCATCATAATAAAAGGAAGACAAATATGGCAACAAATATGGTTTTCTCCCACATTGGGTTTCCACCTAAAAATCATGGTGTTCATATGTGTTTCTTATGTGTGATATTTTATTATGTTCTTACTGCACATGGTTACTATTTATCTAATGCTGATGAAGCACTGACATACTAGTTCAAGATAAAAAGAAGTTGAATTAATTGAAAAACTAAGTTTATTGGATATACGCTAGTTGTTTGCATATAAGTCACGTACATACGCAGGTTTACTTCAGAATAGTCGCATACTGTAATTAGAATAAGAAAAATAAATCGAGTTTTGAAATACTAATTCACCCCCCCTCTCATTATTTTTCCTAACAATTGGTATTAAAGTAGGTCCTTCGGAAGAAGCTTGATCGCTTGAAGGAATATTCATCAAGATGAGCAATAAAGAGGGGACAACATTGATGAGGCCACCATTGTTCAATGGAACCAATCTAGTTTTCTAGAAGGTAAGAACAAGATATTATCTAAAATCACTTGGAGCAGATGTATGGGGAATCATTGAAGGAGGCTATCAATATCCATCCTCCATTCCCACAGATGAAGTAGAAAAGAAGAAATGTGATACTGATGCAAAGGTTATCAATGCTCTGTTAGGAAGCTTGGAATAATCATAATTTGTCAAAGTCATGCAGTTGAATACGACAAAGGATATATGGGAAAAGATCATCCAAAGTTATGAAGGTGAAACCAAGGTAAAAAGTGCCAAACTTCAAACCCTTAGAATTCAACATGAAACTCTCAGAATGCATAATGATGAAAGTATCACAAGTTTCTTTCTTAGGGTAGATGAGACCATGAATTGTATGAAAAATCTTGGTGAAGAAATAAAATAATCATCATTGGTTGAAAGAAAAGTAAGGTCTCTAACTCCCAAATTTGATTTGAAATTTTCTTCCATAGAATAAATAAATGACTTGAAGAATCTTACTGTTGAACAAATTCATAGTATTTTAATAGCCTGTGAATTGAGAAAAGGAGGTCCCTCAGATATCAGAGAAGTTGCATTCAAAGTTACTTCAAAAGGAAAATAAAAGGAAGAACTTGGTTATGTATCAAAAGAAGAAGAGGAAAACCTCATAAATAAACTCCAAGTGGGTACTATAATATTCAGAGGTAAGATTCCCTTCAATTTTTTTCTTGTGGTAGAGTTGGTCATTATGCTGCTAAGTGTCCCTATAGCGAAAACCATGAGAAAGGGAAAGAAGCTAAAAAAATAAATAGGAGAAGGTTTCAAAGAAAAAGAAGTTTTTATACACATGAAGATAGTGATGGTATTTCAAATGTTGGAGAAGGTTAGTCTAATTAAGAATATAAATTACTTATGGAATTTGAAGATAGAAGTATTAATGAGTATGATGATAATTTCATGGATTCCATAGAATACAAATTTATTTTTATTGAAGAAATAACTCAGCTTAAAATTTGTTTATAAGAATCTAAATTAGCATTATAAACTTTTAAGAAACAAATCATAGAAAAGGAGAAGCATAATGAAAAGTCTAAATGTGAAATACTAGTTCTAAGGAAGGAACTTGAGAAAGGAAAACGTCGTCATCTTAGATTTTTTAAAGGATTTGAAACCTTAGATGAAATCATCAAAGAAAAACACTCTCCTCTTATAAATACAGGTCTTCGATATAGTGAAGAAACATCAAATATTGTAAAGTCTACTACAAAAACAGGAAGCTATCTCAATACAGTAAAAAGAAGCAATCAACAAAAATCCAGCCTCCAGCAAAAGAATAAAGGATCAAATAATTCCCAAGTAATTTATTCTCATTTAAATAAAATAGAAAAAAAAACAATAGAAGGTACTATACTCTCGAAAACTTCTACTTTAATTTTAAATGCTTCACTTGTCACAATTTTGGTCATAAGGTTGCTCAATGTGTTGCTTACAAAACTATCATGACTAGAGAAGCCAAAAAACAAAAGAATGGGACTGGGATAAAGAAATAATCTTAAAATTCCTTCTCACCTCTTCAATATGAAACTGAATTCTCCCTTTGCAATAACTTTGGGCATAAAGAATCTAAATGTGGGAGAAAAGGGTGATCAACACCTCAGAATGAGAAAATGGCAACAACATCAAAGGCATGGAAAAATAAGACCATCGAATATGAGAACTGTGGTCTATATTTATATGCATGAGATCAAGAAAAAATATGGTACACTGAAAGTGGATGCTCAAAACACATGAAAAGTGATAAAGATGATTTTGTGTCTTTTAATGAAATGAAGAAAGAAAATAATGCAACCTTTGGAAATAATTGACCTGTTGCTATCAAAGGAAAAGGAAATGTTTTGCTAAAAGGAAGAGGTAAAGATGGAAATGTTTTATTTGTTTATGGATTGAAGCATAACTTTTTAAGTGTTTTTCAGATGTGTGACCAAGGGAATGAGGTTGTTTTTAGATCAAAGAATTGTTTGGTTCAAAATCTTGATACAGGAAAAACCGTAATAAAAGGAACAAGAACTTGAGGTAATGTCTATGTCTTGGAATGCGTTCTAGAAAAATTGTACTTAAGAAAAGCAGAAGAAAGGTGTCTATGGCACAAAATATTGGGACATCTAAGCTTCACCCAAATACATAAGTCAAGAAAGCTAGGAGTAGTTCGTGACTTACCCAATATCTCTCTACCAGAAAGTACTATATGCAAATCATGTCAATTCGGTAAGAAAACCAGGGTACAATTCAATTCCAAAGAAGGTTCCACAAGTAAGCCACTTGAACTTATTCATATTGATTTATGTGGACCAATGAGGAAAAATTCACCTCGAGGTGAACAATATTTCATCTTATTTATTGATGACTTTACTAGAATGTGTTTGATTGGCTTATTAAAACATAAATATGAAGAATTTGATAAATTTAAAGTCTTCAAAGCTTTAGTAGAGAATGAGTTAGAATTAAAAATCAAATGTCTCATATCTGACAGGGAAGGAGAATTCATATCAGATGATTTTTTTTACTTTTATGAAAAACATGGCATCAAGAGGTAGTTCTCTATAACTAAAAATCCTCAACAAAATGGGGTAGCAGAAAGAATGAACAAAACAATTCAACAAATGGAATGTGCCATGCTCGATGATTCTGAAACACCTCATACCTTCTGGGGAAAGCAACACATACACCGATAACTATTCTAAAAAAAAATCATGTCCATGTAAACAGTGATAAAACTCCTCATGAAATTTGGTTCGTTAAGCCTCCAAATGTCAAGCATTTTAGAGTCTTTTGAAGTAAATGTTACATAAAGAATAATTATGATAAGCTTGGAAATTTTGAAGCTATAGCAGATGAAGGAATTCTACTTTGTTACTCCTCTAGAAGTAAAGGATACAAATGCTACAATAAAATACTTCAAAATATTATTGAATGTATTGATGTTGTAATCCATGAAGCATGTACATGTTACAAAAAGGAAACACCAACATATGATGAATGTATTTCCACAACAAGCCAAAGGGATGTAAGGGAAGAAATCAGTGAAACATCAGAAGAAGGAAGTAACAATACAAAAGCATGAGAAAAGACTCCATTTAGGTATGTTCAGAAAAATCATCTAGAATCTCAAATCCTAGGTGAAAATGAATTTGGAGTACAAACTAGAAGAGCCCTTGTTGGAACTCCTAGTTATCTAGCTTTAATATCCACAATTGAACCACAAAATGTAAATCAAGCAAGCAAATACAAATTTTGGGTTAAGACTGTGAATGAAGAACTTGACCACATAGAAAAGAGTTATACATGGGAATTAGTACCAATACCTCATGATAAGAATATTATTGGGACAAAATGGGTATTCAAAAATAAATGGAACGAGAATGGAGAAGTAATTAGAAATAAAGAAAGACTTGTTTGCAAAGGCTATGCTCAACAAGAAGGAATGGACTTTGAAGAAACATTTGTTCTTGTAGCTAGACTTGAAGCCATAAGAATGTTTATTTCCTTTTCAAGCACTCATCATTTCAAATTCTATCAAATTTATCTTAAATATGCATTTTTAAATGGGCACTTAGAAGAAGAAGTCTATATTGAAAAACTTGAAGGGTTCATTCTAGGAAATGATGAGAAACTTGTTTGAAAACTCAAGAAGGCATTATATGGGATAATACAAGCCCCTCGTGCATAGTATTATCGACTTGGCAGGTATCTTCAACAACAAGTCTTAACTAAGGGGTATGCAGATAGAAACCTATATATAATTATGGATGATGGTAAAATTTTAATTTTTATTGTTTACGTGGATGACATCATCTTTCGCAGCAATGAAGAGTCCATGAGTCAAATTTTCTTCTGTAATGCATCAAGAATTTGAAATGCTCTTACTTAGTGAACTAACATACTTTATAGGTTTACAAGTATAATAAGAAAATAATGGCATCTTTATCTCACAAACAAAGTACCTCAAGTAGATTTTGAAGAAATATGGGATGAAATACTACAAACCAGTATGCACACCAATGGTGACAAGATGTAGTCTTAGTTCACATGATGATTCTCCCATTGTCAACCAACCAAAATACAAATCCATGACCATAATCCTATTTTATCTTATAGGCACAAGACCAGATATCATGCATGCTGTTGGGATTTTTGGAAGATTAGAAGCCAATCCAAAAGAAACTCATCTTCAATCTACTCAAATATCTACAAGGCACTCAAGCCTTTGGTTTATGGTATCCCAAAGATCCAGATCTTCCACTTCATTCTTACACAGATGCAGATTGGGAAGGAAATGTTGATGACATAAAAAGAACTAGTGGAGGTGCATTCTACATGGGGCCCCACTTGGTATCATGGTTCAACAAAAAACAAAGCTTCATTGCTTTATCTACTACAGAAGTAGAACATGTTGTTGTTGCATATTGTTGCACACAACTTCTCTAGTTGATGCAAACATTACAGGATATTCAAATCAATTGTTCTCCACCTGTTTCCATTATATGTGATAATACAAGTGCCATTAGTATTTCAGAAAATATTGTTATGCACTCCAATATCAAGCACATTCCAATTATATATCACTTTATAAGAGAACAGTTGATTGAAAAAAGGTCAAACTGGAATATTTTTCCTCAAAAGAATAGCTTGTTGATATATTTACAAGTCTCTTCCATGTGATGAATTTGAATATATCAGACATAAATTAGGAGTGGTCTTCGCTTCATCACTCTGTTGATTATTCTAACCGGTCCCTCAAGTTCAGAGGGAGCTGTGATTGTGAAGACTCAATAGTTTACTTTATGTGCACAGATCCAATGAATGAAATTCACATATATATGTGAGTTATGACTTAAATAATCATGTATGTTTTGATATGATGATGGAACAAGCTTAATTTTTCTTGTTGGTTCTAGAATTGGTTGATAACAGTATGATAATTTGCTTTGGTGAAGTTGTTTTGATGACCTATATGACGTATGAATACATTTTTGGCACAAGTTTAGGGGGATCATTTTCAATGCCGACATTATATTTTCTTACAAATGTATTGGTACATAATGATGCTAATTGTTGTTAATGATGTTGAAGATACTCGTGTAGTTGTTACTATCAGATACAAGATCCTACATATGATGGTTGATAAATACTATCCTAGTCTTGATACCTTACTATTTGAGGTCTTTTGTTTTGGTTATAATTGTCATATCTATAACTTGATGTAAAAATTGAGATATATGATGTAACCATTGTCATATTCAGTTATGTATGGAATATTGAGGTCAAGTCAATTTTTTAATCCTATGTTGAGGATTTTATGTAATGATGAGTCAAATATGTAATCCCACTACATTGGGAGATTGGTCAATATGAGTCATTAGTGATAGGAAAGGTCATGTCTAGTTACTTCTTTGTATATATTCGAAGAATATAGCATGTACTCAATGGGAGCATGGTCAGTATATAGTGTTCATTCTCAGTAGATCAGATCTACAATATTAATGAAAAAAAGGGACAAATTAGCCTTCATTCAACATTGGTTAGCCTTTTTCCCTTCATGTCAAAGGGGGAGAGTAGCTTTGTGTTTGAAGAGAGTAGCTTGGTATTCTTACAGGTTTGATTGGTAAACAAACACCAAAGTGGTTTCCATCAAGTCCAAAGTGGGATATTGTTGGCATTATGAAAAATGTGTTTTCCTTGATGGAAACCTATTTGATCAATTGACCTTGATGACAACCTACCTGAAGAAGATGCCAACATGATGTCAGAGAGTTTGGAAAAAGGAATAATAGTTCAGATACATAGGAATGATGAAGGTGATTTTTTGAGAAATACACATGGGTTTTGTGAAGAAAATCCACATACATATGCGAGTATGGAGAAGAGAAAGCACATACAATTTCCACACCATGGTATTTTAAATAACAAGGGTCTTTACCATGGTATTGGCCCATAGTATTGAACCCAACAATGGAAATTTGATCCCATCAAATAATACCGTTGGAATTAGTATGGTTTTGACCCATGGTATTGGCTAAGGCATAAGTTATATAAGGAGATGAAGATCAAAGTGTTTTGTGTGCAAGTGGTGGGTATTTGATGAATATCTCGATATGAAGTAAATGTACATGGTATGAGTTATTATTTGATTTGAAATATGTGTGCACTCGGGAATATGATGATGGATTAGATCCATTAGATATGAAATGACTATACATTGATAATTTGCATATAGAATCGTTTGGATTGTGATATTAATGTTTCAGATGCATGTTTTATTATGTATGTAGAGATATGGGTTATTTTCTGAAGGTTTGATGTGCAGAGAAGGTATAAGTCGATTACATATATGTATGCGAGTTTAATAAATGAAAGGAACATGCATATGGGGGTTTGATAACTGAAAGGCATGTGCATACGCGGGTCTCATTCTTGTAAGGCGCGTGTTGATTCTACAATTTGGACAGATCTGTATGTGGGTTTGATTACTGAAGGGCGCATGTACATGCCGAAGTGATTTATGGGAAGCATGTATATACTATATATCCTAGAGCTTTTTTTAATATGATATGTGATCATTTTAATCAGTTTTGATGAGTTTACTGATGTCTATCAATGAAGTCTTACTTGATTACCTGGGTTTGAATGTGATGATTAAAGTTGAATTGATTGTGGATTGATATATTGAAGAGTGATGATGCAACTATTTGTATGTGATTGAAGATATCTTATTGTTATGTGACTATTTCAAAATGATTCAATGGTTATGTAACTCAATGTTTATTTCAGAATTATTATGATTCTATTTCATGGTTCAGTGCTTTAAGATCTGTACGCAGGTATCCTCAAGGAAGTCATGTATACACGCGAATATGCTAAGGAATAGTAGTGTATATATTTTGAAATTTTGTTGATAAATTTTTTTAGTTGGTTTAGTGAGTTTATGCAATGTTTGGGTTCAGTGTTGGTATTTTGTTTGAGCTTAAATGATGGTAGTGGGTCCAATATGAAAATTTGATGAAAAGTTGGCTACAGGTTGTGATGTTTTGAATAAGGTGGATCGAGTGTGAAAATTTATGAAATGTGGTCCATGTAGGTGTTGAGGGTTAGAGCCTTCAGTAAGGAAGTTAAATATTCCCGCCAGTAGTAGTTGGTAATCATATTAGGGGGTTGGATCTCCCTTACAGTGGGTGTTGGAGAACGAGAGAAGGTTGTAGCCTTCTGCAGGTGGATGCTTGCGTGGTGGTATGAGCCTATGCCAATACAATATTGTAAGAATTATTTCATCATTATAAAAGGAAGATAGATATGACATTAACAGTTTTTTTATCCTACATTGGGTCTCCACCTAAAAATCATGGTGTTCATATGTGTTGCTTATGTGTGATGTATTATTCTATTCTTACTACACATGGTTACTGTTTATATAATGCTAATGATGTACAAACATAATGGTTCAAGATAAACATATGATGAATTAACTGAAAACCTAATTTGAATGGATATACGCCATTTGTCTCACTAGTACATTTGGATAAATTTCCAACGGCCAAAATGTCGCTCTTGTGACCCATAGGCATCCCAAGAGGGACACTTTGAGGTGGGGAAAAATGCGGTTAGCCTTAGAGTCACAATTCTGACACTTCAGTTAAGTGTCAGAAGAGCGGCACATTTTCCGACGTTTCCAAGTTCGTCACTATTCCGACGTTAGCCAGATCGTCGCTATTCCGATGTTTGCAAAAGCATCGCTATTCCGACGTTAGCCATATCGTTGCTATTCCGACGTTAGCAAATGCGTCGCTATTCCGACATTAGCAGAAGTGTCGCTATTCCGAAGTTAGCTTGATCATCGCTATTCTAGCGTTAGCAAAAGCGTCGCTATTCCGACATTAGTGAAAGCGTTGCTAGAATGACTAGCACAAGCATCGCAAGATTGAAAAAACCGAAAATTAAAAAAAAAATATACATTGCTAGAACGATGGTTATAAGTGTTGGAAGACCGACGAAACCAAAAATGTAAAAAAAGTAAACGTCGCTAGAGCAACGGTTATAAACCATCGGAATACCAACGAACCCAAAAGATTTAAAAAATGTAAACGTCGCTATAGAGACGGTGTTAAAAGAAAAGGAAACGTCGAAATACCGATGGCAGTACATGTAAAAAAAACATTGCAGAATTTTGGTCGTAGAGTGAATCCACACAATTCAGATTGGGCAATAAGCTAGATTGGGCAATAAGATATAAATATTCGCTTGGTTTAAGTTGACTAAAAAACATAATATACTTCTGCCAGGAATTGAACCCTGAATTTGAAGCCTAAAATTTCCAATGAATTCACCAGAGTTTTTCCCACTTCAGTCGGGTTGTATAGTCTCTCATAGACTCCATTGGAATCCTCTGTAACAGACTCTTTGAATACGTTGTAACTCGCCAGCATTCGCATTATTCTTTGCAGATTATGAGCAGAAGAACAAGAATTTGGAGATTGAGTTTACAACTATAGGAACCTTTCTCAACTAAATCTCGGAGGAGAAAGTTCACCAGTCATTGGCAATCTGAAAAGTCTAGAATCGATGTATGTGAATCCAGAGGTCTATTGTATATTTGTGTTTAAGCTGTTGGGGTATTCATTTAAGTTGCATTATTACAATGTAGGTTATATGGAGTAGGTCTTTAAAATTTTATGGTGTTCTTAGTTGATGATTCATTGTGTTGTGTATACAGTGACCTCAAAAGAAATGGCCTGTCTGGCCAAATTCCCGACGAGATTGGCGATTATTCTGCTTTGAAAATTTTGTGAGTTCTTTCATATCTTGCCACGGTATACCAGATTCAAGTTTCTTCCTTAATGCGCAGGTTCTTTTATGAAGACCTCCTTTCAAATGTTTATACGTTCAAACAAAAGTCATAGTCAACTTCTAGTAGATTTAAGAAGATTTGATCATATCACAACACTACTATGTTACTAGTTTTAGAGATAAACGGATCAGTGTCAAGTATTATGCTAAAAACAAAAATGTATTTTAATGAGATTTAGCATGAGCAACCAACCTTCTCTGTGCCTCCAAACATTTCTCTAGTCAAATAAAATAGTCATTAATCTTATGTATTCACAGAATGCCTTGAGTTGATTTCATCTTAAATGTTGTTGCAAAGATGTCTCTTATAATGACTTGTATGGAGACATTCCTTTTTCGATATCGAAGTTGAAACAACTTGAACAACTGTAAGTATTGTAGCGTCCTGTGGTTGTTAGTGTCTTCTGCAGAACAAATTCACATTCATTTTTTGATTGATCAATGCTTGGTGATCCTCATCAAATATTTGACTATACAATTGTGGTTGTTGGAACAGGTTCTCCTACAAGCTGCGAAACTGGTCTGATTTTGTATAATTTTGATTATATTTAGTCTAGTGCAAGGGTTTGGGGTGGGAAAAATCCCTGAAAGCATTGTAATGGGTTAAAGGGTAGATCTGGAATCCGCAAACCATGGTTTGTAGACCATAGGAAAGATTAGGCTAGATTGTTATAAATAGAGGAATATTTTGAATTGTAAGGCAAGAAGATGATGAGCTCTTGATGCGAATTGTGGCTTAATAGATCGGTTTGGGTTTTTGGTAAGGGACTTCGGCTGGCTGTGTGCGCGGAGATCCCAAGTCTTGCTGTGTGCGGACCGTGCTGCTGTGTGCACAGGTCGAGCTTGGGTATTTTAAGAGGGAATTGACGGGTTGATGAATAAGAAAGGTTGTTCTGAGTACTGAATCTATGTGCACTTTTTATGCAAATATGTGGTAACTGTTGTGTGATGCGTATTCTGTATTAAGCTGCGATAATACTGTGTAAATGTTTTTACTGCATCTGGATATGTCTGTTATGCTTATGCAATATTGCGCTACTGTCTTATAAGTATATAATTTGTTGAGCACCGTAGCATAGCTGACCTTGTGCAAGTAGATGCGAAGAAGGCCTATAGATCTGACTCTAAACTAGGTGATCTGTTCATTAAAATGCCAGATGTAGCTCTGCTTGCCTTACCTATCCTTTCTCAGGGTGCAGAAACCTGGTTCCAACACCCACCCATACTACTTTGGGTGAGACTTTGACCTGCACAAGTAGGTCACTACCGAAAGGGCTTGTAGTATAAGGGTTTGTTGCAAACCTTAACCTATGAACATGGGTGAGGACCCCTCGAGCCAACAAATGGTTCTGTTTCTGGGACCAGGAGCATTTTGAGAAAGGGATCAGGTAATGACAAGAGAGTACTGGAAACCTGGAAGGAAGGAAATTGAAGAGTGGTTCGAAAAGAAGATTCAGGAATTTGAAATAAAAGAGAATCACAGCATGAGTTTGATGGCAGAAAAGTGGAAAAATAGGTACGTTCTTACAGAAAGATACGAAATTTTCTTTGTGACATTTGCAATCGAGCTTCAAGAGTGGCTGGATAAGCTCGTAGAATTCCAGAAGTGTTGGAAGGATGAACGAGTCACTCAATGGAATCCAGAGCTGATCCAGTAGCTGGAAAGGACTGATAATACCATCACTCGCACGGTGGATCACTGGGTGGACAATGTGCTAGGAGGGTTTGTGACAAAATTTTCCATTGATTAGTTCGTCCCCTACTCTGAGGCCGAGTGGAGATTATTTAAAGGGTTCCGAGGCAAGCTTCTGAAGACATTACCTTTTCTAATCAAGATACTACTGTGCGAGAAAAGTATTCTGTGTAGTCATACTGAGTGAATGACCTCGGATCCAGAAAAGAGCGCGACACGCAGTGGTAAATACTATCAAACCAACCTTGAAGGGGGGAGATCTGTCTATAACCCTCTGCAAGAGATGGCTGCACAAATCCCCCCGGCTACACCACTGTCTTGGCCGCGCAAAGGTAAGAACTCGCCCATACCACCACCTCTTCCAGACAGTGATATGGCTGCGAACCTAAAACTACCTACCTTCAAGGGGGTAGGAGATGAGAATATGGACCGATTTTGGTTTGTTTCAGATTCCGTATGGACTGCGCAAAATGTGACAAACGATACGATGAAGAGGGCACATCTGTCCCTGGCATTCGAAGAAGGAGCGTTGGACTGGTATATGCGATACATATCTCAGAACGAGAATGCATCTATTCAAGATATTAAGGATGATTAGAAGCAACAATTCCGAAAGCCAAAATCTTACTCTCAGTTGGTAGCAGAAGTGAAGGTCTTCAAGCAAGGTGCGTCTGAATCGGTATGGGAGGTTGATCAGCGACTGAAGAGAGAAATCAGGGAAGGAGGATTTGAGTATGGCGATAGACAACATATGGAATGGTTCATCGCTATGTTTTTGCCCCACCTGCGTACGCCAATGAGTCACCAAAATTTCGAGTTGCAGGAAAAAGTTGTGGAAGTCGCTATAAAAATAGAAGCTACGCCCAGAGAAGATACTTCATTAGGAGTACAAAAAATTCAGGAGCAACTCGGAGCTATGCACATGGAGATTCAGAACCTGCGAAAGGAACGAGGAAAGGGGGCCAGCATAGATCTATGGTGCATACGATGTCGGGTATCTAGCCATACGAAGGATCAGTGCCCTCTACTGGCAGATTACATACAGGTAGGGAGACATAGTCCGGTCTGCTGAGGAGCAAGTGGGGAACCCATCCTATTGCATCCAGGCTCAAGTGGATCTACGTTGTGGTGTGATGACTGTCGTGTAGCAAGACTTCATGATACGAACCATTGCCCCTGGCTAGGTGCATATGTCCCAGAACTAAAGCAACAGTGGTGCAGGTTCTGTCGGTTGGTAGGACATGACGAGAAGAACTATCGAACTTAAGATCTGATGATAGATCGAGGAAACTTGTATGGTGTACAGTCTGACCCTGTGTCACCTAGATCTCCCGTAGGCTTTCGTGGCTCTCCATCAAGGGGCAGGGGAGGTCAGGGAGGAAGCACAGGTCAAGGACGCAGGCATCTAATCTGTTATAACTGTAGGGAAGTAGGACACTTTGCAAGGGACTGCCCAAACCCTACAAGGAAATCTTTCAAATATTTTAGACAACTATACCATGTAATCGAAGATTTCCTGATCTTAATAGCCAAAATGTAGGAGAAGCAGCCCAACCCCACGCAGAATATGAAAAGAGTTAAAGCTGAGCTAAGGAACATAGACCCAAGTGTGAAAGTCATAACACGTAGTGGGATGGTCACCCGGGGACCAAAGGAAGAGGCTTCCAAGGATCCTCTGACCTTTCAAGAAGGATCGAACATGAAAAAGGGACAAGAGACAATGGCCATAGCTGACTAGGGCTTCGCTCAGAAAGAAGCAGCTACTACGCAGGCACCAACACACCCCAAGACAAATGAGGGGGTTGAGCCCTTTCTGCAGGCATGTATGAAGTTGCTACATAACCTGAAGGTTGAGGAGAACCTTCAGGCATTAATGAATAGCTGCGTAGCATAGCCCGACCTGACCCCAAGGACCAAGGATGTACACAAACTATACAGGTATAAAAAATGCACCGGAAGAGAAATGCGACTGACTGCGCAGATTGGTGGCTACGAGATGGATCAGGTTATTTTTGACCTTGGATCAGATGCGAATGTGTTACCTAAAAAAACATGGCAATGAATGGGAGAACCTAAGTTAGAATGGTCCACCATCCAGTTGTGCATGGCAAATCAATAGAAGATCATCCCTCTGGGGAGGCTGCAAAAAATCATGGTAGATATCGCAGGAGTAAAATTCCAAGCTGACTTTGAGGTAATAGAAATCGTAGAAGATGCGGACCCCTACCCTGTGCTCCTAGGACTGGATTGGGCTATAGATATGGGGGGTGTTATCAATCTCAAAAAGTGCAACATGGTGTTTGAAAATAACGACACACGAGTAATAGTACCGTTGGATCTCGTGGAAGGCGCACGGTATACAAAGCCAGCACGAGATGAGGAGCAAGTGGATCACATTTACAAATTCACTACGCAGGACGAAGATTGGATTAACCCCACAGTGGAAGGAGTACTCTGCTAGGAAAAGGATAGTGAATGCTTCTCTGACTCTGATGGGGAACTAGAGAATTGGCAAGGCTGGTTGCATGAGGTTTCAGCATTGCAATGTCTTCGGGTCACAAGGAACTTCTGTTGCATCTCCTCCGAGGTAAGAGACATGCCCTACTTTGAGGGGTCTGGTAACATTAAGGAATTTCTATGTGCATTAGAAGCAGAAGTTCCCAAGGGACGTAGGCTAGGGGCCCTTAAGCTTGCCCTACATGGAACACCTACACGCTGGTGGGATACACATGGGAAGGTATTCCGCGATTGGGAGGAATGTCGGGATAAGATGACCCTATGATTTGAAGCTCTAGCTAGGAGATGGATCCAAAAGTTCCTTGGGTCAAAAGACCCACGCAGATATTTTCTCCCCTAGGAAACGCAATGGTGCCAAAAAATTCCAAACAAACGGGTCCGCCTGTTTAACCATGCTCTAGGACTGTGTCCAACCTCATGATATTTATATGCGGAGCTACATCAGCGCACTCGTTATTGTGAAAATTTACGAGATCAGTTTCTGCGAATATTTAGTGTGGTAGATGGGCCAGGTGCACTCGATGCAGCTCTACGAAACACTAATACCTTGACTCAGGGTAGCCCAAGCCTTGGCATCACGTCTGAATATTGGGGAACGCCAGTACCACACATGGTTTAATACTGCAACCTCAGCCCAATGGAAGGAAAGGATGGTCCCCAAACTATCCCAACCGCGACACTGGACGAGATGCGCACGGTTGCCAAGTTGCTTAGGCTGCACCTGAATCGCATTACAACACACCCGATGTCGGCTATAATTCAGGTTGCGCAAGAAGCACGGATGCTTCATCCAAGATTAGTAGATCCGTGGGAAGGCCATCAAGTGCGAACGATGACAGTCAGAACACTAAACCCCGGTAAAAAAGGGAATATTACCGTTATGGAAAACAGACGACTGACAATTAATGCGGAAATTTATGGTGAGTTTTTACCATTTGCTTGATGGTAAGTTCCAAGTTAGATTCACTCTACCATTGGATAGCCTCGGGCACTATAAGATAGAGAGGATAACTCCGATCAAGGCTCCATCTTATCTCTGTAATCTGCATATCTTATTTTGCTACTTGATTGTCTGGACCTTTAGCGTTTTTTCATACCTAATCAGCCTACTTCTGCTATCTGCAAGCCTCTGAATTTAGGATCCCCTCCTTACATTGCTATGGCAGCCCCTAACCCCGTGGATGCATCGGTGCCTACCAATCCAGAGCTTGCAGAAATTATGTTACGAGGGTTTAGGGATGCTGAGATTGATAAGTTCATTACCCTATGGCTCCCTGAAGGGAAAATTGACTTCGAACCTTGCGCAAACTGGTGTGAAAGATATATGATGGAAGTTAACACCTTGCCCAACCCTGGGATGATCCTAGGCCCTAGTCAGACGGGTTCGAAAGCAACCATGCAAGAGGGTGCGCAACTGCCGCAGACAACTATGAGAGCTAACACAGTCGAGTCGCAGCTAGTCCCGTGAACGACGGGACTGACTAACAAGTATATCCCATCCCCTCGGGGTACGAAGCGGCGTAGGGATGTGCTGCACCCTACCAGCAGTACCGAGCTAAATGCTAATGACAACCATGTTTATTCACTACCTAGCACTGTCCTGGTCGACGCCCACCTTCCAATGACTACGGGACTCCAATTGGACTTGGTGCAGCTGCCCTGCGAGGAGTTATAGGGTTTACACACCGTTGTGCTTCAAGAGATCCATCATCGCGCCCAGGCCTCACAGCAACAACTCGATGTGGCCACGCCGCTCATCACACGATAGACCGAAGATGGCCCCCTTGCTATCTCGCGGACGGCGCAGCTCGAACCAGTGGTTCACCAGCTAGGCACAGTGGTCCCAGATGAGCTCATCATAGAAGGCTTGGCTACCAAACTAAAGGCATCCCGCACCGAAATCCAGACCCTCAGGACCCACCTGGCCCGTCAGTTCACCGCATTACAAGCCCAAGTGCAGCCTGCCACGCCTCCAGAGGTATGGGCATAGCGTGCTGCGCTGGTAACAGAGGCTATGAACACCATTACAGGACAACTTACTCTGGGTACTCAGTTTCTCGAGGGGGCCATGTAGCTCTAAACAGTAATCCAGTTCAACCCGTCTCTTTATAACGTCAAGAAGGACTTACGACAGAAGGAAGCTGCTTTCGATCAGGTCGAAGCTACCTTGCCCTCCCTAGTCCCTGCGTAGCATCTGGCACTCTTAAAGACTAGCACCACACTCCGAGACACTATTATGGATCTCCGACGAGAAAAGCATGCCATCGCAAAATGCTTGAAGCCATGGAGTGACGCCGCCTTCTAGATATCACAGGGTGCTCATGACACAATCTCACAACTCAACAAGATGTTAGAGCGGGTTACCACGGCTACTGATAGACCAACCTCCCAGACGCTGGTAGACATCGCATAGAGTGCTATTGCCCAGAGTCAAGAAGTGTTACCTCCACTAATTTTCGCCGTCAATACCTTACTTGCGCAGATAGAGACTGCACCACCACAGTGACTCGGGACGAGTCACAAGATTGTTTTGGGGGACTTCTGGAATAGGGTCTCCTACAAGCCACAAAACTGGTCTGATTTTGTATAATTTTGATTATATTTAGTCTAGCACAGGGGTTTGGGGTGGGACAAAGCCCCGAAAGCATTGTAATGGGTTAAAGGGTGGATCTAGAATCTGCAAACCATGGTTTGTGGACCATAGGAAAGATTAGGCTAGATTGTTATAAATACAGGAAAATTTTGAACTGTAAGGCAAGAAGATGATGAGCCCTTGATGCAAATTGCGGCTTAATGGATCAGTTTGGGTTTTTGGGAAGGGACTCCGGCTGGCTGTGTGTGCGGAGATCCCAAGTCCTGCTGTGTGTGGACCCTGCTGCTGTGTGCGCAGGTCGGGCTTGGGTATTGTAAGAGGGAATTGATGGGTTGATGAATAAGAAAGGTTTTTCTGAGTACTGAATCTATGTGCACTGTTTATGCGAATATGTGGTAACTACTATGTGATGTGTATTCTGTATTAAGCTGCGATAATATTGTGTAAGTGTTTTTACTACATCTAGATTTGTCTGTTATGCTTTATGCAATACTGTTCTACTGTCTTATAAGTATATAATTTGTTGAGCACCGTAGCATAGTTGACCTTGCTCACGTAGATGCGAAGAAGGCCTATAGATCTGACTCTGAACTAGGTGATCTAGTCATTATAAATCCGGACGCAGCTCTGCTTGCCTTACCTATCCTTTCTGAGGGTGCGGAAACCTAGTTCCAGCACCCACCCATACTACTTCGGGTGAGACATTGACCTGCACAAGTAGGTCATTGCCGAAAGGGCCAGTAGTATAAGGTTTTGTTGGCAAACCTTAACCTCTGAACCTGGGTCAGGAGCCCTCGAGCCAACAGTGGTTTATAGTTAAGGGCACTGATACATTAGTATCTTTGTTACAGAGATTTGAGCGATAATCATCGTACTGGAACAATTCCTCCCATCTTAGGCAATTTGACTTACACTGGAAAGCTGTAAGTTTTTGGCCTACTTAGTGATTGAATTATACCCACTGGTTCACTGCATTCCTCCCTTTTCAATAATTTTCAAATTTCAAGAAGCTGATTCTGTTACCATTTCGTTTGTACTTCTCAGATATTTGCACAGTAATAATCTCACTAGATCTATTCCACCATAATTAGGGAACATGACAAAGCTGAGCTACTTGTAAGAGCTTTAAATCACATCTGTAGTCATGTATACTATGCAAAAATTGAAAATTTGATTTTAATGATAAGAAAATCCCCATTGGTAGTGACCAGTACATGAATATGCAGGCACCTAAATGACAATCAGCTTACAGGGCAGATTCCATCTGAGCTGCGGAAGTTGGAACAACTGTTCGAATTGTAAGTTTCTGTAGAAACATATTTTAAATCTAGTTATATAGTACATGTTAATCATTGCTTTTTGTGGGTTTTTGCTGCAAGTATTTAATAATACAAGGTTGTATTTTGTTGGGACAAAAACCTTGTTGGAAATCATCTTCAAGGTCCGATTCCAGAGAACATTAGTTCATGCATTTCTCTCAATTACTTGTAAGTGATATAATATTCAAGTCTACTAGAGAACTTGTGGGATATAATCTTGATATTTTTCTAACAATATTGAGGCCGTGTCTTCTCTTGTATTTTGTTGTGTGGCAATGTACACGGCAACCATTTGAATGGAACTATTCCTTTGGAATTTCGTAAACTTGATAGCCTCACTTATTTGTAATTGTCTATAGGCCAACAACTATTGTGATTGATATATACAACATGTTCTAGATGTCTTTGGATAAGGCACATGCATCCCCTCCAGAAGAACAAGAATATGGAGATTGAGTTTGCAGCTATGATAAAATCTGTGAAGCAGAAAGCAGGGTGTTGGCACCATTCTGCCAAATCATGTCTGCTACTTTTAGTTCAGCTACTACGTTGAGAGCCATGGGAACGCTCAGCATGTTGATCAGCTCCATCATGGCCAGTCTCCCCTGCCACTCATCATCTTCCATTTTATGTACTGATGAATTCTTCTCTATGCTCTTGTTGCTATTGCCCTTACAATTCATTGTTATTAAAGCCAGAGTGTGTAGCTAGATTCAATATATTGTTCCCAATCCTTCGTCGGTATCTTAATTGAGCCTATTTAACTTCATAATAGTAGAGGTTCGATATTTTGCTTCAGTAATAATATCAGTGAATCTTTGGTCACATTGAAAAGAAAGAAAGCTACAAGCATCAAGCAGTGGAGGAATTTGATGTTTTGCAACAATGTTGATCCTATTTTAGTTTTGAGAAGAAACAACCATTGAAATATTCTATACAATTGGGAGTTGTCTCAGGTCACTGGTGACACTATTTCTGGTGAGTTGTCTTTGAAAGAAGATTTCACGATGGCTTTCCTGAGAGATCCCAAGGACTTCCACCTTCATTCAATGGAACATCTTCAGTTTTTTCACTGGCCTCAGGCGTCATAAATTTTTATAGAGAGCTGGATATTGACAACTACTTCGAAGTGATAGAGGTGAACAGGATTCAACAACCCCAGAATCTTCCTTATCTTCATCACCCGATGGGATTTTCTGATAATAAATGCATCCTTCTAGTAAACTTTTAGTAAGAAAACATGTTAGCTTTGCATTTCCCTCAGAGCACCACGAAAACCATCTCCTGGACAACATGGTCAACACTTTCCAAAGAACAAGAATCTAAATTTCCTGAAGTTTCACCTGAAATTTGAAAGCCAAGTCTCTCTCCAGATATTTCATAAATCTAATTTGTTGAAAATTTGGTACTATTTGGAAGAAGCTCGACCTACTTTGGATATTGCAATTTATCAACAGAAATTTTACCAACAGGAAGCCGGTATGGAACTCCAGAATCAATTGCCATGACATAAAAGTCACTGATATAATTTTTAGTGCCCCACCCTCTACTTTTGCATAAATATCCCCACAAAACCATACTAATCATATGTGTCAAAATTGTGAGAAACATGACCTAGTTTAATAAAATGAGACCTTCTATCCACTGAGTAAAATCTCCCTTTTCGATGAGAAAGTGCAATTCCTCTGTTTCTTTGGGGAATAAATTCATATTTATCATGTAATGAGACATTCACATTTATAAATGAAACTTATTCTATGAATAAAATATTTGTTGGATTCCCATGCGACCCAAGTTGATGACAAGGTGAAGCAGTCTTCATTTTGGATAACTAAATCTAGAACCAACTATGATCTAGATTTATGCAGGAACGCAACAGAATAAAAATATAACCATAAATACAGAGACGCGGTGGAAATAACACTTCATTTCATTAATATCAAAGAACTGAAATTTACTTACAGACAGAATGGAAATAAAACTAGCTAGGGCGTTGGTAGCTATCTCTGAGAAGAGATGTGGCGGCTACAAGCATCTGAACTGAGTTACAATGAGGCTCGAGGGCCTATTTATTATTTAGAAACAATGGGAAATCCTAAACAGCCAAAACCCTAACCCTAGGAGATGAAGTGCCAAAACTATGGGCCCCGTTTGGGTAAATTGGTGTTTCAACTTCCCGGGGATGTAAGTTTGGCATACGATCTCCGTTTGACACATACCATACCTCGTTAGAAATATCGATCCGAGGAATACAAATTTTAAGTGAGAAACATCGGCCCATGGCCCCCGTTTTCCCAAAAAACGTCGTTTAGGGACTCAAAATGACTCCGGAAGTTCAGGACCTGAAAAACTGCTAAAAATAGTAAGTTGTGCCGAAATTGAAAAACTAAAAGAGACAATGGTGGGGCCCCAAGTGGAATAGGCGGGTGACCACCAATATCCACTTGGATCATTTCTCCCCCCTTAGGAAGCAATGGTCCCCATTGCGTTAAGTTCCTCCATGAGATGAAGAAATTTCTGCTGAACTTGGTCCCTGGTGAACCACTTTCCTTGGTGCATGAGTTGGCCAGCTTTGACAACCCGATACAGTTGGATCTTCTGTTGTCGAGTGTTCTTGATTTTCATGTCCATGATACAATCTATGGTGGCCTGTTCCATGCAGTCTGGGTTTAACTCTATTGGTGTGAGATGTTCTGCAATGTCAGAGGTGTCCAGTAGAGGTGGGAAGTAAGGACATAGGTGATCCACATTGAAGACTAGGTGCAGACCAAGGAATGGTGGAGTACTGAGCTCGAAGGCATTGTTCCCTACAGCCTTGGTGATGGTGTACGGCATGTATCGGAGCAGGCAAAGCTCGAGGTGGGGTCTAGTGAGGCACTCCTTCTGCAAATGTAGCCATACTTTGTTGCCCACCTAGAAGTGGTGTGGCACCCGGTGTTGATCATGGCGTTGCTTTTACTTGGCATTGGATTTTTCCAATATATCATGAACCTGTTAGCGGATGTGTTGAATGCGCTCAATGAAGCTATTTTCTTTGTCAACTTCAGACTGGACATGAGCCGAATCGGCCTAAGTAGCCACAAATGGCATGGCTACATCAATGGGACATAGTGGCTAGAATCCCAAGCCCACCTGAAAGGGGCTATGGCCGATTGAACTGTGGAGAGCTCAGTTATAACTATGTTGTACATAGGGGAAACTCTCGTCCCATGTGCGTGGATGCTTTGAATTGTACATGCTCAGAATGTGTACAATCATTCTGTTGACGACCTCTGTCTAGCCATCTATTTGGGGATGGAAAGCTGTGGACTTTGTGAGCTTGGTGTCCAACATTGACCAAAGGCTGGACCAAAATGTGCTGAGGAACTTGCTATCCCAATCTGATATGAAATACTGTGGGATGCCAAAGTGCACCCATAGTCATTCAAAGAAGAGTTTAGCAGTGGATTCTGCTGTGATATTCTTCCTGCAGGCCGCCATAATGGCCATCTTCGAGAATCTGTTGACGACCACAAAAAAATAGTCATTTCCATGCTTATTAGAAGGCAGGCCCGACATGTAATCCATGGAGATGGATTCCCAAGGTCGACTAGGGGTAGGTAGCAGAGTATATAGGCCTTGCTTCTTGATGGTCGGTTTGGCAATGGCACAAGCAGTGCAGGATCTAATGTGCTTCTAGACATCCTTTCGTAGGTTCGACCAATAGAAATACTTCTATAGTACTAATATTGTTTTCTCGACCCAGAAATGCCCAGCGACTCGACTGTAGTGTGCTTCCCATATCATCTTGGCATGCTCGCTTGAAGGAACACAAAGGTGTCCCAGGTGACATAAAAGTGCATCTTGGAGGTGAAAATTTGGAACTTGCGTAACCCCCAAGAGTGCCTTGTAAGTGTGGCCGAATTCTGGGTCACTCTCATAGAGAAGCGGCCAATCAAAAGTCTCGTGCCCACAAGAGTTGAGCATGGTGGTGAGCGCCACGATCGGTGGTCGGCTGAGGCAGTCTGCAACATTATTGGTGCTACCCTTCTTGTACTTGATGTTCAAATGAAGCTGTTGCAGATATGTGGACCACTTCTGATGGCGATCATTCTGCAACTTCCCTTGTGTCTGTATGAACTGCAGGGGCCGGTGGTCTGTGTGGATGATTGTTTCCTTCCCAAAAATGTAATGCTTCCATTGTCGACAGGCTTGCACAATGGAATACATTTCTTTGTCATAGGTGGGATACTTGCGAACTGTCTCAGACAATGTCTCACTGTGATATGCCACTGGATGTCCCTGTTGAGTAAGAATTTCCCCAATAGCATAGTCAGAGGCATCTGTCTCGATCTCAAATGGCTGCTGCAAGTCTGGTAAGGTGAGCACTGGGGCAGAACAGAGGCGATTTTTCAATTCTTTGAACGCCTTCTGTTGAGGTTCCGACCAAAATAATTTTGCTCTCACTCCTCCTTTGGTGACTTGACTCAAGGGCCAAGTGATATGAGAGAATCCCAACACGAATCTACGGTAGAAATTAGCAAGACCCAGAAAGCTGCGAAGCTCTGTTATAGTAGTCGGGGCTGGCCAATCCCGAATGACTTGGATCTTGGCTGGATCCACATGCACCCCCTTTTCATCAATAATGTATCCAAGATATTGAACCTGGGTCATGCCAAACGTGCACTTCTCCAAATTGGCACACAACTTGTGTTGCCGCAGTGTTTGGAGGACTTGTCGGATGTGATGAAGGTGCTCTTCCCAAGTCTTGCTGAAGATCAGAATGTCATCCAAGTACACCACTACAAATGAGTTGGTGAATGGCCGCAAGATGTCGTCCATCATCCTCATGAAGGTTGCGAGAGAATTTGTCAACCCAAAAGGCATGACCAGCCATTCGAAAAGGCCTTCCTTGGCTTTGAAGGCAGTCTTCCACACATCGGAGGGTTCAATTGGTACCTGGTGATACCCAGACTTCAGGTCGATCTTGCTGAAATATTTTACACCTTTGAGTTGGTCCAGAAGGTCATCAATCCGTGGGATTGGGTACCTATTCCGGACAGTGATCTTGTTCAGTGCCCGATAGTCAATACAGAGTCTCCATGTCCCATCCTTCTTCTGTACCAACACGATTGGGCTCCCACAGGGCGATGAACTTGGTCTGATGTGACCTTTCTGCAACAGCTCCTGAATCTGTCTCTTGATTTCATCATTCTCCAGAACAGAGCGCCGATAGATCGGTCCATTAGGTAGTGGCGCACCGAGGGTCAGATCAATCGGGTGCTTGACCTGACAGTGCAGAGGAACCCCTGTGGGTGAGGTGAATATGTCCCCGTACTCCTCCAAAACCTTATCCATTTGTTGTTGTTGTGCAGAGGAGCCCTGTCTGGAGGTCGTGGCCACAGTCTTCTTCTTGCCCTGGGGGCGGATCATCAGGAAAATGAATTTCCTAGTTTGGGAAATGAGCTTACTGCATTGTTTTGCAGTAACCAAAGAGATAGCGGCAGGAGGTGGTACCTCTGGTATCCTGTACAACTTATTTCCCAAAGTAACAATAACAGCGCAAGGCCGAGACTCATACACAGCATGATGCTTCCACTAGTATGGTTTTCCTAATAATACATCAGAAACATCAATAGGAGCAACATCACATAATACCTCATTTGTGAAGGGCTTGATGCTATAGGGGAGGCGGCACTGCTAGCTGATGCGGAGATCTCGTCGTTGGTGAAGCCACTCGATGGTGTATGGATGTGGGTGAGATGTGGTCGACAAGCCCAACTGCTTCATGACGTCTGCTAAAATTAGGTTCTTTTGGATCCCATTGTCGACAATGAACTGTACTGGGGAGCCCTTTACCCACATTTGGGAGTGGAAGAGACGTTCCTCCTCCTTTGGATCTTTCGGTTCCTCCTTCTGGATCTTCATAGTGGCAACAGTGGCATTGGGTCCGCATCAACAATTTGTTTCCCTTTGTCATTCCCCTTGTTAGGTTCTGATTCAGAGTTGGAGCATGCATATGACTCAGAGGCCCTCATCTCGGCCACCAACGACTGCTTTCCCCGACACTCACTTGTGTTGTGAGTGGAGCTCTTATGGAACTCACACCACTTTCCCGTGTCCCTATTTGGCTTTGCGATGTTGTTCTTTGCTTGTGGCTTCGACAGGTTGTCCTGAGTCACCATGCCTTGGCTCTGTCCTTCGTTCTATGGTTTGGGAGCACCTTTCCCTTGTTGTTGATTCACAGATCCAAAGTCTCGCTTCTTTTGTTTGAATTTCTGCTCAATCTTGGCAACATATCGATATGTCGTACTAAGCCAGGAGATGTCGAGGAACTCCATTTCCTCCTGAATGTATCTGTGCAGACAACTGCAATACTTTAGCACCAGATGTTTCTCTGAATCTTTGATACCCAACTTGGTGCGCAGGGTATGGAACAGATTCGTCAGCTCATGCACATCTTGATCCCTTTGTTGTTGCAGCATGGTCCATTGTATGTACTTGTCCTCATAGCTCCCCACAGGATAGTATTGTTCCTTGATGGCATCTCGGAAAGAATTCCAAGTGGGTACGACCGAGAACAGAGAGGGTTCTATCTCGTCCTTTTTCTCACAGTGGGTTTCCCAACAGTCCTTGACATGGGGGGCAGCTTTGGGGAGTGAAAAAATAATCTTTTCCCTATTGGAAAAGTCATGAACCGAGAAATATCCTTCTAATAGATTCAACCATCTATCTATGGCATCTGCATCTATTTGATCCTCAAATATGGGAATGTCAGAATTTACTTGTACCTTAAAAGGAGTCGCACCTCCAGAGTGGCTGCTGGATGCAGATGCGCCGCCGGTGGGCAGCCGTTGAAGGATATGGGCAAAGTTATCCATCATCGTGTTCCTTTGTTTTTCGAGGGCCTCCTCGAGCAATAATTTTATAGGATCTCTTGCTCCCTCATATTTATTTCCGTCCCCCATGGGCGTCTGTTGGGGTTTGCAAGGTTGATCTTGCAAAGGTTCCACCAGATCGAGCCCTAACTCCTTATACCCCGACCTCATTGGGGACATGCAAAGAAGGATCGAGAAAAAGAAGACCGCTCTGATACCACTGATCTGGATTTATGTAGGAATGCAACAGAATAAACATGTAACCAAAAATACAGAGATGCAACGGAAATAACACTTCATTTCATTAATATCAAAGAACTGAAATTTGGTTACAGACAGAATGGAAATAAAACTAGCTAGGGCACTGGTAGCTATCTCTGAGAAGAGATGTGGCGGCTACAGGCCTCTAAACTGAGTTACAATGAGGCTTGAGGGCCTATTTATTATTTAGAAACAATGGGAAATCCTAAACAGCCAAAACCCTAACCCTAGGAGATGAAGTGCCAAAACTATCCGCCCTGTTTGGGTAAATTGGTGTTTCAACTTCCCGGGGATGTATCTTTGGCATACGATCTCTGTTTGACGCATACCATACCTCGTTAGAAATATCTATCCAAGGAATAC
Source organism: Pinus albicaulis (assembly GCA_034641835.2). NCBI lineage: Eukaryota > Viridiplantae > Streptophyta > Pinopsida > Pinales > Pinaceae > Pinus > Pinus albicaulis. Next base: position 1,482,613,808 of record CM076578.1, read on the forward strand.
AAATTTTGAGCGAGCAACAACGGTCCATGGACCCATGTTGCTCCCCTTTTTCCCAAAAAACGTTGTTTAGGGCCTCAAAACGGCTCTAGAAGTTCAGGACCCGAAAAACTACTAAAAATAGTAAGTTGTGCCGAAACTGAAAAACTGAAAGAGACAATGGTGGGGCCCCAAGTGGAATAGGTGGGTGACCACCAATATCCACTTGGATCAAACAATTGGCCAAGAACTGCAGCAGTCTTTTGAGTAGCTTCTTAAGTATTAAATGCAAATGAACTATCCAACCATGGGCAACCATGTACCTACAGAAAAGGTGCTACTGGTTCCTGTTCATATCCAACCTTGTTTATCTAAAAGTAAGTAAAAAAAAATACTATAGGCACCCGGACCACTGTTGGAAGGAGGGGTAATAGGTCATAATTCTTGAATAGATGCATATAAGAATAACTTGTATAACATTTAAAAATATTGCTTCACATTCATAGGGTCACCTTCCCTATATTGCTTCCTATATCATTGTCACCTTCCCTATATCATTGTCATATTTAAACGCCCTTTTCATAGGGTCACATTTAAAAATATCGCTTCCTTTCTCCTGAATTTTATCTTCCATTCATCACCTTCCCTTGTTTGAATCTGATGGTATCCAGTCTTCAAATATATTTATGAAAAGAGCTTTGTTCTATGCAAGCAATCCATATGGTCTTCCATTCTTGGCAAGGGAAACCAATAATTGATAGTAATCTTGTTAATAACTCTTGAATCAGTGTACATTAGTCATTAATCACTCTTCTTTGGTGTCAACATTGTTGGGACAACACAATGACTTAAATTTTCTTGAATCAATCCCCTGTTCAGTAATTGTTACACCTGCCTATATATTTCTTTGCTTTCTGAATCTGTAGGAGTCATTTAGTAAGGAGCCTCATTAGGTAGACTTAATATTTGAATCAAATCAACCTAATGTAAAATACTTCTCATGGGAGGTATTCCCTTTGGCATATCATCAACAACAATCTCTGAAAACTCATTTAAAAATTGTTGAGTTTCCATCGGCACATAACTATTTTCCTTATCTCCTTGTAACTTCTTTGGCATTATGGCCAAACAAAATTTTGCCTATATTTCTTCCTTAAGAAATTATTTGGTTGAGCACAACATTTCATGACCACTTTTGTTGCCATTACACCCTGCATCACTATTTTCCATTGTTGTTGTCTCCTCTTTTTCCATTTTCTCTAGCCTATAATGCTATCCAAAATGCTAAAGATTTTTCAAGAAAAATTTAGCAAGGGACTGCTTTCACCAAATAATATGTTATCAGCTCAATATGACTTAAAGAGAAAAGATGTTGTGAAGCAAAATTTGAATTTTGAAATTCAAAAATCCTCAATCACTTTAGATAAGGCACTCTTGGAAAGTGCTTTTATATTTCAACAAAGGTCAAGTATTTCTCTGTTAGTTTTTTCATCTCCTGTAAAGAGTCAAAAAAATGAACAAGTGAAAATAAAGTATGGAAAAGAGGTGTATTGTAGTTCACTCTTGTAGAATAAAATACAAAGTTAGTTAATGAGAAGCATGGTTTTCCCACAATATCTTATTTTCAGATGCTGAGGTTTCTTTTACTCACAATTATGTGAAAGGCCAAATTTCAAGATGCAATGTTAATAGTGAAGAACTTAGCCAATTTGAAAATGGATTTTTTGCAATGTGTTTCAGTAGACTCATGTAAAAAGGGAATGCTTTAATGGATGAGTCTTTGTGATCTTAAAATTTTAAATAAAGCAAGAGGTCTCGAAGCTCATCTTAGCTTTCTGCAATACTACTATTCTGAAGAAAAAACAATGTGGTTTAAGTGTGAATATGATTGTTTGAGATAGTAACTGAAGGTCCTAAGATATCTCAGGAAAGGAATGACGATTGGGTATTTTTTATCAGGTCAACATCTACAACAATTCCCCTATAGAGGAGTGACTAAGAATTGCACATAACTTCTAAGTTTGGTTTTAGCTACTAGCAAAAAATTGACAAATGTTCCAACATTATCACTATTAAACATGATGTATTTCAAGATTCTGGATCTATCTTTCATCATAATAGCATCATTACCAACATCAATGGGGCAACTTAAACAACGTGAGTTTGTGTATCTTCTGAACTAATTTCCTAAAAAGTGATCAATTCTAATTTTTGTGCGAATTGAAGAACCAAAGTAGCAGTCATTATGCCACGGACCTAGCTCCCTCATTTGAATATAATGCATAAAGAGTCAAGGAATTAATCATACTATTTGTATCACATCGAGAAGGCCTATTTGGAATGCAAGAAAATCTTTCAGAATAAGTGTTGCAAAAGATCTGCAACTTTGGTTGGAAATTTCGAACTTGCACAAAAAATTGTACATGACTGGGAGACAATACTAGTTGAAATTCAATGGACATATGAGCAATTTCCGAGTGTTGTTGCAGAGTTGATTAATGGTGATTTATCCACTGAATAACTGGATGAATCAACTAGAGTTATCTATGACATTCTTCAAGATTTTGACAATGATTCTTCTAGCAACAACATTTCTCTAATGAACAAAAAAAATGGGTCAATGCAAAGGTTATTAGGCCACATTGCTTCAGATTCTAGTCTCCATAAAATTGCTTCATTTGCTTAAAGGCTACATAAATTTCAAGAAGAGAGTTCTATGGCATCAACTGTTCAAGTGGGCCTTTGCATGGAATATGGAAACATGAAATTTAAGATTGAGTTTGAATTTTGGATGGACCTAGAATTTCAAGCACCATCTATATGTCATAACCAAGATAGCGTAGAAGAAAAAAATGAAATATTTATAGATACTTGTAATATAGCGAATTTGAATGGGGTAAAACAAGGGATTTAAATACCATATTTCCTTTTGAATATTGTCCAAGGTTGGATCTTGATAATAAAATTGTCAATTTGTGATGGCTCAAGGAAACATGTAATCAGATTGTTACTGCTAGAGGTGGATCAAAGATTTATGGAGATGAACTACCTATATTTTTATGTCACATGTTGGATGTAATATCCCAAAATCAGGAAATTCTACAACAATGAGAATATCTTAAGATATTCTAAAGTTGGAGATCCAGAAATATATAAACATAAACTGGAAATAGCAGTGAACAACATCATACCAAAATGTATGGAAACCATGGAGCCATTTTATTATGTGAATCAACAGCAAACATGTACAATACAACTCAAATGATGAAGGCAAACAAGCCTCTCATGAATACATGTGAAAAAGATGGAATGCTGCTCTCTTGTAGAATGCTCATTAACATGTACCGCACAGTCATAGAAGGTAAAATGCTACATAGGAATGTGAAATATCATACATCTGCATATATATGGCTCGTGCAACATTGGGAGTGAAGATATATGTTCCCAAACACTATCTCAAGACAATCCTAGAAGGATTGGCTAAGATATGCAAAACTGCAAAATGCCAGAGTTGCAGGGTAGCAGTTGTAACTCAAGAACTGGAAATGGATGGATATGGCTAAAGATGCTACATCAGATAAATATATCTCCTCCAATGGATCTTTCAAGTGAAAGGTTGATCCTAACACTGAATATCTCACCCTCCGACAATCACTGCAATCCCTCACTGCAAATACCAACTGAAAATAATGCAGTCACTAAGGGATACTGCGTTGTAGGTGTAAGAAAAAGAGTTGGCCAAGTGCCAAGATCTGCAATATGCTCCAAGGGCTTCCAAACTGATCTCTCAAAGGAAAGAGAGCCTCCTCCTCTGAAAAACAAGTGATGGAAGTGGTGTTGTGAACCCTCACTGCAACACCCTACAACACAACATTATTCTGCTTCAGAAATAATGTTGTAGCTGAAGGAGGATGCTTGGCCTCAAGCCTGGATGTGAGGAAAATCAATACAACTCCTTCAAGAGGCCTCTCAATAAAGGAGAAGGATTCCTAAATCGGAAATCCTTGTGCTAAGAAGCACTGCAACTCTGCTAAACAGCAGGAGAATGCACAAAGTCTGAACAGACAATGAACTCAATAATCCATATCATGACTAACAATGGATTCCTTGCCCTCCTTTTAAACAAGTGAAAGCCCTCTCTACATGGGTCCCACTCAATAGGGTTTCCTCCACCAAATAACCCTCCTCCCATTCATACTGTGCTGTCTATCAAAGTGTTCTCCACCTCCTCTCCCAGCATTGTTGACTTGGTCAAACTTGACCTTGTCTCCCTGCAAATGTCCTCTTTCACACATAGGGGTGTGAAATCCAGCTCTTATGACTATCCCCTTTCACATTTGAGGGATTTTATTCATGTTTTTAATAAGTATGGGCTTCCTTAACCACTTATTTAGCTACTAGGTGATAAAAACAAAATTTTAATATTCCATTTAGCTGTATGCTAAAATAGGAATATTACAGTCCTCCCCTCCCAAATTTTGCTTGTCCTCTAGAAATGGAAAGTCTCCACCCAAGGCATGGAGTCTGAAATGTGTTGAGGAACATCTTCCCCATGTGTATCCTCCATCCCCCAAGAAATCATCCATACAAAATGAGTTACCTCCCAACATGGAAAATCCTGAAAATCCTCTTCCACCTTTGGCTCCTGCAATGTAGGTGGGCTAAAAATCTGATCTTGGTAGACAAAATAGCCTACCCCACACTGTCCTCCTCTCCACTTAGGATAAGTGTAGAGTTTCTGTTGATCCCTGGCTACAATAATGTTACCCTCAAGTGGTAAGAAGAATACTAGATCCTCAAGGATCTCTCTTCCAACGTTATGAAACATGTTGGCCCAAATCACCTAATATATGATGAGTTGGAAGTCACCATCATATGGCATCCAATCAATCCCATGGATCACCTCATAGAAGAACAAATTTTTGGCTATGGTGGCCATACTACCTCTCATGCTCCCATTAGAACATGCAATGCAAACAATGTGGGAAATCTCTCCCCCAAGGGACACATCCAACCAATGTGCCATTCCCCCAATCATGCTCCCAATAAAAATAAGAACAAAAAAAAATAAGGAACCATAATGAGCACCATAATTGCTGCCATATGTAGCAAGGGAGAAGGAAAATGGTCCCTCAAATGTAACCAACACAGTTTTACCCTCAACTACAAAAGAGTGGGACAAAAAGTGTGGTTTCTCAACCACTTGCTTGCTGTCCCACTCTCCTCATATGTTTGGAGAAAGTGAATGATGTATGGTACAAAGTGAGCATGTTCTCCATAATACATCACCTCCCCAAATCCTCTTAGAGAGTGGTCATGAATATTTCTCATGGCCCTAAGTAGACCATGAGGTCTTGAAGGAAGAATGTTTCTTCCTTGAACAATATCCTGCACATCTATGGTTAAGGGATGCATATATATATATACAAATTATTATGCAAATCAACAATACCCTTACCATATGTCTCGCTCATACAAATGGAGTGGCTCATAGATGAGTCTCCTCTCATCCTCAAAGAGAAAAGAGGTGGCTATGCTAACTCCTCCCAGGAGTTATGTATCTCCTCCATCTCCATATGATCCATGAATCTCCTCATATGCTGATATATCTCCTCCTCAAAACCTTTCCAAAATACCCCTCCATGATGGTGTGGTATGCTCTCATAGAACAAGTGTGGGGAAAGGAAATCCTCATGAACTGCTTATAACAACTTCTCCTTGAGCTTGGAAGCTCTAGATAAGAAGATCCTACCATGATAGTAGATGATCCCATCTTTGACTGGATATCCCTCCTCATGCAACTAGTCATCCAATATCATGCAAGTGAAAAGATCCTTGGAATACTCCACCAATAGCTGGGAGCTCCAATATGGATCTATCCTCCATAGTGACAGCGCTGATGATCTCTCATGAAGAACATCTGTCATATGGTCATCTTCTCCTTTGAAATCTCCCATGCCAAAGATGCAAGTTGGAAGGCTGCTATCCTTCCCTTGCTGCTTCTGCAACAGTGTAGAATCTGAAATGAGAGTGGGTAAAGATGATGTTGAGAGAATTCCTCTCTCCTCCTTGGGTCTACCCAAGACTCTCAGCACTGAAAAATGACCTCCCAAGGTATCCACTCCTCTAAAATCAATGAATGGTGCTTCAAAATGTGAGGCATCTCTCATCTTTAGCTGATCTGGTGGTCTCCTTGGTGAAATTTCTCCATGCAATGAGACATCCTCATCAAGAGTAGACCGCATATATGTATGGATAGAATTTTCCTTGCTCTCACTGCGCAATCCATTCTCCCTCTTAGGTGCATCAACCTCATGAAATAGACTGGGGTGTGTACTCTTCATCACATGATGCCGGTCATCCTCCCTATCTCCTCCTTGTATCTCCATAGGTTCACACCCTATCATCAATGGCACATGTGAATCATGAGTTATGCCTTGATCTCCATAGGTGAGATCCTGGGGAATTTCTTGCAATGATACAAGAATCCCTCTTGTTGGAGCAAGAGCTCCTCCTCCCTCTGCATGAGGTGCTAGATCAACTTCAGATCTGACAGGGTTGTTGCCCTTAGCCTCCTCAACATGAATGGGAAACCCTCCAATGATTGGATCCTCTTTTAGAAAAGGGACCTCCTTTCCTTCTTGTTCCATAATACAAGATGAAGGTCTTGCCTCCAACAAATTATAATACAAGATATTGGCCTCCTCCATGGTTTTCTAAAGAGGTTTTGAGTCCATGGCTTCCTCCATCACATGCAAGGGTTTTCTTTTAAATTTGTTTGTCTTCTCCACATGTGGTTCATAATTCTTCCTACCAAATATTTCCACCAAAGTTTTAATGAACCTTACATAGGAACAAGTATTTATATTATTTAAGGAAAAAGACTCAAATATCCACCATGCCTAGGCCTTACCTCCAAAATGCAGCGCTGCTACTCTGATGGCTTCATCTTCAGAAATTTGATGCTGCTGCAAAAAGGTGTCTAGCTCTTCCACCCAAGCCCTGGCTGAACATGTAGGGGAGCCATCAAAGGTAAATAGAAGAAATATATCCACATTATGATGCTTTCTCCTCCTCACCCTAATCTTTAAAAACTCTGGGAAAGTGATATGATCTCTGAACGAGTTAGAGACTCATATTCATGCAAGAAACCACTAAGAGATTCCCTCTTAGGCATTCCTTCTTTCTCTTTTTCTCTCATGGAAAAACGGGGCATGTGACTGCTCTATACATCATAGGGTGTGGTTGTATGCTCATACTCCCCATAAGAAAATATAGAGTTTGACTCAGTTTCAAACCCTCTTGGATATTCTGTATACATCTCCCTTCTTATCTTCTTGAAATCTTCATGAATGCTCTCTACAGATCTTAGAAGAAGATTTGTAAGCCTGCCTTCCTTTCTTTCTCCACAGAATGGAGTGTTAATCTCCTATTTTATGGATAGCATGTTGGTTTAGTTCCACAGGCTGAGCCAATATTATGCTCTGATACCACTGTAATATCCCAAAATCGGGAAATTCTACAACAATGAGAATATCTTAAGATATTCTAAAGTTGGAGTTCCAGAAATACATAAACATAAACTGGAAATAGTAGTGAAAAACATCATACCAAAATGTACTGAAAAAATGGAGCCATTTTATTATGTAAATCAGCAGCAAACATGTACAATACAACTCAAATGATCAAGGCAAACAAGCCTCTCATGAATACATATGAAAAAGATGGAATGCTGCTCTCTTGCAGAATGCTCATGAACATGTACTGTGAAATCATAGAAGGTACACTTCTACATGGGAATGTGAAATACATACATCTACATATAGATGGCTCATACAACATTGGGAGTGAAGATCTATGCTCCCAAACACTATCTCAAGACAATCCTGGAAGGATTGGTTGAGATATGAAGAACTGCAAAATGTCAGAGTTGCAGGGTAGCAACTGCAACTCAAGAACTGGAAATGGATGGAGATGGCTGAAGATGCTGCATCAGATAAATAGATCTCCTCCAATGGATCTTTCAAGTGAAAGGCTGATCCTAACACTGAAGATATTACCCTCTGACAATCATTGCAATCCCTCACTACAAATACCAACTGAAAATAATGCAGTCACTGAGGGATACTGCACTGTAGGTGCAAGAAAAAGAGTTAGCCAAGTGCCAAGATCTGCAATATGCTCCAAGGGCTTCCAAACTGATCTCTCAAAGGAAAGAGAGCCTCCTCCTCTGAAAAAAAGTGATGGAAGTGGTCTTGTGAACCCTCACTGCAACACCCTACAACACAACATTATTCTGCTTTAGAAATAACGCTGTAGCTGAAGGAGAATGCTTGGCCTCAAGCCTAGATGTGAGGCAAATTAGTACAGCTCCTTCAAGAGGCCTCTCAAGAAAGGATAAGGATTCCTAAACAGGAAATCCTTGTGCTAAGCAGCACTGCAACTCTGCTAAACAACAAGAGAATGCACAAAGTCTGAATAGACAATGAACTCAATAATCCATATCATGACTAACAATGGCTGCCTTGCCCTCCTTTTAAAAAATTGAAAGCCCTCTCTGCATGGGTCCCACTCATTAGGGTTTCCTCCACCAAATAACCCTCTTCCCATTCATACTGTGATGTCTATCAAAGTGTTCTCCACCTCCTCTCCCAGCGCTGTTGACTTGGTCAAACTTGACCTTGTCTCCCTGTAAATGTCCTCTTTCACACATAGGGGTGTGAAATCCATCTCTTATGACTATCCCCTTTCACACTTGAGGGATTTTTTTCATGTTTTTAATAAGCACGGGCTTCCTTACCCACTTATTTAGCTGCTAGGTGATAAAAACCAAATTTTAATATTCCATTTAGTTGTATGCTAAAATGGGAATATTACATTGGATTTTGAAGAGACAGGGGATGAGCTTTTACAGTCCTTCATTAACTTAAAGGACTGATCTTAAACATTTTCTAGACACTTGTATACACTAATCTATGACTTCTGTGTAGAAGGTTTGGCTCTATGTTAGGGAAAATATCTCTGGTACATCAATTACAGACCTCTTTAATGCATACCTGAGGAATAATTCATGGCATCCATTAAACCTCTCTAGAAAGATTCTCTATCACTTCTGAATAATTTCTTGATCTTTCAAGACCTCCTCAAGAAGCCTCATTTCCACACTACACTGAGATTTTTCTATCTACTTGGGCTAGTAGCAGCCAATATTGTTTGGGGCAATTTCATACATATATTGACAAGTATTTTTTGACATATTTAAAGGGTTCACAAGACTATTTCGAAATATGATTTCTACCTAGAAATGGAAGCATTCATCTATGTATAGAGGGTCTCTTGCACAAGTTGAGATCACTATATTTTGTGCCCTTTTCTTATGCATAAATAATTAATATGGAAGTTAAGGTGAAATTTGGACATAACACACTTAAACATGTAGAAACCAGAAAATATGTCACTGATATCTACTTTCATTTGAGTCCAGTTGCCATCATTTCCATTGATATCTCTAGATATGGCTGTTGCTGTTGTGATATTTTAAGCTATGAACACTTGCAAATATTCTACCTTTGTTCCTGAGGAGGCAGGAGTAAAAAAGTCGATGTGTTTGAACTTTGGGTTCAAAATGAAACATGGTGTACGATGTTATGAATCACGAGGACAGATCGAGTGTACTTCATGAGGCCATGATGCCGATAATATGCCTGAACATAGACATGCAACAATGCAATGTGCCAGTCATTCACAACAAATACCAGGTTTCCATCCCCATAACATACACCACCACAAGGCACTTGCCAAGGTACCTATTCACAAGACTTCCAACGTCAGTCCCCTACCCATCAAAAAACTGTGAGATCTTTAATTTGTTAAAAAATCTGCTGATATGTTTAATGAACATATTTCATGTATGTCAAATTTTACAACAATATATCTATATTACACTAAAGTTCTAGGACATTCAAATGATATTAAATTATTTAAATTCTTAAATATGTCTTTTGGTCAAATACCAATCTGATTCTTCCAGAAGAAGAGAGTATTCTTCCATGATCGATTTCTCTTCAGATCTCCCACAGATTTCTAAACATCGGTAACCTTAGAACTCGAAATATCTCCACTAACTACTATGGATTTCAAGCCGTTAATGGATGGTGGCCGCTTTATGGTTTCAGAGCGTCCATGATTCCCAACTTCTGCAAGAATCTGGAAAAAAGCAAGAATCATAGGGAATAATGGAATCATGTAAAGCAACAACAAAAAAGTACAGAAAAAACTATATAAAGAGTACCTGGGCATAATACATTTCTGGATCAAAATCAAAGCCATCATTATGTTCAAAGATTGGAAATACGAGAGTAGCTATCGAAGCCATCATTTTTACTCAGGTTTGGTCAGAAAATCAAAAAATGTTCCTCCTCTGCTTCTGGAGAATATGGGACATGGGAAAGAAGGCATAAAGGAAATGCTTAAAGCAAATTCCAAAAGAATGAGAAACATAGAGGGATGCTCTGAATTCGACTCAAAAATTAAGGATCTGGGACTCTGGTTTTTAGAAACAAGCTACTTTTCAATTACTTTGCAGCAAAACACATGTGACAAATCCATTGTTTATGTAAAATAATAGTGGGTGTTGTTGGATATTTGATGTGCAAAAAAATATTATTGGCATAAGCGATTAGAAAGGGCCACTCGGTGATTGGTATTTGGTCCCGCGACTCGGTATATTCTTTCAAAAGAAGGCTATTCCCCAATACCAATCTGATGGGAAGTAGTGTGATCAATGCAATTAGCATAATAGCCTTCTCCTTCAAAGGCAACGAACCCTTTCCCATTGTACCATACATGTCATGCCTCACAACTGCAGCATACTTGGCTTCCATCTCCTTCAAAGCCTCCAGAGAAACAGTTGCTGATCCTTGAACAGTAAAACTGAGCGAACAAGCGGAGCAAGAAAAAAAATTTGAATAGGTCGATTAAGATAGAGTAGCTGCCAAATTAAATTTCCAAGTGTTTTCCCGTAGCGTCAGTATTCCAACGGTTTGTCATATAACGTCAGTTTTCCGAAGATTGTCCTAAACAAAAAATTGTCCCATCAAAAAACTGTGAGATATTTAATTTGAGAAGGATATGGTTATTTACTTTTATATATTAAGTTGGTTAACATTATTTCATTAAAAGTGATGGTTAAGCGAAATAGGCATTTAAGTTTTACCCAGTAGGTTTGACCTAGCTATTTTCATGGCCCTTCTTCCTACCTTAATCTTAATTTTTTCCCATTACAGAGTTTTAATTTACCATTTTTTTTAAACATATCTTGATTTGAAAATTGGTCTCAATCTTCAAATTGGGCCTCTATTCCACTTTGGTTTCTCTCTCATATTCTCAATTTCGAAATTGGACTAAATTTTGAGTCAAGTTTTCCTTCAAATTTTTCTTTATTTTGAAGCTTTGATTCTTCTTTTTCGGTTTGATTTTTCTATATCATCTTGAATCTCCCTCACCCTAATTTTAAAGTCATCCTCAACATCCATGTCAAGAAATTATTGCACTAACTTTAGTGTGAAGGTGTCTTGATTTTAAAATATGACTTAATACTTGAACTAGGCACCCCTCATGCGCCTTAGAAAATTTTCCTTTTTGTTTGAGTAATTGTTTTTCCTTGATTTGATGACACTAATATTCTTATCTTTGAAATTTTCTTCTTAATTTCAAAAAACTGACCAATTCATAACCTGTATGTGTTTCGATTTCTAAATCAACCCAAATTGAAATTGGGCTTCCTTTTCACTAACACATTGTCAATTTTCCTTAATTTGGGAACTAACCTCGTTTGATAGTTTAGACCCTATTATTGTGATTCTCATTTTATTAACTTAATGGAATATTTACCTTTTTTATTCAATTATTTTCATTATATAATTTTGGATCTTGTACAATATTTTCTTTTGGAAATCATTCATCCCAATTTGGTCAAATTCAAAATTGGTCCTTCAAGTTACTAAAGAGATTTTTTTGCTACCTATTTTAGTGATTGATCTTAATTTCCCAATCAACTTCCTTTTAAAAAAATCTTTGTTTGCACATGAAAAAATTTTTAATACTTTGATAACGATCAAGTTTTTCGTCACAAATTTGGTTTCACATAGTCCTAATTCTAAAATCAATCTAGTTTCTAAATTAGACCCTTAAGAAAAAAAATCATATCCTAGTTTCTCGATTAGGAACAATGTTCAAATCAAACACCTTTGTGAAGAGGAATTCTAAGGGGTTTTAATTTTCTCCATTGTATTTTATTTATAAGATTATATCTAATCAATTCTAAATTGTACACAAAAGTGAGAAGTTAAGGAACTCGAAATTTATTTTCTAAAGTATGTAGGTTATTTGTATGTTTCCATACATAAAATGGGAACCTTCATTGGGGAGAACATCAACTCATTTCCTTTGGTAATTCAACCATGTAAAAAATTTTGGCTTTAGGAGGGTTGTATTGTATGAATGATAATAATAATATACATAATGATATGTCGCACAAATTTTTTAGTGCATACTCTAATCCTATGAACAATTTTGAAAATACAAATATTGATATTTAAAATTCTAATGTTCCATATATTGAACCATTATATGTTATTCCTACTGAATAAGTAAATCAATTATGTCAACATACCTAGACATATGCCCAGGAAATAAATAAGTTGTGCATTAATCCATTACTTTTATTTTTTTAGGTAATGTGAGTTTTGAGATGAGTTGCATGCCTAACATGTGATTTGAGTAGCCATGAACCAAGGACTTTTTAGCCGTCAAAATCACCTAGGGATTGCATCCAACCTAGGCCACACCATCCCTTAGCTTGATTGGAATTTTTCCCACATAGTTTCGAACCAATGATTTTCTCACTAGTGATTTTCTTAATAGAGCACCTTGTCATTGTATAGTTTACACCCTAATGGATACTCCATTACATTGTCATTGTGGAGTTAATGCGACTTATTTGGTCATTGTTGTTCCAACGTTGTATCTAATAAGATCAGATCCACTGATTGTATTGTAAATTAAAGAATGAAGTTGTTCACAAGTGACCAAAATATCATCTACTATATCATCTAATTTTTCTATGTTTGGTATACATGGTAATAATGGAATTACCCACAAACACATGATACCCTCATAACTAATACCTAGTTATCTGAGAATCAGATGTTTCCAATATGCTCAATTAGAGGTGAAGGATTCTCCTAGGAGGTCAATATGTTGGTTTGGGGTGTTATTTTTAGCCTCATATACTTAGTGGTTAAGGGCTTCAAGGGTAAAGGGTTAAGTTCCAAGGGATTTAGGGTCAGAGGATTTAGTTTTTAAGGACTTAAGATTTAGGGGATTTAGGTGTTTAAGGGATTAGAAGTTAATTGAGGTGTTTAAGGGTGAAGTATTAAGGGTTAAGGGTCACAGGTTAAGAGGATAAGGATTTATGGCTTACAAGGTTCATGGATTATAGCTGGTTAGGGGTTATTTTATTAATATTTAATGAGTCAAGGGGTTTATGGGTTATGAGTTATGAGTGTAGGGGTTAAGGGATTATGGATTGGGGGTTAAGGGGATATGGAATTCAATGGCTATGGGTTAAGGGCTTATGGTTTGTGATCATTGGACTCCTAATCCCTGACTTATCACCATTATTGGGGGTTCCCTTATCGATTGCTCTCGCTACCTTCCCTCTAGGTCCCCTAGTCCCTTATATGAAATTAGGTCCTAAGCCCCCTTCTAGTCATTCTCTAATGCCAGGATTATAGATCATAGTAAACCATGCTTGCACCTCTAAATTATACCCGTCCATGCAACCCTTGTGTCCCCTTGACCCGTTATTTCACATTCCCCAAGGTACAAATCAAATATTTGGATGTATCTTGGATGACTTGTCACATTCCATGACTAGCTTCATGCATGAATAGGAATTCCCATCATTTAAGAATTTTTTGGAGGGTTTTCATGGCATAGTCAAGGGCCACATTTACAAAAAAAGATCATTTTATAAGTATATATTAGATGGATTAAGGACTATAGGGTTTTTGACAGGGAAAAAATTCCACCTTGCCAACAAGGGGGAATTAATCACCTAATCGTAGGTCCCAACTAGACCTGCTCTCGTTTTGAATGGCCAATCCCAATGGGTTTTAAGGACTATTATAAGGGTTAGGGGAATAATGAGTTAGTGGTTAAGGGATTAGGGATTAGGGTCTTAGGGGTTCGATGAATAGGATATTAGGGGTTAGAGGTTTAGGGTTTAGGGGTTAGGAGAATAATGAGTTAGTGGTTAAGGGGTTAGGGATTGGGAGCTTAGGGGTTAGAGGATTTAGGCACATTTAGGGGTTAGAAGAGTAATGATTTAGTGGTTAAGGGATTAGGGATTCAGGTTAGGGAGATATTGAGTTAGTGGTTAAGGGTTTAGGGATTGGGGGTTAGGGGTTAGGGGATTTAGGTGCATTTAGGGGTTAGGGGTCAAATAATGAGTTAGTAGTTAAGGGATTAGGGATTGGGGGATTAGGGGTTAGGGGATTTAGGCACAGTTAGGGTTTAGGTACCTGAATAATGAGTTAGTTGTTAAGGGATTAGGAAGAGGAAGCTCCCATTAATAAGTCTGCCCGATATTATGTTTCAATAAATATGTACAATCTGCAATGATTGTACAACCCAGCCTACATAAACCATTTATGCTTCTTTCCAAATGTGCTTGTATAACCTTGGTCTAGCCTTAAAAACTCCCCAACAGTGCAAACAATCCAAAGGAACCCCAAAATTCCCTTTTAGAACATGTTTATGAAGTCTGCACGAATTCTGGTTCAAGCGGGTCACTCAGGTCATAGACGGACTCGGCACCCTGAATGTGTTTCTGCACGCAGGTCACCGGGATCAAGGTTTGAATGCGGGTCACCGGGGTCACGGTCTGCACGCGTCTCCTGAACACGTTCGGGTCGCATTTGACCTAGCCCGACCCTGATGAATGACCTTCGCGCCTTCAAACATTGTTCCACACGTACTGAACACGGATGCGCTGCACGAACTTGACTCGACTTGAACGCGCCCGCCTTGAACACTATTCTGCACGCGTCCTGCGAAAGGACACCGTGCACTCACAACTTAGAAAATTTGATGCGGGCGCCCTCAATCGAAATGACCCGACCAAAACGCGTTTGGGCGGGCGCCCTCAACTAAAATGACTCGACCCGAATGTGTTTGGGTGGGCGCCCTCAACCGAAACAACCCGACCAGAACGGGTTTGGGCGGGTGCCCTCAAACAAAACGACACCACTACCCGACTGAATAAAGGCACAAGGGAGAAAATGGAAAACAGGCCACACGAATGTGCAAAAGGCACCCATGCGGTCACAACTTAGAAAATTTGATATGACCGCCCTCAAACGAAGCGACCCGACTCGAACGCATTTGGTCGAGCGCCCTCACAGGGTGCAACATGATGTGCATGACCGAACGAAGGCACAAGGGAGAAACTAGCAAATGGGCTGCATGAACATGCACAGGGAACCCGTGCGGTCACAACTTAGCAAATTTTATACAGGCGCCCTCAATCGAAACGACCCGACCCAAACACATTTGGGCGGGTGCGCTTAACCGAAACGACCCGACTTGAATGCGTTTGGGCAGGCGCCCTCAACCGAATGAAGGGACAAGGGAGCAAATGACAAATGGGCCGCACGAACGTGCACAAGGCACTAGTGTGATAACAACTTAGCAAATTTGATACGGACGCCCTCAAATGAAATGACCCGACCTGAATGCGTTTGGGCAGGCGCTCTCACATGGCGCGACATGACACACTCAACCGAACGAAGGCATAAGGGAGAAAAAGGTAAAAGGGCCGCACGAACATGCACAAGGCACCCATGCGGTCACAACTTAGAAAATTTGATACGGCTGCCCTCAAACAAAACGACCCGACCCGAACGCGTTTGGGTGGGTGCCCTCAAACGAAATGACCCGACCCGTTCCAAATGCATTTGCGTAGGCACCCTCAAACGAAATGACCCAACCTGACCCGAATGCGTTTGGGTGGGCGCCCTCAAACAAAACAACCCGACCTGACTCGAACGCGTTTGGGCAGGCACCCTGAAACGAAACGTCCCGACCCGAACGCGCCTTGGCGGATGCCCTCAAACGAAATGACCTGACTCGAACACGTTTGGGCGGGTGCCCTGACATGGCGCACCCAACCAAACAAAGGCACACAGGCAGTTATTGCAACTTAGAATTTTTGATATGGACAAGTACCTCACACGACCCGACCCGACCCGACCCGACACACCTGAATGCGTTTCTCTAGGCACCCTCACATGACCCGACCCGACCCGACCTGACCCACCCGAACACGTTTCCCTGGGTACCCTCACACGACCTAACCGAACCGGACCATACTCGCCTAAATGCGTTTCCTTGGGAGCCCTCACACGACCCGACACGACCCGACCCAGCCGGACACATTCCTTGTGTAGCTTGCCATGACCCAACTTGACCCGATCCACCCAAACACATTTCCTTGGGTACCCTCACAGTACTGCACAACCTGACCCAACCCGACCTGAACACGTTTCCTTGGGCGCCATCACATGACCTGTCCCGACCCACCCGAATGTCGAAGGAACGAGGGAGAAAACGACAAACGCATCTCACGAATGTGCACAAGGCACACGAGTGGTCACAACTTATCATTTTTTATACGACCTCCCTCACATGATCCGACTCGAATGCATTTGTTGTGGCTCCCTCACATGACACAACTCGACCCACCCAAACAAAGGGCGCACGAGGGAGAAAATGGAAAACAGATTGAAAAAATATACAAAAGCAACACGAGCAGTCACAACTTAGAATTTTTTATACGGCCACCATCACATGATCCAACATGACCTGACCCACCCGAATGCATTTCCCTGGGCGCCCTCACATGACCTGACCTGACCCGACTCGACCCACCCGAACGCGTTTCCTTGGGCACCTTCACATGACCCTACATGACCCGACCCAACCAGACACATTCCTTGGGTAGCTTGCCGTGACCCAACTTGACCCGACCCGCCCGAACGCGTTTCCTTGGGCACCCTCATAGTATTGCACGACCTGAACCGACCCGACTCGAACGAGTTTCCTTGGGCTCCATCACACGACCTAACCTAACCCGACCTGCTCGAACGTCGAAGGCACGAGGAAGAAAATGACAAATGGGTCACATGAATGTGCACAAGGCACACAGGCAGTCACAACTTGCATTTTTTATACAACCTCCCTTAGACAATCCAACTCGAACACGTTTCCTATGGCACCCTCACACAGCACGACCCAACCCGCCTGAATGAAGGGCACACGAGGGAGAAAAGGGAAAAAGGATCGAACAAACGTGGACAAGAAACATAGGTGGTCACAACTTAGCATTTTTTATACGACCACCCTCACACGACCCAACCCAACCCGACCCGACCCGACCCGCTCGAACGTGTTTGCTTGGGTGGCCTCACACGACACGACCTGACCAGACCGAACCAAACCCAACATGCCTGAACATGTTTCGTTGGGCGCCCTCACAATATGGCATGACCCGACTTGACCCAACCCGAACGCATTTCCTTAGGTGGCATCACACGACTTGACCTAACCCACCTGAACGCGTTTCCCTGGGCGCCCTCATGACATGGCCTGACACGACCTGACTTGGTCAGACATATTCCTTGGGCGCCCTCACATGACCCACCCTGACCCGACCCACTCGAACATGTTTCCTTGGGCACCCTAATGGTACAACACGACCTGACCCGACTTGACTCGAACGCATTTCCTTGGGCGCCATCACACAACCCAACCCGACCCAACCCGCTTGAACGTCAAAGGCACGAGGGAGAATCCAAACGTTGCAATTCCTACACTTCTCTCTAAAACATCGCAATACTGACACTTGTCTCCAAGACGTCGCAATACCGACAATTGTCTCCAAATGTCGCAATACCGACACTTGTCTCCAAACGTCGCAATACCGACACTTCTCTCTGAAATGTCGCAATTTCAACGCTTTGTCCTGAAACGTCGATATTCCAATGATTTTCCTAAACTTCGCAATTTCAACAATTTTCCTAAATGTTGCTAGAGTGATGCTTGTTGGCGAGATTTAAAAAATTGAGACAAATTGGGGAACTTTCCGACAATACGTCAAAAGTGTCGAAACATTGACCACATGTACTAGTGTCTGCATATAAGTCACATACATACGCAAGTTTACTTTAGAATATCCGCGTACTAAAATATGAATAAGAAAAATAAATAAAGTTTCAAAATACTGATTCACCCCCCTCTCAATATTTTCCCTAACAGAGGTTCTTCACTCGAACCCTGATCTGATTCACTTTTCCTACGACGATCTATCTCAGGAATGCCTTTCCTTTTTTGAATATCACATCATAGCCACGTCGTCCAACACTATGACAGAAATCAGATTCTTCTTTAAACCTGGTAAAAACATCACATCCTTGAGCCTGAGAGGGGAGCTCGACTCCCTTTGAAAGGTGACCAAGATGATCCTGGTCACATTATACCTTCCATCATCTCCCATCTCAATGTGCATCTGGAGATATTTCTCCTCCAAGTCACTGAAAAAATATTTGTTCCTTGTCATGTGGAATGAGGCGCCGCTATCCAAGTACCACACACTTCCCATCCCTATGCTTTCCATGAATGCAATGAGGTTTAATTCAAGGCTTCAACTACCACTCCTCCCGAGGTATTCTTACTTTTCTTCTTGTGTGGACATTTTGTGGAAGAGTGCTATAATTCATCACAGTGAAAGAACTTAATTTTGGACAAGTCTTTCTTCTTTCCCCCTTGACTCGATTCTACTTTGGATTTTGATTTTTTCCCTTTCCCTTTATTTTCCTTTCCATCCAAGGAACAATTATCCTCATCCTCGCCTTTGGATGAAGTCTTGTCTCTATTATTCTACCTTATATCTTCCTGCACTAGATAAGACCTTAACTTCTCCCAACCTGGTAGTTTCTCTCGATCATTTACCGAATATTGATAGTTATGACAACTCTTGGGAAGACCCAAAAGGGCTATATCTACCAAGTCATCTTCAGGGGCATTAATACCAACCCTACCAAGTTCATCACGACACTGTGTAAACCTACTCAGGTATTGCAAAATTGTGTCATTCTTTTGCATCTTAATACTTCAAAGCTTGTCCTTAAGTGCCAGCTTCTTGTGGTCACTATTGTTCTCGAACAACTCTTTCACCATTTTCTTCATCGCTAATGGAGCCTCTTTCCCATGGATATTCTCGAAATTATGATATCTTATTGCCTCCAATATGATTCTCCTCACTTTGGCAACATCCTTCTTCCACTGAGCAAGATTCTGGACATCAGATAATTTCGGTTTTGCTACATATCACTTCATGTATTCTAGCAGCCCATTGTCATCAATGCTTCCTCCATGTGTTCCTTCCATGAAAAAAAAATTTAAATTCCTTGAAAATCATACTTGATCTTAAGTCCATTGAAAGCCATATTCTTAATCCTAGAGAAAACCTGTAACACTGATCTTCAAATTCGAATCTGTAGCAAAGACAACTTTGAAATTTCTTCTATACTGTGAATCTAGCTCTTATACCATGTATAAATTAATGTGTAGATTCTAAATTTCTCATGAAATTTACTAAATCACAATACTAGAAGTTACTGTATTGAGTTGTGGAAGCAAAATCATGATGGAGAAGACAAATCCTTAAAATGCATGAATAATCATCACACATACACAAATATTTATCTAGGGGAAAGAAAATTCTCAAAACCCCTTACTCTATGTATTGCATTAATCAAAGAATATGAATGAATACAATATGATTGCTCAAGCTTGAGCACAACTTGCACCTTTATCTTCTATCCTATTCCTGACTGACTAAATCTAGCCAATACTTAGCCAATTTTTCAAGCCTCCAAGCTCCTATTTCCTTGCATTTTTCATTTAGGAATTAACCCCTATTTTTTAGGGAAATTCCTCAATTTGATTACGCAATTCTTGTAGGCCCATACTTTTATTGCATGCACCACTCTACAACTTCGATTAGTTTACAATTTATAATACACTTCCCTTGAACTCCAATCTCAACTGGGTAACTTGAATTCTCTGCATGGATCAATTATTTTGGGTTGATTGATTAGTTAATTGGATGACCACTTAATGTGACTGAAGTAACATTTCACAACTTGACCCTCCACTAGTTTCTCCAATAGTTGGAACTAGATTAACTGACAATAATTGAACTTATTGAAATTGATTTCTAGAAATTATCAATCAATCATACTGAAATAAAATCAAATGTCTCCAACTCAAATTAAATGATTTAATTGAGTGAAAAAAGACATGTCACCTTTGTCACTTAGTTAACTACCTCCAAGTGTTCTGCTGAAATTCAAATTCAAATTTTAATCTAGTTTGACCAAGGCAAAGTCAAAACTAGACTTGTTGCAATTTTAACAACGCTTTCGATTTGAAAGTTTTTGGCTCCAGGCACTAGATTTTGGAAAGAAGGAGAAAGTATGGTGGGAGGAAATTCACATTCAAGATATAAAAAAAATGCATACATTTCAATTAAAATTGAAGGAATTAAAAACTAAGATTAAATTATGTAATAAATAAAAAATTGGTAACATTTTTGTGGAGAAACAAAATTTGGAATGCCAAATGCAACAAATCCAGTAGTGCATGATCCTTGATGGTTTCACTTCAGAGTTAGTTCTATAGGAGGAGATTAAATTGAACAAATTATAATTTCGAAGGTAATATAAAGGAACACTTTGGCAAGAAAAATCTTGAGTGTAGTGGTTAAAGGAGGATGAGAAGAATTCCAAGTTTTTCCGTAAATCATTGGTTCAACATTGACATTTCAATTGGATTTTTTCATTAACTAGAATAGACGACCTACATAAACTTGATAATCTAGAAATTGAAGAAGAATTTATTGCTTTTAACAAGGAATTTCTTACAGAGGACAAACAACTATTAATAAGGTTCTAGCTTGTATTATGTAATATTCCAAATCTGGAATTTTCTGCTCTATCGGGAATATCTTAAGATATTCCAATTCCTTCTTCATTGAGCTATCAAAAGTCCATTTCAGAGATTGAATGTTTGGGCATTTATAGGATATGACTACTTCCAAAGAAGGGAGAAATCTTGAGGCTAGCTGGCCCTTCACAGACTCTGTCTATGGATATGCAATATTCCAGCTCGGGAATTTCTGCTACAGGGTCCTTGAGGACGTTGTATAAGGAAGCTGCTGCAAAAATAAGACAAACCACTGCTAGGATGTATTAGAAAATTCATCATACAACACCTATGCAGAATATGAGCTCAAAGAAATAACTCTAGATGGGTTATTCAGATCTACCCAATCTAGGTCTCTAAAACAATGCTCAATGAGAAAGCTTACAGCAATATATGAACATGAATCTGAAACTATGTGAATCTGAATACATCATGAGAGGGAAATGCTATAACCATCATTATATTATGATATATCAGCAGAAATATACAAGAAATAGATGAGGGACAAGCCACTCAAGCTTTAAGATCCAACCTTTAATGAAATAGCAATGAAATACAAGAGTAGCTGCAACTCCACAAAATGCTGGAGTAACTGCAACTGTGCAGTGTATATGAAGGCATAAGCTGCTGAATATTAATAAAATACATATGTGGCTGAAGTAATACAATAAATATCCCAATAACAAAGAAGTGGGCTGAAATACAAGATTTCTAGCCAATCTATGAAGATTGCTAGAAATGCCGGAGAAAACCAAAATGTGACAACTGAGTTGTCACTGCAACTGATCCAAATATGAATGAGGCCATGAAAGATCTGAAATGTAGATCCCCTCCTCTGATAATGTCTCTAACACAAAGTGCTGATCACTTTGTCTCAGAAACACCCTCCTCTGAAGCTCCAAAAACCCCTCTCTCACTGCCTCCTCCAAAATAACACAGTTTCCTCCATGGAATGCGCAGTGGGAGATGATGGAAGTGTGGCCTCATGCCACTGATATGAAATCAAGCCCGGGAATCCTCCTTGTAGCTCCTCCAATGAGTGGATCACTCCTCCACTGAATAAAGAAAGACAAGAGAGACTCCATGAGTTCCTCTCTTGCTACACCCAGCAACACAACGTCCTCTCTACTGCAGAAATAACATTGTAGAAGATGAATGTAGCTATGGCCAATTATGGATTGAGGAAATGTAGCTCAATCCTCATCCTTCCTTGAGGAGGAGGTAGGGATTCCCGACCGGGAACACCCTAGTGCCCGAGGGCACCATCACCCTGCTAAACAGCCCGGGGATGCAAGCTTTGCAGACCCAAGTCTGAAACTCTAAACCATAACATAATGAAAATGGGATGCCATCTCCTCCTTATAAACAAAAGGAACTCTTCTCCACAAAGGTCCCACCAATTAGGTTTTCCACCTTCATGTGAAGCTCTTCCCTCCAAAACTGCGCAACTTCTCTAGGCAGCCTCTTCCTCTTTGGGCAGCACTGTTGACTTTAGTCAAAGGTGACTAATCAAGTGAGCCGAGTTCCATTCACACCCTTGGTGTTTATTTCAGCTGCTTTATTCACCTCCTTTTCACATTAGGAGTGTTATTTCTTCATCTAAAAAGGGGCTAAGGTGTCTCCTTGCCCATTTTATTAAACAAAAATAAAATGTGCAACTATAATGTTCCATTTTAGCTTGAGGCTAAAATTGGGAACATTACAGTCCTCCCCTCCCACATGTTTCTTGCCCTCAAGAAACTGCATAGAGAGAACAAAATTTTCTCCCCCTTCTTCTCTTGTGGCCTCCTCATCAATGGTCCCACCACTACTCAAATATGCTATAATAAATCTGCCCTCCAATGCTCTCTCCCAAGTGTGCAAGCTGTCAACAATGCTCCTCATGGAAATATAGAAGGTGTAGTGGAATCCTTATTGCTAGAATGTGGCCTCCTTAAGGTAGGAGTGATGATATGCATGGGAAAATTTAGCTCCCAATGATGACCCTCTCATCCATTCTATCATCCAAATGAAAATCTCACCCCTAATTTCTACAATGTGTTGGGGCTGAATGGAGAGTTGTTTTGATGTCCATGATGGCCCTCTCTCCATTTGAAGTGCTCATGGGGCTGCCTTTGTCCTTGGGCTGAAATGTTATGGCTTCTAAGAATGGCCCAAGCTACCCCATCAAGAAAATTTCAGCCATGAAATGCCTCTGCAAATTCTCCAAGTGGTTCCTCCCACAAGAAGGTACAAGTAGAAAATGTGTCAATCATGGTTTGCCCATGGTGTCTCCTGCAAGATTAAACATATATAATGGGGAGAATCATGCTCCCAATGGGTTGTACATACAATACTCTCCAAATTATGCTCCTCATGAGTGTACCAACATCTGAAATACAAGGAGCTATACAAAATAAAAGCAAGTTGCCAAATGACAACCGGAGAGTGGTTTAAAGTTCCACTCATGAAACTTGCGCAGTGCCTCCTTGGCCTGCCTCAAGATCACAAATAACAAGCGTTTTACTAGCCACTTGTTTGCTGCCACAACATCTCATCATAAGATAAAACATGGGAATACAAATTGGTGTCAATGGTGCACACCGAGAAACATGTGGCTTCCCCCACAAACATCTCAAAATTAGCCAAAATCAAGGCTACAAGTAGCTCCAAGTACATCCTCATGAAAAGTGCAAGAAGGAACAAGCCTCCTTGATACATCATGCTCCTCAATCAATGAAAAGAAGTACAATACAAAATATGAAATTATACCTCCTCCATCATGCACTAGAGCTCTTGAGCTGAAATGGCTCAACTGAATGTCCTCCCTCTCCTCCAATGAGTAAGGGAATGGTTGTGCCAACAACAACCGGGCTCTGCATATATCCATATGCTGATGTAGATCATGTTGAATTCCATCCCAAGTGAACTCCTCTAGCAAAGCAAAGTATGCATCCAAATGCATAGCTAGGAAGTTTGCATATGTTGCATGAAAATAATTTATCCTTGAGACTAGAAGCTCTAGTCAAGAAGATCCTGCCATAACAATAGATGACCATATCATCAACCATGTATCTGTCATCATCCTCCTGGTCATCAAGAATCATGCATACACTAAGATCCTGGGACCACTCAACCAAAAGCCGAGTCCTCCAACATGGATCAATCCTCCACATAGACATCGCTGGTAATATGCAATAAAGTGCTCCCATCAAGTTGTTGCCTGCTACCTTGACATCCCTCATGAAAAATTCATCCTCCAAGTTGTTGCCATGCCATCATGCAGCTACTCATGCTAAAATAGAAATGATGCTCTCTGAAAATGAGCCTCCCATGAGAGACTATCACCTCCAAAGAATCTCCCGATCCTAGGCAATGTAAGCATGAGTGGCCTCCATCTACTCCAATGCATGAAAGAGTCCTTCCTTAAAGGAAGTATCCTCCCTCTCATCAAATCTATGGAGCAGTAATTCGGCATCATGAAGATGTTATCCTCCATCCATACAACGACTCTATCTACACAGTGAAACTGATGAGAATGGGTGGTACTGAAAATGAGAGAGTGTATCCCTCCTCCTTGTGCTTATCCCAAAACTCTCTGTGTTGTAATGGACTCCTCTAATGTCTCCACCCCTCCGGAATCCATTGAGTGGTGAACCAAATAGCATGATGCCTCTCATCATCTCTAGCCCATGTGGCCTCCCAAATTGAAAGCCTCCAAAAATGAGACATCAATATAGGAAGTGGACTGTATATATGAGAGGAATGAAAGGTCCTCTCTCTCTACTGTGCAATACAATCCTTCTCCCATGTGAAGAAAATCTCTGAAGTAGATAAGGGTGAATGCCCATCATCCCTTCATGCTGATCCCTTTGCTCTTCTTCTTCTTCTAATGGTACAACGATGTAAGTTCTTCTATACACCTCCTCTTCTTCCAATCATGTGAGTGTATCTCCTCCTTAAGGAGAGGCCTTGAATATTAGCCTTCCCTTGAGAGATATGTATTCACACCCTCACAAATGGAAGAATTCCCTTCATACAATGGGGGTCTTGCCTCTAGCAAGTCATTCTCCTAATTTCTCCCCCTCTAGAAAGATGGAATGATCTTTGTTTCATGGTTCCCCTCCATGCATGCAAAGTGTTTGAATATTTGTCACACCATGTTTCACATTGGTTTTCATCAATCCCTTTCAAAAAAATCTTTTTGACTACAACATATGATCTCTCATTTTCATGAGAACATGAAATAGAACTCTGAAATCAATTATCATGAATCATACCTTTGAGTTTGCAGCGCTGCTACTCCAAAGGCCTCAACTCTTTCCATCCATCCTTCTTGTAGTAGCTATGGGCAATGTACTGCGCTATAGATCTGCATGTGTGGCTGAATGCTCACACTCTTCATGAAAATAGCTAGGGCTTTCTCCATCCACAAACCCATTTCAGAAAATTCCTCCAAATTTTCCCTTTCATCAGATCTTCAAGTATGTGCTCAATGGTCTGGAAAAGAAGAAGGGAAACCTCCTCTTCTTTCATTCCTCTTTCCTTGTTTCCTCTATCAATCTCCTCTACTTGGAGAGAAGCTCCTCTTGTTGATGGCATTATATCTTGGGCACAGGTTGAGCCAAGATCATGCTCTGATACCACTGTAATATTCCAAATCTGGAATTTTTTTCTCTATCAGGAATATCTTAAGATATTCCAATTCCTTCTTCAGTAAGCTATCACAAGTCCATTTCAGAGATTGAATGTTGGGGAATTTATAGGATATTAATCCTTCCAAAGAAGGGATAAATCCTGAGGCTAGCTGGCCCTTCATAGACTCTGTCTATGGATATGCAATATTCCACCTTGGGAATTTCTGCTACAGGGTCCTTGAGGACGCTGTATAAGGAAGTTGCTGCAAAATAATACAAACCACTGCTAGGATGTCTTATAAAATTCATCCTAAAACTCCTATTCAGAATATGAGCTCAAAGAAATAACTCTAGATGGGTTATTTAGATCTACCCAATCTAGGTCTCTAAAACAATGCTCAATGAGAGAGCTTACAACAATATATGAACATGAATTTGAAACTCTACAAATCTGAATACATCATGACAAGGAAATGCTACAACCATAATTATATTATGATATATCAGTAGAAATATACAAGAAATAGATGAGGGACAAGCCACTCAAGCTTTAAGATCCAACCTTTAATGAAATAGTAATGAAATACAAGAGTAGCTGCAACTCCAAAAAATGCCAGAGTAGCTGCAAATGCACAGTGTATATGAAGGCATAAGCTACTGAATATGAATAAAATACATATGTGGCTTAAGGAATACAAGAAATAGCCCAATATTGAAAGAAGTGGGCTGAAATACAAGATTTCTAGCCAATCTATGAAGATTGCTAGAAATGCCGGAGAAAACCAAAATGTGACAATTGAGTTGTCACTGCAACTGATCCAAATATGAAGGAGGCCATGGCAGATCTGAAATGTAGATGCCCTCCTCTGATAATGTCTCTAACACAAAGTGCTGATCACTTTGTCTCAGAAACACCCTCCTCTGAAGCTCCAGAAACCCCTCTCTCACTGCCTCCTCCAAGATAACGCAGTTTCCTCCATGGACTGCGCAGTGGGAGATGATGGAAGTGTGGCCTCATGCCACTAATCTGAAATCAAGCCCATGAATCCTCCTTGCAGCTCCTCCAATGAGTGGATCACTCCTCCACTAAAGAAAACAAGACAAGAGAGACTCCATGAGTTCCTCTCTTGCTGCACCCAGCAACACAACGTCCTCTCTGCTACAGAAATAAAGCTGTAGAAGATGAATGTAGCTATGGCAAATTCTGGATTGAGGAAATGTAGCTCAATCCTCATCCTTCCTTGAGGAAGATTTAGGGATTCCCGACCGGGAACACCCTAGTGCCCGAGGGCACCATCACCCTGCTAAACAGCCCGAGGATGCAAGCTTTGCAGACCCAAGTTTGAAACTCTAAACCATAACATAATGAAAATTGGCTGCCATCTCCTCCTTATAAACAAAAGGAACTCTTCTCCACCAAGGTCCCACCAATTAGGGTTTCCACCCTCATGTGAAGTTCTTCCCTCCAAAACTGCGCAGCTTCTCTAGGAAGCCTCTTCCTCCTTGGGCAGCGCTGTTGACTTTAGTCAAAGGTGACTAATCAAGTGAGCTGGGTTCCATTCACACCCTTGGTGTTTATTTCAGCTGCTTTATTCACCTCCTTTTCACATTATGAGTGTTATTTCTTCATCTAAAAAGGGGCTAAGGTGTCTCCTTGCCCATTTTATTAAACAAAAATAAAATGTGCAACTATAATGTTCCATTTTAGCTTGAGGCTAAAATTGGGAACATTAAATATTCCTAAACTTATTAGTAGGGAGAAAAACTTATCTTTGATGAGACTGCTTTCCTTTCAAGAAGTGGAGGATGTGATTATGGATATGCCTTAAGATAAGGCTTCAAGGCTAGATGGATACACTTTGTATTTTTTTAAGGCATGTTGAATTTTTATAGGAATGGAGAACCATGAAGTGTTAGAGGATTATAGAAAGTTGCAGGCAATATGGAGCAAGCTCAATGCAACCTTCATCTCTTTGATCCCTAAGGAAAAAAAAATTGAGGATCCTAGTGGCTTTCGACCCATTTATTTATTTAATGTTATTCATAAGGTCATATATACTATTATTTTCAATCGTTTGAAACCTTTACTAAAGGAGCTCATATCCCCCAAAAAAATTGGTTTTGTGGAAGGTAGACAAGTTTCAAATGGAATAATTATAGTTCATGATATCATCCACTCTTTGAAGAAATAGAAGAAACTAGGTATGAGACTGATTTCCTTCCAAGAAGTGGAGGATGTGATTATGGATATGGCTCGGGATAAGGCTCCAGGGCCAGATATATACACTTTGTATTTTTTTAAGGCATTTTGAAGTTTTCTAGGAACAGAGAACCATGAAGTGGTGGAGGAGTCTAGAAAGTTGCAGGCAATATGGAGCGGGTTCATCACAACCTTCATCTCTTTGAACCGTAAGGCAGAAAAATTTGAGGATCCTAGTGGATTTTGACCCATTTATTTATTTAATGTTATTCATAAGGTCATATATACTATTATTGTCAATTTTTTGAAACCTCTACTAAAGGAGCTCATATCCCTAGAAAAAATTGGTTTTGTGGAAGGTAGACAAGTTTCAAATGGAATAATTATAGTTCATGATATCATCCACTCTTTGAAGAAATAGAAGAAACTAGGTAGAGACCGATTTCCTCTCAAGAAGTGGAGGATGTGATAATGGATATGCTTCATGATAAGACTCCAGGGACAGATGGATACATTTTTTTTTTAAGGCATGTTGAATTTTTCTAGGAACGAAGAACCATGAATTTGTGGAGGAGTCTAAAAAGTTGCAGGAAATATGGAGCAGGCTCAATGCAACCTTCATCTATTTGATCCCTAAGGCGGAAAAATTTGAGGATCCTAGTGGATTTCGACCCATTTCTTTATTTAATGTTATTTATAAGGTCATATATACTATTATTGTTAAGCGTTTAAAACCTCTACTAAAGGAGCTCATATCCCCAGGAAAAAAATTGGTTTTTTGGAAGGTAGACAAGGTTCAAATGGAATAATTACAGTTCATGATATCATCCATTCTTTGAAGAAATAGAATAAACCAGGTATGATGATTAAACACGATATGTCCAAGGATTATGATCGGATTAGTTGGGATTACTTGCAACAAGTTCTTGATGATTTTTGTTTTTTCAAAGCATTGGATTTCCTGGGTGCGTTCTTTTATTTCTACACTTTTATTCTCCATTTTGTTTAATGTTTCCCCTTATAGCACTTTTAATCCATCACGTAGTCTCAGGTAGGGTGACCCTTTGTCTCATTTTTTATTTATTCTGGTTATGGAAGGGCTTGGGTAATTTTTCTCAAACTTCTTCTCTAGAGGAACTCTTAAAGGTTTCCAAGTTGAGTGACACGCCAAAAATTTGTATATCATGTCTATTTTTTTGGTCAACCTACCCTCTGATAAGTCAAAGAGGTCCCTTCTCTGCTATAAAATTTTATGGAAGCCTTAGGTACCCTTATTAACAATGATAAGGATAATCTATTCTTTTTAATTACAATTATTTGATTCATTGTCATTTGGCCCGAATGTTGGAATTTCAAAGGGCCTCTCTTCCCTCTAATTAGTTGGGGGTAACCTTAGTTTTCAATCCAAAAATATTATTTTGTTGGCATAATGTTCTTGTGAAATTCACAAACAAGGTGAAAATTTGGGCATTTCGTGCATTAAATTTTGCAGGAAGATTAATTCTTAGTAAGATAGTGTTGTAGTTTATTCCTTTTTATCAGATGTCAAATATTCTAATGCAAAAATAAATCTACATGAATATGATGGAAATATGGCATGAATTCCTCTTATGATGATCCAAAAAAACGAAACAATGGTCTATAGTAGCTTGGGACACAGTTGTCTTTCCTAAAAGAGCAAGGCGACTAGGTTTGTAATACCTTGAAACATTGAGTGCTACCTTAGGGGTGAAACTGTGGTGGTGGTGGGTGTTAGGTGGTAATGAGCTATGGAAAACAATTTGGTTAAGGAAGTACGCACCTCTTATGTCTCAAAAGGAGAGGTTATGATTTGATTCAACTATTGCATGTTCAAGCTTATGTATGTGGGCACATGAGAATCGAGAGATAGTGGGAAAGTAGGATTTTTGGAATATTAGGAATGGAGAATCGACTCTAGTTTGGAGGAAGAGTGGCAGTTGTTACCACACCTAAATGAGAGTGAAAATTTATGATTTCTACATACATTTAGTATAAATTGGGTTTGGTTCTAGTTAGATACTATTGGCAGTTAGAGAATGAATCCTCCCTCTAGAGAAAGTGGAGCTCTTAATAAATTTGGCCTTGTCCATCCTAGGAACTTCCTTTGGATAGTATTCAACAAGTTCTTCTAGAAAGGAAAATTTGTTTGTTACAAGATAGGGATATTTTGAGTTGGGGTATGCAAGAAATTGGGTTGTTTAATTTGAAGGAAGCTTATTGTATTATTGTGGGCCATTGTTGCCTAGAGAAAGAAAGAATTTGGAGTGAAATCTAGACAGAGCGTCACTGGCCAAAAATTTATCTTTAACTTTGGCTGGTTGGTCGGCATAGGCTACTTACCTGGGATCACATAAGAAGAAAATTGTTTTAAGGTCCGACTCTTTTTTTGTGTTATAGGTCCAAGGAGAACATAAACCATATTTTTGTTTCTTATAGTTTTGTATAGGAGGTATGTTTTATTCCTTTTTACGTCGTTGGCAACACCATAAATAGTTAAGAGAAGTTATTGACACTGGTTTCTCAATGGAATTGTTCTTTGTTCAAGAACCCCATAGTTAACAAGGCTTGGATTCTAATGATGGGATTCATTTTATGGAATTTTTGGAAGGAAAGGAATGCAAGAATTTTCAGTTTTGAGGGGAGAACAATAACAATGCTTAAACAAGTGATCTTATGAAAAATTTAAGGGAAACCATCCTTGTAATCCCTTGGTCAAGTGATGATTGGAAGGTTGATGGGGCTGAGGCAATGATTATGCAGAAATTAAATTTAGATTATCATATGACCACTCTTAAAGAATCAATGCCTTTGGATCTATATGCATCCTCGAGTTTTTCTTTCTCTCCTCCACTAGGAGGTTTTATCAAATTGAATTTTTGAAGGGGAATCTAAGGGTAATCCTGGTATTGCTTCTTTTGGTGGTGTTTTTCATGATTGTAAATATATGACATTAAGATTTTTTGCATATATTTTTGAGTAAAAAACTAATACTCTGGTATATTTTTGCATTGGAGAAATGTATTAAGATTGCTTTTCGTGAATATTTTTGGTTGTTGCAAATTGATGGTGACTCGAAGATTTATATTCGACGTGTACAAAATATTTTAAATGGACAACCACCAAGTAATATTCTGAAGAGTCGGTGGTTGGAAAGTGTCATTGGT
Organism: Pinus albicaulis; assembly: GCA_034641835.2. Classification (NCBI taxonomy): domain Eukaryota; kingdom Viridiplantae; phylum Streptophyta; class Pinopsida; order Pinales; family Pinaceae; genus Pinus; species Pinus albicaulis. The sequence goes on from CM076578.1 coordinate 1,482,644,893, forward strand.
ATCTTAAACCTATTATTATGCAAATTGAAATAGGTTAATGTCCAACATTCCTAGAGATCGGTTAACAAGGTGGAAATTTTTTTGGTAACCTTGGTTGTCATTTTACAGATTTTAATCTACATGTAGTTTGGCTTATCACTAGGTAAAATATGGATTTAGAGTGCCTCAAGGGTTTATTGGAGGCATACATTTTTCTCCCCTATGGGGATAGTTCTCAACATGTCAAGGCGAATTTGTAGTGTGTGCTTCCCTTACACCTGTCTTCTTTATGTAATCACATAACAAGGGGTAGTTAATTTTTAGGTGTGTTCAATATGTGGGTAGATTTTTGTTTTAAATTCCCAATTATGGTGAGAGGTTGGCTTATGTACGTGTTATTTGCAAAAGGAGGTAAGGAATTCTCCTTATCCTCCATTACTGGCTTCTTCATTATGCATCACTTTATTGTGGTGTTTTTTATGGGTCTCCTCTAGTATGTAATAGTTCTAGTTACTCCTTTTTTTGTTGCTAAGTTTCATTCTGATTGTCGTAGGGTTACAATTTTTTGTGTTGGATCTAAGTCATGAATGTGGTCAGTTTGTATTTTTAATACATGATTTCTTATGAAATTTTCTATAGCCCTAGTGAGCATTTGGTGTGATCCAAGTGGATATTGGTGGTCGCCCACCTATTCCACCTATGCCTCCAGTCAGTTTCATCAATTTTCTTTTTTATAGCAGCATTCACTATTTTTGGCATTTTTTTCAGGTCTTGAACTTTTGGAGCAGTTTTGACCCTCAAACAACGTTTTTTCTAGGTCCGATGTAGTCCTGTAGCCAAAGGCATGGGACTGTGGGAAAACTTGTATTATTTGGATAGATATTTCTGATGATATATCGTATGCACCAAATGGAGATAAGATGACCAAGTTACAACCCTGGGAAGTTGGCTGGCCAACTAACCCCAACGGGGCCCACAAACTATTGGTGTTTCATCTCCTGGGGTTAGGGTTTTAATTGCTTAGGATTTTTCTATGTTGTTCAATAATAAAAAGTACCTTTAGCCTCATTATAACATAGTTCAGAGGCTTGTAGCCACCACATCTCTTCTCAAATATAAGCTACTAGCGCCCTAGCTAGTTTATTTCAATTCTTTCTGTAAGCATATTTCAGTTATTTGACATTAATGAAATGAAGTTTTATTTCTGATACATCTCTACATTTATGTGTATTTCTGTATTTTATTGCATTCCTGCATAAGTCTGGGTCAGTGGTATCAAAGCGGTCTTCTCTTTATCTATCCTTTTTTGCATGTCCCCAATGAGGTCAAGGTATAAGGAGTTAGGGCTCGATCTTATTGAACCTTTGCAAGATTAGCCTCACAAACCCCGACGGTCACCCATGGGGGAGGAAAATAAAGATGAGGGAGTAGGATATCCTATCAAAATATTGCTTGAGGAGACCCTCAATAAATAAAGGAATGCGATGATGGATAAATTTTCCCAGATCCTTCAACGACTACCCATTGGCAACGCATCTGCATATTGCAGCAACTCTTTTTAAGGTACAAGTAAACTTTGATATTCCCATATTTTAGGGCCAAATAGATTCATATGTCATAGATATATGGTTGAATATATTACAAGGATAGTTCTCGGATCATGACTTTTCCAACTGAGAAAAGACTACTTTTTCACTCCTCAAAGTCGCCCCACATTTCAAGGACTAGTGGGAAACCTACTGTGAGAAGAAGGATGAGAGGGAACCCTCTCTAGTTTCAACCGCACCCACTTGGGATTATTTATGAGATGCCATTAAGGAACAATATTATCCCATGTGGAGCTATGATTTTAAGTACATACAATGGACTACGCAGCAGCAGCAAAGGGATCAAGATGTCCATGAGCTGACAAATCTGTTCCATACCCTACGCACAAAGTTGGGTATCAAAGATTCATAGAAAAAGTTGGTACTGAAGTACTGTAGTTTTCTGAAAATATACATTCAGGAGGAAATGGAGTTCCTTGACATCTCCTTGCTTGGTGCATCATACCAGTATGCTGCCAATATTGAGCAGAAATTCAAACATAATAAGTGAGACTTTGGATCTACGAATCAGAAGCAAGGGAAAGGTGCCCCCAACATGTAAAAAAAATGACAAAGCCAAGGTGGGTGGGCCACAAAAACCCACCAAAGCCACAAGAAAATAAAAACAACATGAAGCTAAAGAAGGACATAATAAAGTGGTGTGAGTTCCATAAGAGCTCCAGTCACAACTCAAGTGAGTGTCGGGCCAAGAAGTCACTGGCATCCAAGATGAAGGATCTTGAATCAAATGAATGCTCCGAATATGAATAAAAACCTGACAAGGGGAATGAAAAAGGGAAGGATATTATCGATGTGAAGCCCAACGCCACCGTTTCCACCACGAATATCCATTAGGAAGAACCGAAAGATCCAGAGGAGGGGGAGTGCCTCTTCCATTCTCAGATGTGGGTAAAGGGTTCCCTTCTCCAATTCATTGTCGACATAAGGGAGCCAAAAGAACCTCATTTTAGTAGAGGTCATGAAGCAGCTATGATTTTCAACCACATCACACCCACAACCATACACCATTGGGTGGCTTCACCAGGGAAGGGATCTTTGCTTCAGCCAATAGTGTCATCTTCCCTATAACATCAAGCCCTTCACGGATGAGGTATTATGTGACATTTATCCTCTTGATGTTTGTGATGTATTATTAGGCCAACAATACTTGTTGAAGCGACATTTTTTGTATGATTCTAGGCCTCTTGTTGTTATTTTTACTTTGAGAAATAATTTATACAGGATATCTAAGGTGGCACTACCTACCACATCTCTTTGGTTACTACAAAACAATGTAGTAAGCTCATTTCCAAAACCAGGAATTTTTTTCCTGATGATTCACCCTCAGGGCAAGAAGAAGATTGTGGCCACGACTTCTAGACAGAGCTCCTCTGGATGACAACAATAGATGGAAAAGGTTGTGGAGTAGTATGGGGAAATATTCACCTCACCCTCAATAGGTGCCCAAATAGGTACCCGATACCACAGATTGATGGCCTTCTATACCAACTGAAGGGGAGGTGGGATATTTTAAAGGATCGACATACCCCAGGTATCACCAAGTACCAATCAAAACCTTCGATGTGTGGAAGACTTCCTTCAAAGATAAGGAGGGAATTTTCAAATGGATACTCATGCATTTCGGGTTGATGAATGCTCCCACAAACTTCATGAGGCTAATGGAAGATATATTGTATACATTCACAAACTCATTTGTAGTAGTGTACTTGTATGAAATCCCGATCTTCAGTTAGACTTGGGAAGAACACCTCCACCACATCTGATAAGTCCTCCAAACACGACAAGAATACAAGTTGTGTGCCAATTTGGAGAAGTGCACTTTTTGCATGACCCAGGTTCGGTATCTCGGATACATTATTGATATGCAAGGGGTTCATGTGGATCCAGCCAAGATCCAAGTCATTCAGTATTGGCCAGCCCCAACCACTCTAACAGAGCACCGCAACTTTTTAGGTCTTGCCAATTTCTACTGCAGTTTCATGTTGGGATTCTCTCATATCACTTGGCCCTTGAGTCAAGTCAACAAGGGAGGAGAGAAAGAAAAATTATTTTGGTCTGAATCTAAATAGAAGGCGTTCATAGATTTGAAATATCGCTTATGCTTTGCCCCAGTGCTCACATTACCATACATGAAACAATCATTTGAGATTGAGATAGATGCCTATGACTATGCTAATGGGGAAGTTCTTACTGAATAGGGGCATCCAATGGCATATCACAGTGAGACATTGTACGCGGTATGGAAGTATCCCACTTATGAAAAAGATATGCATTCCATTGTGCAGGCTTATCGTGAATTGAAGCATTATATTTTGGGGAAGAAAATTGTCATCCACAAAGATCACTGACCCCTGCAATTCGTACAGACACAAGGGAAGTTGTAGAATGATCACCATTAGAAATGGTCCACATATCTGTAAAAATTTCATTTGAACATCAAGTACAATAAGGGAAGCACCAATAACGTTGGAGACAACCTCATTCGACCACCAGTCATGGCGCTAACCACAGTGCTCAAATCTTATGGGCACGAGACTTATTATTGGTCACTTCTCTACAAAAGAGATCCAAAATTCAGCCACGCATATAATGCGCCCTTGGAGGGTAAAAAAGTTCAAAATTTTCACCTCTAGGATGCACTGCTATGTCACCTCAGACACCTTTGTGTTCCTTCAAGCAAGCATGCCAAGATTATTTGGGAAGTGCACTATAGTCAGGTCACTAGGCATTTCGGGGTCGAGAAAATAGTGGCAGTAATGCAAAAGTATTTCTATTAGCTGAACCTTTGACAGGATGTTGGGAAGTACATCATATCTTGCACTACCTTTGCCATTGCCAATCTGACCATCTAGAAGCAAGGCCTCTATACTTCATTGCCTACCCCTATTTGACCTTGGGAATCCATCTCCATGGATTACATGTTGGGCCTTCCTTCTACTAATCATGGCAATGACTGTTGTTGGGTATGTGTTATATTCTTTCGACAACTAGCCCCACGTGTTGTACGTTGCGTGTCGGGTACGACGGGGGGTCCTGTGAGGGCGGCCCCCGTGTTGGGGTTGGGGAGCAGCGCACTACTAAAATTTTTTGGTATGCGGTCCCACTCATAAGCGGACCCACCCATGTTTTGTGCATGAGTTTGCACATGGTTTTTTGGGGGGTATGATGGTTTTCGACCCCTGGTATTTGTAGATCCGGTCAAGGGAACTACGTTTATGTTCTAATCTAGGGTTAATGGATTTGGGTTTATGTATGCTTAAGCATGTATATATCTGTGTTGTAACACTAAAAGGAATATAATGAAAAATCAAGCTGGTCGTCCTGATTTGGGATCTAGGGGAAAATCTCTGTGTTTATCTGTTTTATGTTTTATGCTCTCGCTATTGTTTATTTTCTGTTATAAGATTCGTGTGTAGACTATTTTATTGGAGCTAAAACCTACATTTGGTCTCCATTGTTTATAACTTCAAGGCCTTTTCTTTGTGAGGATTTTTTCTCGGGCACCGAGGTAGACCGCTGTTGGTAGATCTATGGGATGGGGTGCAACGCGATGAGAAAGAAGATGGCGAGCGGCGGAAAGATAGATATCGATAAATTTAATGGTTAGTGTTTTGAGTTATGGAAGCTCAAGATAGAGGATCTGCTGGTGGATAAATATCAGTGGATCACGGTAGATCCAGGTAGTAAACCAACGGCAATGTCAGATGAAGACTGGAAGAAACTGGATCGGAAGGCTAAGAGCACAATACGGTTGTGTGTCTCAGATTCAGTATTGTTGAATGTATCTGGGGAAGCTACGGTGAAGAATTTGTGGGAAAAACTTGGGACTTTGTACCAATCTAAGTCTCTGGTGAATAAGTTGTTCTTGCAGAAAAAGTTGTATAACCTGAGGATGAAGGATGGAGACTCGGTGACAGAGCATCTGAACGCCTTCAATACTGTGGTAAGTCAGCTGTCATCTGTTGATATTAAAATCTCAGATGAAGATAAGTGCATCGGTTTGTTGTGTTCTCTACCAGACTCATGGGACAGTCTGGTTATTGCAATAGGTAGCAATACAACTACCTTGAATTTTGATGACATTGTCTCAGCCTTGCTGTCGGAGGAAATGAGACGGAGAAATATGGAGGGTCAGAATGGAGATGCCTTATCTGTACGAGGAAGGTCCCAGAAAAGAAACAAGAATAAGGTTTCGAGTGGGAGATCCAAATCTATAGGGAGATCTAAATCTCCTGGAAAGTTTGTAAAGGTGTGCTGGAAATGCGAAAAGGAAGGGCACTACAAAAAGGACTGCATATCTAAAGCTCCTGAGAAAGGAAAGGGATCTGATGATGCTCCTTCTGCAGAGGCAAAAACCACATCGGATGAAGGTGGGGATGTGTATTTGGCTTCTTCTTCAAATACACATGTAGATCATGAGTCATGGTTGATTGACTCAGGTGCATCCTTTCACTTCACTCCCCATAGGGAGTGGTTCTGCGAATATGAGAAATATGATGCTGATGTCTTCCTAGGGGATGATAGGAAGGCCAAAATCATCGGACGTGGAAAGGTCAAGCTGAAGCTGTAAGGTGGAAGGATTAGAACACTTCTTGGTGTTCTTCATATTCCTGCATTGGCCAGAAATCTGATTTCTGTAAGCAATATGGATGATGTAGGTTCAAAAACAGTGTTCGAGAAAGATGCCTGCAAGATGGTTTTGGGAGCACTGGTATTAATGCGGGGAGTTTGGACTATAACTCTATACAAGCTACAAGGTAGCACTGTTATTGATGGGTTTAATAGTTATGTGGTTCCTGAAAGTGGAGCGGAAAGCCTAGCTGTCTTTGGAGAAAATACCATGCTATGGCATCAAAGGCTTGGACATATTGGAGAGAAGGGCCTTCGGATACTACATAGAAATGGTATGGTAGAAGGTATGTCTAATTGCTATCTGGATTTTGATTTCTGTGAACATTGTGTATATGGGAAGTAGAATTGGGTGAGTTTTTCTTATGGTGCTAAGAGGGCGAACAAGATATTAGAACTTGTGCACAGTGATGTGTTTGGACCTGTGTTAGTGCCATCACTGGGAAATTCTATGTACTATGTTTAATTCATAGATGACTTCTTAAGGAATACATGGATATATTTCTTGAGGAAGAAACTTGAATTCTTTGACATATTTAAATAATTTAAGGCTCTGGTGGAAAACCAGATAGAGAAGAAGATAAAGGCACTGAGGACAGATAATGGTGGGGAGTTCTGCAAGAAGGAATTTTAAGAGTTTTGTAAGAAGTGTGGTATAGCATGACAGAAGACTACTCCATACACACCTCAGAAAAACGGAGTTGCAGAAACAATGAATAGAACGCTGATGGAAAAGGCAAGAAGCATGCTCAGTGGTACCAGGTTAGGACAAGAATTCTGGGCAGAGGCAGTGGAGACTGCATGTTACTTAGTTAATAGATCACCTTCATCAACATTGGAGGATAAGACTCCATATGAGGTATGGACTGGTAAGAAACCCTCTCTTTCACATCTAAGGGTATTTGAATTTTGGATGTGATGCATTTGTACATGTTCCAAAGGAGAAAAGGACCAAGTTGGATAATAAATCTGAAAGGTGCATCTTTATTGGGTATAAGGATGGTTTAAAAGGTTACAAGCTTTGGAACCCGGAAACAAGGAAGGTTGTGTACAACCGAGATGTGGTGTTTAGAGAGGTAAAAGATGTTGTTAAACATGAAATAATACAAAAGGAACCTGAGAAGATAGAGATTGAGCTAAAGGAGTATGAATCACACTCTACAGCAGAAGAAGATTCAAAAGAGGAAGAGCCACAAACTCCGGCTTTGAGAAGATCAGTTCGAGAAAGAAGGCAACGAGAAAGGTATATTCCATCTAATTTCTGTTCAGGTTTTTCCTTAACTATAACTGATGATGATCCCAGAACGGTCAAGGAGGTAGTAGATTCAGAGGATGGAAAACTCTGGAAGGAGGCCATGATTGATGAAATGGCATCCTTGCACAAAAATGATGCATGGGATCTGGTGGAGTTTCCAGCTGGAAGGAAGCCCATCGGGAGCAAATGGGTGTTTAAGAAGAAGATGAATGTAGAAGGAAAGGTGGAGAAATAAAAAGCTCGGTTGGTAGAAAAAGTTTATTCCCAGGTGCCGGGAATTGATTTTGGTGATATTTTTTCTCCTGTTGCCAAAGTTACTTCTATTAGATTACTTTTATCTTTTGTTGCTGCATTTGATTTTGAGATAGAACAGATGGATGTGAAGACAGCATTTCTTCACGGGGATCTAGAAGAAGAGATCTACATGAAGCAACCTGAAGGCTTTATGGTGAAGGGTAAGCTAGTATGCAAGTTGAAAAAGTCTTTGTATACACAGGGGAAAATAATCCTGAGATGTGGGGTGGTATCAAAAATTTGATACCTATATACAGGGACTTGGCTTCACCAGAAGCAAAGAGGGTCATTGTGTTATTTTAAATTAATTAGTGACCGTGTTATTTATTTGGTCTTGTATGTGGATGATATGTTGTTGATTGGAAATGAAAAAGAAATTATCCAATATTTGAAGACCCAATTTTTATCCAAATTGGACATGAAGGATCTTGGTGCTGCAAACTATATTTTGGGCATGGAAATTAAGAGAGATCAGGCAAAGAGGAAGCTCTGGTTAAACCAGAGGAAGTATGTCGAGACTATATTGCAGAGGTTCAATATGCAAGATAGTAAACCGGTGAATGTTCCTATTCCTGTAGGTGTAAAGATGTCTGCTGAAAAGTGTCCCAAGACACAAGAAGAAAAGGAGGATATGTCCCGTGTTCCATATGCAAGTGTAGTGGGTAGTCTAATGTATGCAATGTTTTGTACTAGACCAAACATTGCACATGCAGTGGGAGTATTGAGCAGGTTTATGTCAAACCTGGGGAAGGAGCATTGGACAACTGTGAAGTGGGTTTTCAGATATTTACGTGGCACTAGTGATTATGGCTTGTGCTACCAGGGAAGACCAAGATTGGAAAGAATGTTGGACATTCGTGGTTTTGTTGATACGTGAGGCCCAGGTTGGAGATGCGGACCAAGAATGAGCAAGTGGTGTATCTGTTTTAACCTGTTGCAGATGTGATCAGGTTGGATGAGTAAAATACAGTCTGTAGTGGCTCTTTCAACTACAGAGGCAGAATACATAGCAGCCACTCATGCAAGCAAGGAAGAAATTTGGTTGCAGATATTATGTTCAACTATGGGGTTGGTATAGGAAGCTATAAGAATAGACTGTGATATCCAAAGTGCAATTTTCTTGGCTAAGAACCCTACTTACCATTCAAAGAAAAAGCACATTGATGTTCAATATAACTTTGTTAGAGATATGGTTGAGGCTAAAAGGGTGTTGCTGGTAAAGGTGGACACTTTGAAGAATGTTGCAGATGCATTGATGAAGTCTGTGAGCACTCAGAAGTTCTCTTGGTGTAGAGAAACAATAGGTCTTGAAAAATTGGCCAATGACTAAATATCTGTAGCCCAATGGAAAAGAAAACAACAAGTGGGAGAATGTTGGGTATGTGTTATATTCTTTCCACGACTAGCCCCACATCTTGTTGTACGTTGCGTCGAGAGGCGCGGGCGGGGAGTTACTTAGGGAGGCAGCCCCAAGCTGTATTGAACCCGGGGCAGCGCCCCGTGAAATTTTTTTTCGTGTGTGGACCCTCATGGCGGACCTACCCGCATGTTTTGTGTTGCATGAGTTTGCACATGGTTTTGGAGTACGAGGTTTTTCGGCCCTATTATTTTCTTTCGATCAAAGATCTGATTTATGTCATTCTAATACGAGGGTTAATGGATTAGAGGGTTTATGTATGCTTCGGCATGTATATATATGTGTTGTAACACTAAAAGGAATATAATGAAAAATCAAGATGGTCGTCCCGATTTGGGATCCAGGGGAAAATCTCTATGTTTATCTGTTTTATGTTTTATGCTCTCGCTATTGTTTATTTTCTGTTATAAGATTCGTGTGTAGATAATTTTTGTTCAGGGTTAAAACCTACAATTTTTTTTTCATGGTCGTCGATAGGTTCTCGAAGATGGTCATTATGGTGGCTTGCAATAAGAATATCACACTAGAAGCCACTGCTAAACTCTTCTTTGAACGAGCGTGGGTACACTTTGAGACCCCCCAGTCTATCATATTAGATTTAGATAGCAGGTTCCTCAGTACATTTTTGTCTAAATTTTGGTCGATGTTGTACACCAAGCTCACTAAGTACACAGCTTTCATCCCCAAACTGATGGCAAGGTAAAGGGTTCCCCACTACAATTCATTGTCGATGTAAGGGAGACAAAAGAAATTTATTTTAGTAGAGGTCATGAAGCATCTAGGCTTTCCAATTACAACACACCCACAATGATACACCATCGGGTGGCTTCACCAAGGACGAGATCTTCGCATCAGCCAACAGTGTCGCCTTTCCTACAACATCAAGCCCTTCAAGGATGAGGTATTATGTCACATCTATCCTCTTGATGTTTGTGATGTATTATTAGGCCAACCATACTTGTTGAAGTGACATGTTATGTATTATTCTAGGCCTCACATTATTATTTTTACTTTGAGAAATAATTTGTATAGGATACCGGAGGTGGGACCACCTACTGCCATCTCTTTGGTTACTGCAAAAAAATGTAGTAAGCTCATTTCCAAAACTGGGGAAAAAAATTTCCTGATGATTCGCCCTTAGGGTAAGAAGGATATTGTAGCCACGACCTCCAGACAATGCTCCTCCGCATGACAAAAATAAATGGATATGGTCATGGAGGATTACGGGGACATCTTCACCTCACCCGCAATAGGTGCCCAAATAGGTACCCGATCTCATGGATTGATGACCTTCTGGACCAACTTAAGGGGGGGAAATATTTTAGCAAGATCGACTTGAAGTCCAGGTATCACCAAGTACCAATCAAACCCTCTGATGTGTGGAAGACTTCCTTCAAAGCCAAGGAGGGCCTTTCGAATGGCTGGTCATGCCTTTCAAGTTGACGAATACTCCCACAACCTTCATGATGCTAATGGATGATATCTTGCATCCATTCACCAACTCATTTGTAGCAGTGTACTTGGATGACATCTTGATCTTTAGTCAGACTTGGGAAGAACACCTCCACCACATCCGACGGGTCCTTCAAACACGACGGGAATACAAGTTGTGTGCCAATTTGTAGAAGTGTGCTTTTGGCATGACAGGTTCAGTATCTGGGATACATTATTGATGAGAAGGGGGTGCATTTGGATCCAGCCAAGATCCAAGTCATTCAGTATTAGCTAGCCCTGACCACTCTAACAGAGCTTTGCAAATTTTTGGGTTGTGCCAATTTCTACCATAGGTTCATGTTGGGATTCTATGATATCACTCGGCCCTTGAGTCAAGTCACCAAGGGAGGAGCGAAAGAAAAAAGCATTTTTGTATGAATCTAAATAGAAGGCGTTCATAGAGTTGAAATATTGCCTATGCTCTACCCTAGTGGTCAGATTACCAGACATGCAACAACCATTTGAGATTGAGATATATGGCTATGACTACGCTATTGGGGGAGTTCTTACTCAATAGGGGCATCCAGTGGCATATCACAGTCTGACACAGTCTGGAAGTATCCCACTTATGAAAAATAGATTTATTCCATTATGCAAGCTTGTCACGAATGGAAGCATTACATTTTGGGGAAGGAAATGGTCATCCACACAAATCACCGACCCCTGTAGTTCATACAAAAACAAGGGAAGTTATAGAATGATACACCATAAAAAATGTTCCACATATCTGCAACAATTCCATTTGAACATCAAGTACAATAAGGGAAGCACCAATAATGTTGGAGACTGCCTTAGTCGACCACCGATCTTGGCGCTAACCAATGTTCTCAACTCTTGTGTGCACTAGACTTCTTATTGGCCACTTCTCTACAAAAGCGATACAAAATTCAGCCACACATATAATACACCCTTGGAGGGTAAGAGAGTTCGAAATTTTTTACCTCCAGGATGCACTTCTATGTCACCTGGGACACCTTTGTGTTCCTTCAAGTGAGCGTGCCAAGATGATTTGGGAAGTGCATTACAGTCGGGTCACTAGGCATTTCGGGGTCGAGAAAATAGTGGCTGTACTGGAGTAGTATTTCTATTGGCCAAACCTTCGACAGGATGTTGGGAATTAAATGAGATTTTTCACTGCCTTAGCCATTGCCAATCTGACCATCAAGAAGCAAGGCCTCTATAATTCATTTCCTGCCCCTAGTCGACCTTGGGAATCCATCTCCATGGATTACATGTCTGGCCTTCCTTCTACTAAGCATGGCAACAATTGTGTTTTCATGGATGTCGACAGATTCTCAAAGATGGCCATTATGGTGGCTTGAAAGAAGAATATCACAACAGAAGTCATTGCTAAAATATTCTTTGAATGAGTGTGGGTACAATTTGGGATCCCACAATCTATCATATTAGATCAAGACAACAGGTTCCTCAATACATTTTGGTCCGGCTTCTTGTCGATGTTGTACACCAAGATCACTAAGTACACAACTATCATACCCAAAGTGATGGCAAGACAGAGGTCGTTAAGAGGATGATCGTACACATTATGCGTATGTACAACTAAAATCATACACGTACATGGGATGAGAGCCTCCCCTATGTACAACACAACTATAACCTGTATCTCCACAACTCAACCAACCATAGCCCCTTTCAGGTGGGCTTGGGATTCCAGCCACTATGTCCCATTGACGTAGCCATGCCATTTGTGACTATTGAGGCAGATTCATCTCATGTCCAGTCTGAAGCTGACAAGGTGAACAAACTCATTAAGTGCATTAAACACATCCACCAATAGGTTCATGACATATTGGACAAATCCAATGCTAAGTAGAAGCATTGACATGATCAACATCAGGTGCCACACAACTTTCAGGTGGGCAAGAAAGTGTGGCTACATTTGCAGAAGGAGTGTCTCACTGGACCCCACCACAAGCTTCACTCACTCCGATATGGGCCATACACCATCACAAATGCTACAGGGTACAATGCCTTCGAGCTCAATATTCCACCATTCCTTGGTCTGCACCTAGTGTTCAATGTGGACCGCCTTCAGCCCTACTTTCTACCTCTATTGTACACATTTGACATGACAAAACAACTCATGCCAACAAAGTTAAAACCAGACTGCATGGAACAAGACACAATTTAATGGACCGTGGACTCACAGATCAAGAACACTTTCCAGGAGAGAATCCATCTATATCTAGTTGTCAAAGTAGGCGAACTCCTTCACCAAGGCAAGTGGTTCACCAGGGAATAGGCTCAACAAAAATTTCCTCACCTTATGGAGGCTCTGCACGCAATGGGGACCATTGATTTCTAAGGGGAGAGGAATGATCCAGGTGCATATTAGTGGAAACCCACCTATTCCACCTATAACTATATTCAATTTCACCAGTTTCCTTTTTATAGAATAATTTACTATTTTTAGCATTTTTTCAAGTCCTGAACTTCTATAGTAGTTTTGACCCCCTAAACAACATTTTCTTCAGGTCCGTTGTAGTCCCATAGCCAAAGGCAAAGGACTGCAACAAAACCTATAGTAATCAAAGAGATATTTCTGATGATATATCGTACATGCCAAATAGAGATAATATGACCAAGTTACGACCCTGGGAATTTGGTTGCCCAACTAACCCCAACAGGGCACACAAAGTCTTGGTGTTTCATCACCCAAGGTTAGGTTTTTGGTTGTTTAGGGTTTTCCTATGTTGTTAAATAATAAAAATTCCCTTGAGCCTCATTGTAAAATAGTTCATAGGCTTGTAGGCGTGACATCTCTTTTTAGAGATAAGCTACTAGTGCCCTAGTTAGTTTATTTCAATTATGTCTGTAAGCATTATTTGAAATTAATGAAATGAAGTTTTATTTATGCTGCATCTCTTTTTTTATGTGTATTTATGTGTTTTATTTTGTTCCTGCATAATTCCAGATTAGTGGTATCAAAGCGGTCTGCTCTTTCTCGATCCTTCTTTCCATGTCCCCAACACGGTCGGGGTATAAGGAGTTAGGGATTGATCTAATTGAATATTTGCAAGATCAACCTCCCAAACCCCAACGACTACCCATGGGGAAGAAAATAAAGATGAGAGAGCAGAAGATCCTATCAAAATATTCCTCGACGAGGCCCTCGAGAAACAAAGGAACACAATGACAGATAACGTTTCCCAAATCCTTCAACGACTGGCCACCGACGACACATCTGAATCTATCAACCACTCTGGAGGTGCAACTCCTTTTAAGGTACAAGTAAAATTTGAAATTCCCATATTTGAAGGCCAAATAGATTCATACATCGTAGATATATGACTGAATCTATTAGAAGGATATTTCTCGGTTCATGACTTTTCTAACTAGGAAAAGATTACTTTTTCACTCCTCAAAGTTGCCCCCTGTTAGCTCCCTGTAATTAGCAAGATTGGCAAAGTCCAACTGTAGGGAGAACACTATTTCAACCACTTTGGGATTCTAGGATCAAGCCCTCCTGAATCCGGAGAGGGATCTCTCCAATAAGTGCAAAGATGGATTTATCTTTAAAAGCTTTAGGGTAATGATATTAGGCTAGTTATGAAGTATGAGGGTTTTGTTTTGTTTTTGGATGGTTGAGCATGATTATTATTTGGGTGGAAAGTTCTAAATGGAAAGAATTTCAAAGGTGTGAAGTTGCAAGCAATCAGAACAAGCTTTGGCTAAAAAGATAGATATAACGCTAGTTTTAGTCCATTGGGCTATGGAGTCATAATAGGGTTTAATTGGAACAACAAGGTTCAAGAGTGGTCCATGGGGCAAGTCATCTATGTCTAAGGATACCTTTAAAGTTGATTTTATGGAATGAAATGATACAACAAGAAGGGGAATTAAACAAATGAAGAACAAAGAGCAGCCTAAGATCAGGTAAGTACTTTGAAACTATCCTGCTTTTGGCATACACTTAAGAAAGACATAAAAGTAATCTAAGATCTGGTAAGTACTTCGAAACTAGCCAGTTTTTGATACACTTTCAATATAAAAACATTTTAAACACAAAGAGAGACACATATGATAACAAAGAAGAGTCTAAGATCAGGTAAGGACTTTGAACCTAGCTTGCTTTCAACTCATTCTTAGGGAAACTTTCAGATAGTTTTTGGGGATAAAACTAAAGGACAGGGCTCACCATAATTTACTCAGTTCATCTCTACTTAAAATAAACTGAAAATAACATTCAAGAATAACAATTAGCTTAGAAAGTAGGACGAGGGAACGCCAGCATTCCTAACTGCTTGAAACTGAATTAAATCATTCCTAAACAACACAATCTGGAAGAAAAAATTTAGATAAAGCTTATCAGTCAGAGAAGGGTATTGATATACAGTAAATCCTAACTCTATGCTTGCTATTCTTTATCAGACAAGATGGACAAAGTGAAAACAGAAATAAAATAACGATTTACAATAAGAAATAACATCACCGTTGACATAGATCAGCATCCCATAAATCAGCTTGTATTGATGCTTCAAACCAGTTACAATCTTCAAATCCAATGTTTTAGTTCAGCAATCATCTTCACTTCTCAACCTAACGTATTTAATCACAAGCAGAGCTTCAAGAGCCCGTGAACACTATTTACAGGTAGAAAATTCGAGCACAAGTATATTTCAAAGTTCAACAACCAACATTTTCTCATCTTCTACAGAAGTATTTATAGAAGGAATGAGGAGGTGGGAGGGGATAAAAGATCTCCCAGGTCAATTAATATAGAATTTAATACTTCTTGGCCTTTGATGGGCTTGATGGAGAAGATTATAGATGTTATGTCTGTATTAATTGTTTTACATTTAAGAATTAAGCTCGATGAGAGATTTTGTTGACTTTAAGGCTCTGTTTCATGTTGTAATAACTCTGCTGATATTTTTTGCATTAAGTTTGTTTGGAAGAATTAATTATTCGACTGTGCTGAGGAAACTATCTTCTTTTCTGATCATAATTTGGCCTTTGTTGAATGCTCTGAGGCTATAGGTGGCATTAGGTAGCTGAGAGGAGTCAATTTTCCCCTCATGTGGTAGTGGAGGCATCCTCTGACTGATAAATCCTTTTGATTTGTCTTTAATTGTGTTTTAATTCAGAGGTTTAGGCTTTTCATTTTCGATCTTAGCCGTCATCCTCCAAAACTATGAAAACAATCTTCAATCCTCTGTTCTACTGTGTCTTGTTGATGTGCAGGTTCTGCAAAAGGTCCATTGGCATCAATGCCCATGAATCATCGACGAAATGTGGCGTGGAACCCTCTGTAGTAATTTCTCTTTGATAAACGAAAGTCTGGAGGATCGTCATCCTCAGCTTCTAATTTCCTTTATTATAATGGAAAAAACCTTTGAAACCTGCAACATACATAAAAATGTTATAAAATCCTGGGTTATGGGGTAAAACTGCTTCAGAGGTTGTGGGGAGGAGCATGGCCTTTGGATGGCAGCATCCAACGGTGGAGATTCGATGTGGAGGTCAAAAGGAGGTGGTTTGGAAGAATGGAACATAGGATTAAATCCGGGCCATAGATCTGATTTGATCGACGGTCGAGATGAATCGGGCTAATAATAATGTGAAGGGGTCACATATACTATGTTATGGCGGAAATATAAAGAAATAAGGTTAAAAAACATTGGTCGGAGGAAATTTGTTAAGAATCGAAAATGGGGTTTCAGGATGATCATGGGTCGTTGGATGAGACCAGGCCACAAGATCAACGATGAAGATTGCACGTTAAAAACCCTTTGGAAGAGGTGGTGGGTGATAGTGTAAGGCTAGATTAGATCTGAGCCGTCGATCTGCAAAGATCGACAGCGGGAATCACACGTGATATAATATAATAGAAAATGAGGAAAAGCAGTTTTGGAGGGAAAAACAACTATTTTTGCATGAGAAAAAGGTGGGTAGATGGTATTGCCTTTTCAAATGCGATATGTGTCCCCGCCCAACACGTGGCACTAGAAAATAGCTTATATCGCGTAAATTTTGGAAATTAACCTCCGTGCTGAAAGTTGCGAGAAACTTCGCGTGTGCCGTCAGATCTAGGCCCTTAGATCGAACGGTGGAGTGTGAGCGCGAAACCAACTAGATGTGCGGGGGATAAGAGGTAGGGCAGTTTTAATCTAGGTCGTAGGATCAAAAATTTCGAACGGCGGAGATTAGATCTGGAGGGAAGCAGGACCCACAGGAGGCAGACTTGTCGGGGCTAATATGAGTTGTTAGATGTACAAGATCGACGGTCAGGATTCGATCTGGGGTCTAAACAAATTAATACAAAGGCGGAGAGAGGGTTAATAAGGGTCGTTGATCTACAGAGATCAATGGCTGTGGATTGGCCAAAAACATTATAACGTGGGGCGCATGAATTATAACCAAAGTCGGAAAATGTGATCTGGACCGTCCGATTTGGACGCATGGACGGTCCAGATGCAATCAGAGGCATGCGATCGGCGAGGAAGAACTTTCAATGGCGCTGATGCGATTGAGCGCTAGCCGTCGATCTGCAGATCAGATCGACGGTGGGGAGTGAATTGGAGGAACAACCAATTGGAAGGGGAGAGCAAATGCGCCCGATAAAATCTGCGATGCGATGTTGCGTTGATCGTTGATCGGCTTTAGATCAACGGTCGGGAATGGGTTTTATTAATGAACGGCGAGACCCCTTATAATATACGAAAACCAAAAAATTTAATGGAATACAAAGGTTTATGTATCAGGTGAGGTTATATATATGTGGATTGGCACCCATCTGCGGGGCCATTGGTTTATATGGAATGCGATAGGCCCAGGGCTTATATGTATAAGGGCCAATCGGGATCGGGCCTTCGGGCTTTTCAATCTACCCATTTAAATTTCTCCGATGCGATTAGCACCTCGGGACTTTAACACTTGGTCCCGGGTGAAGGTTTACATAGAGAGGGGTGGAGGCGGGGTTTATACAACGGGGCTCAATCGCATCGGAACTTTGATGCGGGACTTTTCAATCTACCCATTTTCATTAAAAAACATTTCTCTGGAGGGTTTAGATCGAAACTTAGGAAAAGTGGGTTTATGATTTTACAAAGGGAAATATGCATCGGAGATGGTTTATAACAATGTTTAGCACCGAATGCGGGCTATGTGGTTCCATGAAATAATAATAATATCGGGGGTTTATAAACAAAGGGCTTAATCGCATCGGAGGTTTAACATGGAAAATTGACTTGCGCACTCCGATTTCTCCAATGTGATAAGCACCGAATGGGCTTAGTGCTTGGTTCCAGCACCAACGCATATGGTGGGGGAGTGGTTAGGATTTTAGCCCAAAGGGGCATAAGCCTGCAGTTAGAAAACTTTATTTTTTATGAAAATTTTCAATGTTTTTGATGGATTTGGGGGTTTCAGCAAAGTTTAAAAGGAGTTTTAAACTTTGTAAAGAGGTTTTTATGAAGGAGAAAAGGGGAAAGAATGAAAAATAGAGGAATTTCATGGGAAATGAGGGGGTAAAAATGAAGGTTAGTTTGAAGTGAAAGGAAAGGGAAAATGGTGTTTTGCAACAATTTTTTCTCTATGAATATAGTAGAATTTTAGAGTTTGAAATGGAAACAACAATGAAGATTTTAAACAAAGGGCATGATGTATTTATGAGGCTTCAAGAGATAAAAATTTTAGCAATAAACTTGTTTCTTGAAGGCCCAAAAAATGTTTTAGCCACCTTTTGATATAACAAATTGTATAGGTGGCTAACAGTGGCTCCACTTGGGGATGGTGCCTTCTTGGAGGCATCAAGAACTTCAGACTTGCATTCTCTAGGAGGCTGATCAGTGCCTTATCCATTGGGCTGCCTTTCTTTGCTTGGATGTTCTTCTTTTGCTCTGAAAATATTAGCAGCCATGAAAAATAATGGATTTTCATCAATACAAGCTTTCTACCTACCCAATCCTACTGACCTAACATTTTTTCTTCTTTAGAGTGCACTTGGATTGGCAAACTCTTTTTACAACATTTTATTCTTTTGAAAGCATGAAACTAATCTAATTCTACTCCTTATTTCTCCATGAACTCATATTAAACAGTTGAGTCCATATGTTTCTCTACCTAATCTACCAATCTGTTAGGATTAAACAGTCTAACAGATTTTTATTCACTATTTTCTAAAACAGAAATTTAAAAGCATACAAGTCAGGATTGAACAATCTAACTTGATGCTGACCTATGGCATAAAAACAAGCTACACATAGATACTTTTTTACATAAATTTAAATAAAAAATGAAGGCTTAATATTTGAAAGTTCAAAGCACTTCCTCCATCTTTTTCAGCTCTGTTTTTACTTCTGTTTGAGCTGTTCTTTATTTGTATCTCTGGTTCAAATTTAGAGCTGATTAGAACCATTTTTTACCTCTGTTTTGACTCATAAATTTTAAAACATATTGGAGTCATTCTTGTTTGGAAACTTAGGTTCATATTTTGAGCTTGTTCGAACCTTTAATTTCTAGCCTAATCTACCTACTGATAAGCCAAGATTAAACTATTTGGCAAATCGAATTCACTAATCCTATCAACAGTCAATTTAAAACTGATTAGTCAAGATTAGGCTATATGACTAATTAGAAGTGTGTTTTTAGGAGTGGCATTTAAGCTTGCACACTTTCAGATTTGTTTCTCTTTTTGTTGGTATGGGGCTGTACCTTTATTGTTTTTTACAATCTTCCCTCTTTTCTTTCTTTCACTGTTTTTGTATTTTTTCTTTTTCTAAATTTGAATGCAATGATGGATGAAATATTTATAATGAGAAAAAATATAACAAGGCTTCAAATCATGGCATGGATCAAGAAAAGTAATGTTTGAGCATCCTACCATTGACAGGACCTCCAAACAGTTCTGCTCCATTCAACTCCTGCAAGAAAAAGGCATTATTACCAGCAGCAGAATGAATGAGATAAGGGCCAAGCCATAAGTTGTCAAATTTTCCGTGCTTGCCCTTGTCTTCCCTCCTTGAGTCCGACTTTAAAACTTTTTCCCCAACATTGAAATTGCTGGCCTTTGTTCTTCTATCAAAGAGCTTCTTAATGTTGTCTTGCTTCTATAATGCTTTGTTATAAACCTCCTCTCTGGTTTGCTGAAGGTGAATGGTCTGATTTATTCTTCTGATCATGTCATTATCTTTAGTTTGCAACTCTTGAATCAACTTCATAACTGGTACACCAAGGCTGGTAGGAAAAATTGCATCAGTACCATACATAAGCTGGTAGGGTGACATACCAATATATTTCTTCAATGTCAATCTGTCAGCCCAAAGTGCATGAAAAATATTTGTGTGCCAAGAATTCTTGTTATATTCCAACATCTTCTTGATTATGTTCACCAAACTCTTGTTTGAGGATTCAGCAAGTCCATTACCTTGAGGGTAATAGGCCATGGAATGACCCAATGTTATCTGATATTTGTGACAGAATTTAACCATCTTCTTTGATCCAAATGCTGCTGCATTATTAGTGATGATCTTGGTAGGACAACCAAATCTAGAGAGAATATTAGTCTCCAAGAATTTTATAATGATAGAATCATTGGCTTGCCTACAAGGGATGGCTTCTATCCATTTGGTAAAGTAGTTTGTGGAAGTGAGAATCCATCTATGTTGGGCAGAGGATGGTGGATGAATTTCTCCTATGAATTGAAGTCCCCACTATTGGAAAGGAGTCTCAACAGTGATCAGATGTAGAGGTAAGGGTAGAAAATTCCTTTTGCCTTCAAAAAGTTCGCATTTGTGACAGGCAATGATCATTTTGTGTACATCAAGAAAGAGAGTGGGCCAATAGTAACCAACCCTTAGAATTTTATTGGCTATTGTCTTCCAGTAGAGGTGGCCTCCACATTCTCCTTCATGGAATTCGTGCTTAACCTTCTCTGCATCAAACTCATGAAAAAATTTAAGAAATATCCCATTTGCATTTTTCCAATAAAGACATTTATCTATAATGCAATAGTTTACAGCTTTTAACTTTAGAAACCTTGCCTTTGTTTTTTTCAAACCAGGAGGTGTATTCAAATTAAGAAAAACAAATAAAATATCAGCATACCAAGAGGAATTCATAAAATGATCTTCAAAAATGGGAGTTGAGATTTCCTCTTGCTCACTCAAAGCATTAATCATGTTAATATCAAGAACTTCAAAATTTGATTCAACCATTAATCTAAATAGACCTTGGCCCTTGATGAGTTAAGTGGGCTTTATCTCTAAATCATATTCAAGAATAACAACTATCCACTTACCTCTCTTACCATCTGGGTCCTATGTTAGAATGTCTTTCACAACTAAATTTGGGACAAAGGCAATGATGTGTGAGTGAAGGAGATTACTCTGAAGTCTTTCAAAGCTTTAACCAAAGCAAAAGCTTGCTTTTCCATAATGTTATACTTCAAAGGAGCATCTCTCAATGCCTTAATAAATAATGCAATAGGCTGCTCTTGTCCTTGTGGATTTTTCTGTAAAAGGACAACAGCTATTGTATGTTCTGATGCAAATGAAAAAATATTAAATCTTTTGAAAAATCAGGACTGATCAAGACTGGTGTTTTGGTTAACGCTTGTTTCACCAGCTCAAATGACTTCTTTGCTTCCAAGGTCCATTTTACCCCTTGCTCCTTCTTCAGCATGTTTGTAATGTTTCTAAGGAGCTCAGCCAAGTTGGGTATGAACCTTCTCAAAAATTTAATCTTTCCAATGAAAGATTGCAACTCCTTGATGTTTCTAGGATGAGAGATTTGCAATATGGCCTCAATCCTCTTTGGATCTATCTTTATACCCTCTTCTGAAATAATGTGCCCAAGAAGTTTACCTTCTTGGAGACTGAAAAGAGTTTTCTTAGGGTTTAAAGATATCCCAAACTTTCTGCATTTCTTGAAAAAAATTCTCAAATGTTCTAAGTGCTCTTCATCTGTCTTTGAAAACACAGTGACATAATCAAGATAAATAATGATGAAGTAGCCTAATTCTTCTGGGAATGCTATGTCCATGGCTCTCTGAAAATTTGCTCCAGCATTCATTAGACAAAAGGGCATTTTCACATACATGAAAGTTCCCCAAGGTGTAGTAAATGTTGTCTTTAGTTGATCATCAGGGTGAACCAAAATCTGATTATACCTTGAGTAGCCATCAAGCAAAGAAATTCTTTTTGAACCAACTACCCTTTGTAAAATATGGTCCATCTTGGGTAAAGGGTAGTTTTCCTTCAGTGAAGCTTTGTTTAAGTCTCTAAAGTCTATACAAAGCCTAATATCTCTCGTTTTCTTCCTAACTGAAACCATATTAGACACCCACTCAGAATATCTAATAGGGACAATAATTCCAGCTTCATACATTTTCTTGATTTCCTTCTCAACCAAAGGTAGCTGAATAGGGTTTATTCTGCGCAATTTTTGTTTGAATGGTTTTTGGTTTTCCTTGAGAGGGATTTTGTGTTGAATTATTTCAGTTTCATAAGACTTCAGATCCTCGTAACTCCAAGCAAAAACATCAGAAAATTATTTGAACAACTCTATGTATTTGAGTTTAATGTGAGCTGGTAAAGTTTTAGAAAGTTTAATCATCATAGGTTTTAGTTCACTGCCTATATTGCACTCCTCAACTTCAGTCTCTACAGGCTCCAATTTTGGCTTCTTGGCCACATCGTTAAAATCAAACAACTCTTCTAAAGGGGCCAGACCCTTTGGCAAACTCTGATCTTTAGACTGCAGAGTCTCCAGTTCTTCTGTTTCTAACTCTGCATTCATGTTTGTTTTTTTTTTGTGTTTGCTAGACAATAGATTTATATTGGCAACCTCAGGAGACTGTTCTTCTTCACCAAGAAAATTTTCTTCACTATTGCAGTCTGTTTCATAATCTGAATCTAAACTGTGCAGTTCAAATTCATTTCTGAATTGCATGAAGTCTTCTATTTTTTTATCTCCATCAAACACTTGCCAATATTTTTCATTATCAGGAACAACTGGTCTGAATTTAATCTGAGTTGTGCATTCTTTGGTTTCATGTGGCGTTAAGCATGTTCTAGCCGCAAAAGCTAAGCTGTGGGCCACAATATTTCTTTTCCTTGGGACAAAGATCAATTGGGATTCCTCAAAAGTTTTTAAAAAATCCACGATATCGTTTCAGTAGGCCCTAAGTCTGGGGTGATTTGTGTTGTATTCCCCATTGACTTGCCTAATGATTAATTCAGAATCCCCATGCACTTTGATTCTTTTAGCTCCTAACTTTTTCAACAGATGCAAGCCTAAAAGCAGGGATTCATATTCTGCTATGTTATTCGAACACTGGAAGTTTAATCGACAGGAAATGCTCTCTGTGTGGTTGTTTTCAGTGTTATGAATCCAGACACCTGCACCAGCATTTCTCCTGGTGCAGGACCCATCAAAGTACATACTCCATAGAGGACTAGTTTCAGGTTCCTTCGTTTTATTACTTTCCTCATTGTTCATGAGTATCAACACTTAGTTGAATTTGTTTTAACTCGTCATTTTTTTCACTGTGTTGAGGGTTAATTTCTTGACTATCAAGGTTAAAGAGTGATGGACGCATGATTTGCAGTTCAATACATGTTTTTGGTTTGCTATTGTTTGAAGGTTCAACAAACTGTTTTGACAGTTCTGTGTTGTTTAGCTCCTCCTCTCTATCAACCATTAATTCAGTTAAAGTGACTTGTTCACTGAATGTTTCATCGTTGAACAAGATAAAAGAATCAAGGCCTGTATTGACAGAATACAGAGGAGAGTTTTGAGGTCTATCTTGACTAGTCACCATGTACTGCATATGGGACTCCCTGTAAAGTTTTCTTGTCTGATTAAACACAGGGATGGTCGCATAGGTCATGTCCATTTGCATAGTTCCTTGTAACTTAGCCCCCCAAGACCTAGATAACAACATTCCATACTTTGGGGGCACATCAGCCACAACTATATCCATGACCAAACATTTGGCTTGAATCTGGGCTAAGTTAACGCAGAGGTCTTTGATTAATCCTAAAAATTTTACTCTACTTGAGTCAAAGGAGTAAAGGTCTTTATAAGGTCTAGTGATTTCTAGACCTAGGCTCTCCATTATAGCTTTAGGCATTAAATTATGAGAGGCCCCGGAATCATGCATAGTGTTGTGCAAAATCTTGTCATGAACATTTAAACTTACATAAAAGGGAGGAACAGGTCCCTCTTGATATCTACCTTCAATCTTTGGACCAAAAATGAGCTCTGGTTGGTCATCATTGAGATTGACTATGTCATTACTCTCTTCTATGTTTAAAGCCTTTAAAATTTGGGTCCTATATACATTTTGGGCAGCTAACTCAGTGAGGGGAACAGAGATTTTAATTTTGGAAATTTCTTGCTCCAGGCTGAAAGGAATTTGATTCTTTGAAGTGCTTGTCTCAGCCTTGTTAACTGCCACCTTATCAGCAAATTCAGTCTGCTGATTTTTTTTATTTGCATTTGCCAAAATTGTTTTCACAGGAGTACCAGCTGAGGTGTTAGTACTACTAAGGTTTTCACTCTGTTTTTTATTGTTTTGAGTGCCTTTCTCTTTACCTTCATTAGAATTTCTAGCCACTGTTTTGTCCTTTTGTTTTACAGTTTTTGGTTTAATTACAATGTTGTTTTGAGAAGATTTTTTAGAGGTTTTGTTGTTGGGAGTTTGCTGATTGTTTTACTTCTAAGGTCATATTCTCTTTGGGACTCTATGATGACATTATCCATGTCTTGATAATAACTTTTGTCATCATCTCTTTTGTCATCATAAGGTGTGTAGAGACCTTGTTTCCTGTCATAATGAACCTCAAATTCATCATTATCTACTCCCAGCATGTTGATATCATATTCCTCTGTTTTCTCGTCTGTTTCTTCAACCTCACTCACATAGTTTTGATGAAAGGGAGGAGTGATTTGTTGATCATCTTCCCTAGGTCTGTTTGGAGGTTGGTTTCTTCTAAAATTCTGATTCTGGATCTGGTTTCTATTTTGAGGAGCAGCTTGACTTTGACTTGCTTGTGCTCTCTCAAGGATGCTCATTTTATCCATCATTTCCTCCATCATTGTTTCCATCTTTGAGCTGGAAGTAGAAGGTGTGGATTCCTCTCTAAAGGACACTCTCTTCTCATTCTTCATTCTTGATCTTTTCTCCATCAAGTTAACTTCCACAACAAGAGCCCCTTTTTGCATATCTTCAAGGGTTAGAGGATCTCTTTCTCTCAACTGATAGGCCATTTCAGGGTCAAACCCTTCAGGAAACTTGTTTAATGCAGAGCCTTGTGGAGGTTTTAGATCTGGGGAAGTGCATTATACACATTGTTAAATCTAGTGTAGTAATCTTGTACACTTTCCCCAGTGTTTGTGTGGAGGTTCTTATAATCAGAAAGTATTTGAAGAAGGTTCTTTCTGACTTCCCATTTGTTTAGAAATGTCTAATGAAAGACTTGGAGATCATTTATACTATGGGGGGTTAAGCCTTTAAACCATTTTCTTACTTCTCCCCCCAAACTCTGAGCAAAAAGTCTAAGTTTGATAGAATCATCATCAATTTCATTTCTGTCAAAGTAGTCATTCATTTTATCCACATGTTGTGATGCAGTTGTAGCATTACTGGCATCATACAATGGTATTTTGGACTGATAGTCTTGTGGAAGATTGACCAATGGTACAGGAAGGAATAAGGGAGCATACCATGCTACCATGATATGTGGTAGGGGTGGATTAACAAGAGGGAGAGTGGGTTGGAGTGGAGTGGTTTGAACAGTGGATGTAGGATGAATGGATGTGGATAGACCAGGAATAGATTGCTGAGTTGGTCTTGGATGAGAGACACATAAATTATGTAGGAAATGTAAATCTGGTGGTGTAGTTTCTCTGCTACTAGGATACTCAGTTATGTCTTTGGATGAAAGTGGAGATTCAGAGTCTATCTGAATTATATCATCAAGAGACCTAGTTCTAAATGGATTTCTTAGATCTACTTGCGATTGTTGTAGAGCTGCAATATTTTTAGGAGTTGAATTAGCTCTCAAGGGTGATCTGAAAACAATTGAAAATTTTACCTTAGGAGACTTACTAATAATACTTTCAGGGTTATCAACTATCTCAAGTGGATTAGGGTCAGGATGGGCTCTAGTATGAATCTTCCTAGGAGCCACTATGCTATGTTATTCAGACCCAAGTAAACAGGAAAATTTTAACCAGATATGACAGTCATTAAGAGGTTAACTGATCTGTTTCACACAAATTTTAAATCCTACAGTCCTCTAACTGAGTTAAAATGATGATATGATGATAACGGTTCTTCCTAGTGGAGTATTAAGGTCTATATAGGATTGTGGAGTCGCCAAGTGGAAGTTTTTAGCTCCTAAGGAGGTAAAAGGTTTTATGGTCCACCACCATGTTTATTAAATACCAATCTGAAATGTTTTTTGGGTTTTCTGAGTTATTTTTCAGTCCTATTGGTTGCTAAGAGTGTCCTAAATCTGTTTCAAAACTTAGCTACAATTATGAGACAAAGACAGTTTGCTCTTATGGCTAAGATCGCTGATCTTTCAAGGTTAGATAAACTCTTATGAGAATCCTAGGGTTTTGCCTAGTTTGTCACTGATTCAAATAATTTTTATCATGATTACCGTTTGCTTGGAAGTACTTGAAAGGGCAGCTTTTACTCACTGCACCATGTTCTTGAATCAGGGATTTCTGAGGTCTCAAAGGTACCTAGGCTAAGAAACACTCAAAAGAATCCCCAACGGAGTCGCCAGAAGATGTTAGCTCCCTGTAATTAGCAAGATTGGAAAAGTCCAACTGTAGGGAGAACACTATTTCAACCACTTCGGGATTCTAGGATCTATCCCTCCTAAATCCGAAGAGGGATCTCTCCAATAAGTGCAAAGATGGATTTATCTTTAAAATCTTTAAGGTAATGATATTAGGCTAGTTATGAAGTCTGAGGGTTTTGTTTTGTTTTTGGATGGTTGAGCATGATTATTATTTAGGTGGAAAGTTCTAAATGGAAAGAGTTTCAAAGGTGTGAAGTTGCAAGCAATCAGAATAAGCTTTGGCTAAAAAGATAGATATAACGCTGGTTTTAGTCCATTGGGCTATGGAATCATAATAGGGTTTAATTGGAACAACAAGGTTCAAGAGTGGTCCATGGGGCAAGTCATCTAAGTCTAAGGATATCTTTAAAGTTGATTTTATGGAATGAAATGGTACAACAAGAAGGGGAATTAAACAAATGAAGAACAAAGAGCAGCCTAAGATCAGGTAAGTACTTTGAAACTATCTTGCTTTTGGCATACACTTAAGAAAGACATAAAAGTAATCTAAGATCTGGTAAGTACTTCGAAACTAGCCAGCTTTTGATACACTTTCAATAGAAAAACATTTTAAACACAAAGAGAGACACATATGATAACAAAGAAGAGTCTAAGATCAGGTAAGGACTTTGAACCTAGCCTGCTTTCAACACATTCTTAGGGAAACTTTCAGATAGTTTTTAGGGATAAAACTAAAGGACAGGGCTCACCATAATTTACTCAGTTCATCTCTACTTAACATAAACTGAAAATAACATTCAAGAATAACAATTAGCTTATACAGTAGGACAAGGGAATGCCAGCATTCCTAACTACTTGAAATTGAATTAAATCATTCCTAAACAACACAATCTGGAAGAAAACATTTAGATAAATCTTATCAGTCAGAGAAGGGTACTGATATACAGTAAATCCTAACTCTACGCTTGATGTTCTTTATCAGAGAAGATGGACAAAGTGAAAACAGAAATAAAATAACGATTTACAATAAGAAATAACATCACCGTTGACATAGACCAGGATCCCATAAATCAGCTTGTATTGATGCTTCAAACCAGTTACAATCTTCAAGTCCAATGTTTCAGTTTAGCAATCATCTTCACTTCTCAACCTAACTTATTTAATCACAAGCAGAGCTTCAAGAGCCCGTGAACACTATTTACACATAGAAAATTCAAACACAAGTATATTTCAAAGTTCAGCAACCAACATTTTCTCATCTTCTACAGAAGTATTTTAAGAAGGAATGAGAAGGTGGGAGGGGATAAAAGATCTCCCAGGTCAATTAATACAGACTTTAATACTTCTCGGCCTTTGATGGGCTTGATGGAGAGGTTTACAGATGTTATGTCTGTATTAATTGTTTTACATTTAAGAATTAAGCTCAATGAGAGCTTTTGTTGACTTTAAGGCTTTTTTTCATGTTGTAATAACTCTGTTGCTATTTTTTGCATTAAGTTTGTTTGGCATAATTAATTATTCGGCTGCGCGGAGGCAAATATCTTCTTTTCTGATCATAATTCGGCCTCTGTTGAATGCTTTGAGGCTACAGGTGGCATTAGGTAGCTGAGAGGAATTAATTTTCCCCTTATGTGGTAGTGGAGGCATCCTTTGACTGATAAATCCTTTTGATTTGTCTTTAATTTTTTTTTAATTAGGAGGTTTAGGCTTTTGATTTTCGATCTTAGCCGTAATCCTCCAAAACTGTGAAAACAATCTTCAATCCTCTGTTATGCTGTGTCTAAGTCTTCAACACTGATACTCTTTTGTTTTGATTTAATTTACTGTGTCTTGTTTATGTGTAGGTTCTACAAAAGGTCCATATGGCATCAATTCCCATGAAGCATCGACGAAACGTGGCGTGGAACCCTCTGTAGTAATTTCCCTTTGATAAATGAAAGTCTGGAGGATCGTCATCCTCGGCCTCTAATTTCCTTTATTATAATGGAAAAAACCTTTGAAACCTGCAACATAAACACAAATTTTATAAAATCCTACGTTATGGGGTAAAACTGCTTCAGAGGTTGTGAGGAGGAATATAGTCGTTGGATGGCAGCATCCAACGATGGAGATTCGATGTGGAGGTCAAAAGGAGGCGGTTTGGAAGAATGGAGCATAGGATTAAATCCGAGCCATAGATCTGATTTGATCGATGATCGAGATGAATCAGGGTAATAATAATGTGAAGGGGTCACATATACTATGTTATGGCAGAAATATAAAGAAATAAGGTTAAAAAACCTTGGTTGGAGGAAATTTGTTAAGAATCGAAAATGGGGTTTTCAGGATGATCGTGGATCGTCAGATGAGACCAGGCCACGAGATCAACGACGGAGATTTCACGTTAAAAACCCTTTGGAAGAGGTGGCAGGTGATAGCGTAAGGCTAGATTAGATCTGGGTTGTCTCTCTGCAAATATCGACGGTGGGAAGCACGCGCGATATAATATAATAGAAAATGAGGAAAGGCAGTTTTGGAGGGAAAAACAGTTGTTTTCACGTGAGAAAAAGGTGGGTAGGTGGTATTGCCTTTTCGAATGCGATATGCGCCCCCGACCGACACGTGGCACCAAAAAACAACTTATATCGCATAAATTTTGGAAATTAACCTCCATGCTAAAAGTTGTGCACAACTCCGCGTGCGCCGTCAGATCTAGGCCCTTAGATCGAACGGTGGAGTGTGAGCGCGAAACCAACCAGATGTGTGGGGGATAAGAGGTAGGGCGGTTTTAATATGGGCCGTAGGATCAAAGATTTGGACGGCCGAGATCAGATATGGAGGGAAGTAGGACCCATAGGAGGCAGGCTTGTCGGGGCTAATATGAGCCATTAGATGTATAGGATTGACAGTCAGGATTCGATCTAGGGTATAAACGAATTAATACAAAGGCAGAGAGAGGGTTAATAAGGTTCGTTGATCTATAGAGATCAATGGCTATGGATTGGCCAAAAACATTATAACGCGGGGCGCATGAATTATAACCAAAATCAGCAAATGCGATCTGGACACGTGCACAGTCTAGATCCAATCGAAGGCATGCGATCGGCGGGGAAGAAATTTGAATGGCGTCGATGCGATTGAGCGCTGGCCGTCGATCTATAGATAAGATCGACGGTGGGGAGTGAATCGGAGGAACGACCAATCGGAAGGGGACAGAAAATGCGTTCGATAAAATATGCGATGCGATGTTGTGCTGATTGTTGATCGGCTTTAGGTCAACAGTCGGGAATGGGTTTGATTAATACATGGCGGGACCCCTTATAATATACGAAAACAAAAAAATTTAATGGAATACAAAGGTTTATGTATCGGGCGGGGTTATATATATGTGGATTGGCGCCTGTCTACAGGGCCATTGGTTTATATGGAATGTGATAGGCCCAAGGCTTATATGTATAAGGGCCAATCGGGATCGGGCCTTCAGGCTTTTCAATCTACCCATTTAAATTTCTCCGATGCGATTAGCGCCTCGGGAATTTAACTCTTGGTCCTGGGTGTAGGTTTACATAGAGAGGGGCGGAGGCTGGGGTTTATACAATGGGGCTCAATCGCATCGGAACTTTGATGCGGGGCTTTTCAATCTACCCATTTTCATTAAAAAAAATTTCTCTGGCGGGTTTAGACCGAAACTTAGGAAAAGTGGGTTTATGATTTTACAAAGGGAAATATGCATCGGAGATGGTTTATAACAATGTTTAGCACCGAATGCAGACTATGTGGTCACATGAAATAATAATAAGATCGGGGGTTTATAAACAAAGGGCTTAATCGCATCGGAGGTTTAACATGGAAAATAGACTTGCGCACTCCGATTTCTCCGATGCGATAAGCTCTGGATGGGCTTAGCGCTTGGTTCTAGCACCAAGGCATATGGTGGGGAGTGGTTAGGATTCTAGCCCAAAGGGGCTTAAGCCTGCAGTTAGAAAACTTTATTTTTTATGAAATTTTTCAATGTTTTTGATGGATTTGGGGGTTTTAGAAAAGTTTAAAAAGGAGTTTTAAACTTTGTAAAGAGGGTTTTATGAAGGAGAAAAGGGGAAAGAATGAAAAATAGAGGAATTTCATGGGAAATGAAGGGGTAAAAATGAAGGTTAGTTTGAAGCGAAAGGAAAGGGAAAATGGTGTTTTGCAGCAATTTTTTCTCTATGAAAATAGCAGAATTTCAGAGTTTGAAATGGAAACAGCAGTGAAGATTTTAAACAAAGGGCATGATGTCTTTATGAGGCTTCAAGAGATAACATTTTTAGAAATAAAATTATTTCTTGAAGGCCCCAAAAATGTTTTAGCCACCTTCTGATATAACAAATTGTATAGGTGGCTAACACCCCCCATGTCAAGGACTGGAGAGAAAAATTTTGTAAGCACAATAAAGAGAGGGAACCCTCTCCGTTTTCATTTGCACCCACTTGGGATTCTTTTTGAGATGCATTAAGAAAAACTATTATCCTGTGGGGAGCTATGAGGAAAAATAGATACAATGGACTACGTTGCATCAACAAAGGGAACAAGATGTGCATGAGCTGAAAAATTTGTTCCATAGCCTATGCATAAAATCATATATAAAAGATTCAGAGAAAAATTTGGTGTTGTAGTACAACATTTTTCTGCACAGATACATTCAGGAGAAAATGGAGTTCCTCAAGATCTCCTCGCTTGGTGAAGCATAACAGTATGCTGCCAAGAATGAGCATAAATTGAAACAAAAGAAGTGAGACTTTAGATCTGTGAATTAGAAGCCAGGGAAAGGTTCCCCCAAACCATAGAACAAAGAACAAAGCCAAGGTGGGGTGGCCCAGGATAACTTGCGAAATATGAAACCAGAGAAAAACATCGCAAATCCAAATAAGGACAAAGGAAAGTGGTGTGAGTTCCATAAGAGCTCCAATCACAACACAAGTGAGTGTCAGGCCAAGTATTCATTGGTGATCGAGCTGAAGGCTTCTGAATCAGATGCATGCTAAGACTCTAAATGAGAACCTGGTAATGGGAATGACAAAGAGTAGAAGATTATCGATGCAAATACCAACGCCATCGTTGCCACCACAAATATCCAGAAGGAGGAACTAGAATATACAGAGGAGGGGGAAGCACCTTTTCCATTCCCAGATGTGGGTAAAGGGTTCCCTGTTGCAGTTCATTGTTGATAGCCAGAGCCAAAAGAACCTCATTTCAACAATGTTTGTGAAGTGGAAACGCTTGCTAACCACAACACACCCACAACCATACACTATTAGGTGGCTTCACCAAGGACAAGATCTCTGTGACAGCCAATAGTGTTGACTTCCCTGCAACATCAAGACCTTCATAGATGAGGTATTATGTGACATTTCTTCTCTTGATGTTTGTGATGTATTATTTGGCCAACCATACTTATGGAGGTTAATTTTAGTGTATGAGTCCAGGCCTCATGCTATTTTTTGGGCAATAAGTTTTACAAGATACCAGAGGTAGAACCGCCTACTTCCATCTATTTGGTTACTACAAAAAAATGCAGTCAGCTCATTTCCAAAACTGGGAAATTTGTTTTCCCGACGATTCGCCCTCAGGGTATGCAGTAAGCTCATTTCTAAAAATGGGAAATTTTTTTTCCTGAAAATTCGCCCTCAGGGAAAGAATAATATTGCGGCCACCACTTCCAAATAGGGCTCCTTCGCACGACAACAAAATATTGACAAGGTCTTGGAGGAGTATGGGGACATATTCACCTCACCCGCAGGGCTGCCTCAACACTGTCAGGTCAAGCACCCAATCGATCTAACCTCAGGTGGATCGCTACCAAATGGACCAATATATCGTCGCTCTGTTCTAGAGAATGGTGAAATCAAGAGGTTGATTCAGGAGCTTCTATAGAAAAGTCACATCCGGCTGAGTTCATCACCCTATGGGAGCTCGATTGTGTTGGTGCAAAAGAAGTATAGGACATGAAGACTTTGTATTGAATATCAGGCATTGAACAACATTATTGTCCGAAATAGGTACCTAATCCCATGGATTGATGACCTTTTGGACCAACTCAAGGGGGAAAACTATTTCAGAAATATTGACTTGAAGTCTGGGTATCACCAAATACCAATCGAACCCTTCGATGTATGGAATAATTCCTTCAAGCCAAGGAAGGAATTTTTGAATGGCTGGTCATGCCTTTCGGGTTAACGAATGCTCCTGAAACCTTCATGAGGCTGATGGATGACATCTTGTAGAAATTAACCAACTCATTTGTAGTGGTGTACTTGGATGACATCCTAATCTTCAACCAGACTTGGGAAGAACACTTCCACCAAATCTAACAGGTCCTCCAAACATTTTCGCAACACAAGTTGCGTGCCAATTTGGAGAAGTGCACTTTTGGCATGACCCAGGTTCAGTATCTGGGATACATTATTGATGAGCGGGGGTGCATGTGGATCCAACCATTATCCAAGTCATTCAAGATTGTCCAGCCCCATCCATTCTAACAGAGCTCCGCATATTTATAGGTCTTGCCAATTTCTACCGCAGCTTCGTGTTGGGATTCTCTCATATCACTTGGCCCTGAGTCAATTTATCAAGGGAGGAGCGAATTAAAATTGATTTTGGTATGAATCTCAACATAAGGCATTCTTAGAGTTGAAAAATTGCCTCTGCTCTTCCCCAGTTCTCACATTACTATACTTGCAACAACCATTTGAGATCGAGATAGATGCCTCTCATTATGCTATTGGGGTATTTCTTACTCAACAAGGGCATCCACTAGCATATCTCAGTGAGACACTATTTGACACAGTCTGGAAGTATCCCACTTATGAAAAAGAGATTTATTCCATTGTATAGGCTTGCCGACAATGGAAGAATTACATTTTTAGGAAGGAAATGGTCATCCACATATACCACCGACCACTTTAGTTCATACAAACAAAAGGGAGTTGCAGAATGATCACCATCAGAAGTGGTCCACATATCTGCAACAGTTTCAGTTGAACATCAAGTACAAGAAGGGTAACACCAATAATTTTTCAAATTGCCTCAGCCAACCACCAATTCTGGCACTAACCACCATGCTCAACTCTTGTGGGCACGAGAATTTTGATTGGCCACTTCTCTACAAAAGTAGTCCAGAATTTGGCCACACATAAAAGACACTCTTGGAGGGTAAGCAAGTTCCAGATTTTCACCTCGAGGATGCACTGCTATGTAACCTGGGACACCTTTGTGTTTCTTCAAGTGAGTGTGCCAAGATTATTTGGGAAGAGAAATCCATTCAGATCACTGGGCATTTCAGGGTCGCAAAAATAGTGGCGATACTGCAGAAGTATTTCTATTGGCCGAACCTTCGATGGGATGTCGAGAAGTACATCATATCTTGCACTACCTACGCCATTGCAAAACCAACCATCAAGAAACAAGGCCTCTATAACATGTTTCATACCCCTATTAAACCTTTGGAATCATTATCCATGGATTACATGTCGGGCCTTCCTTCTACTAAGCATGGCAAAGATTGTGTTTTCATGGTCGTCGACAGATTCTTGAAGATGTCCATTATGGCAGCCTTTAAGACGAATATCATAGCAGAATACACTCCTAAACTCTTCATTGAACGAGTGTGGGTACACTTTGGGATCCCATAGTCTACCATCTCAAATTGGGACTGTAGGTTCCTCGGTACATTTTGGTCTAGCGCCCTCTAGTCGATGTTGGACACCAAGCTCACCAAGTCCACAAATTTCCATCCCCAAACTGATGGTGAGAGAGAGGCCATTAACAGGATGATTGTACACATTATGCATATGTACAACTTCAAGCATCCATGCACATGGGATGAGATCCTCCCCTATGTATAACACTGCTATAACAGAGCTCTCCACATCTCAATCTGCCATAGCCCCTTTCAGGTGGGCTTGGGATTACAGCCACTATGTCCCATTGATGTAGCCATGCCATTTGTAGCTACTTAGGACAAATTAGACTCATGTCAATTCTGAAGCTGATAGGACGAAAAAAATCTTTGAGCGCATTCAACACATCCACCAATAGGTTCATGACATATCAAGAGAGTGAAGATGCTTACTCAAGCAAGATACCATTATTTGATGGGATGAATTATGCCTTTTGGAAAGTTAGGATGGTCAAAGCCAATGCTAAGTACAAGTAGCGACATGATCAGCATCAGGTGCCACACAACTTCAAGGTGGGCAACAAAGTGTGGCTACATTTGTAGAAGGATCACCTCACTGGACCCCACCGCAAGCTTTTCCCACTCCAATATGGGCCATACACCATCACCACGGCTGTAGGGGGGAATTACTTTGAGCTCAGTATTCAACCATTCCTTGATATGCACCTAGTGTTCAATGTGGACCGTCTTCAGCCCTATTTTCCACCTCTACTGGACACATCTGACATGGCAGAACAACTCACACCAATAGATTTAAACCTGGGCTGAATGGAACAAGCAAAAACTTATTGGATAATTTACACAAATATCAAGAACATGCGCCAACAGAGGATCTAACTATATCGAGTTGTCAAAGCAGGCCAACTCCTTCACTAGGGAAAGTGGTTCGCCATGGACCAGGTTCAATGAAATTTCCTCACCTCATGGAGGCTCTGCACACAATGGGAACTGGAATTTCTTCCTAAGAGGAATGATCCAGGTGGATATTGGTTTCCACCCACCTATTACAACTAGACCTCTAGTTAGTTTCATCATTTTTCATTTTTATAGTAGCATTTACTATTTTTAGCATTTTTTTGGGTCCTGAACTTCCGGAATAGTTTTGACCCCCTAACCAACACTTTTTGAGGTTTGGTGTAGTCCCACAACGAAAGGCCATGCCTTCTGAAAAAACCTATACTACTCGAAGAGATATCTTCAATGATATATCGTATGCAGCAAACAGAGATAATATGAGCAAGTTACGACCTCGAGAAGTTGGCTTCCTACGTAACCCCAATGGGGCCCACAAAATATTGGCGTTTTAACTCCTCCAGTTAGGATTTTCGTTGTTTAGGGTTTTCCTATGTTTTTCAATAATAAAGAGGCCCTTGAGCCTCATTGTAACATAGTTCAAAGGCTTATAACTGCCACATCTCTTCTCAGAGATAAGCTACCAATGCCCTAGCTAGTTTATTTACATTCTATATGTAAGCATATTTTATTTATTTGACATTAATGAAATAAAGTTTTATTTCTATTGCATCTTTGCGTTTATGTGTATTTATTTGTTTTATTGCATTCCTGCATAAGTCCATATCAGTGGTATCAGAGCAGTCAACTCTTTCTCAATCCTTCTTTGCATGTCCCCAACGAGGTTGGGGTATAAGGAGTTAGGTCTCGATATGATTGAAACTTTTCAAGATCAGTGTCGCAAACCCCAAAGGCCACCAATGGGGGAAGAAAAGAAATATGAGGGAGCAGGAGATCCTATCAAAATATTTCTTGAGGAGGCCCTCAAGAAAAAAAGGATCACAATGATGGATAAATTTGCCAAGATCCTTCAACGACTTCCCACCAATAGCGCATCTGCATCTAGCAACCACTCTAGAGGCGCAACTCCTTTTAAGGTAAAATTAAACTTTGGCATTCCCATATTTGAGGGCCAAATATATGTAGACATGGTAGATAGATGGTTGAATCTATTAGAAGGATATTTCTCGTTTCATGAATTTTTTAACCGGGAAATTATTACTTTTGCACTCCTCAAAGTCACCCCCCATGTCAAGGACTGGTGGGAAACCTACAATGAGCAGAAGGACGAGAGGGAACCCTCTCTGTTTTTTGCCACACCCACTTGGGATTATTTTTTATATGCCTTCACGGAACAATATTATCCTATGGGGGGCTATGAGGACAAGTACATACAATGGAATACACTACGCCAGTAAAGGGATCAAGATGTGTATGAGCTGACGAATCTATTCCATACCCTCCACACAAAGTTGGGTATCGAAGATTCAGAGAAACATTTGGTGTTGAAGTACCACATTTTTCTGTACAGATACATTTAGGAGGAAATGGAGTTCCTCGAAATATCCTCGCTTGGTGCAGCATAACGGTATGCTACCAAGATTGAGCAGGGATTCAAACAAAAGAAGCAAGACTTTGGATCCGTGAATCATAAGAAAAGGAAAGGTGCCCCCGAACCATAGAAGAAAGGACAAAGTGAAGGTGTGGTTGCCCAGGATAACCTGCCAAAGTCATAAGAAAATAACAACACCGTGAGGCTGAAGAAGGACATGAGAAAGTGATGTGAGTTCCATGAGAGCTTCACCCACAACACAAGTGAGTGTCAAGCCAATCATTCAATGGTGGTCGAGTTGAAGGCTTCTAAATCGGATGCATGTTATGACTCTGAATTATAACCCAAAAAGGGTAATGAAAAAGGGAAGAATATTATTTATTTGGAGCCCAATGCCATTTTTGGTACCATGAAGATCTAGATGGAGGAACTAGAAGATATAGAGGAGGGGGAGCACCTCTTCCATTCTAATATGTGGGTAAAGGATTCCCTACTGCAGTTCATTGTCGACAGTGGGAACCAAAAGAAGCTCATTTTAGAAGAGGTCACGAAGCGGCTGGGATTTTCAACCACAACACACCCAGAGTTGTACACCATTGGGTGGCTTCACCAAGGACAGGCTCTTTGCGTCACCCAACAGTGTCGCCTTCCCTACAACACCAAGCCCTTCACATAAAGGTATTACATGAAATTTCTCCTCTTGATTTTTGTGATGTATTATTAGACCAACCATACTTGTGGAAGTGACATGTTGTGTATGATTCGAGGCCTCGCGTTGTTATTGTTACTTTGGTAAATAAGTTGTATAGGATACCAAAGGTAACACCACCTACCACCATCTTTTTGGTTACTACAAAACAATGTAGTAATCTCATTTCCAAACTTGAGAAATTTGTTTTCCTGATTATTCGCCCTAAGGGAAATAATAGGGCTATGGTCACGACCTCCAGACAGGGCTCCTCCACACAACAACAATATATGGGCAAGGTCATGTAGGACTACGGTGACATCTTCACCTCGGCTGCAGGGGTGCCTCTAGAGTATCAGGTCAAGCATCCCATCGATTTGACCCCATGCGCACTGCTACCCATTGGACTAATCTATCGATGCTCTGTTCTAGAGAACAATAAAATCAAGAGGTAGATTCAGAAGTTGTTGTAGAAAGGTCACATTTTTCTGAGTTCATTGCCTTGTGGGAGACCGATCATGTTGGTGTGGAAGAAGGATGGGACTTAGAGGCTTCGTATTGACTATCCGGCGCTGAACAAGATTACTGTCTAGAATAGGTACCTATTGGAACAGGGTCTCCTACAAGCTGCGAAACTAGTCCGATTTTGTATAATTTTGATTATATTTAGTCTAACGCAGGGGTTTGGGGTGGGAAAAAGCCCAGAAAGCATTGTAATGGGTTAAAGGGTAGATATATAATCCGCAAACCACGATTTGCGTCCCATAGGAAATATTAGGATAGATTGTTATAAATAGAGGAACATTTTGAATTGTAAGGGAAGAAGATGATGATATCTTGATGCGAATTACAGCTTAATAGATCTTTTTGGGTTTTTGGGAAGGGACTCCGACTGGCTGTGTGCATGGAGATCCCAAGTCCTATTGTGTGTGGACCCTGCTGTTGGTGTGCAGGTCGGGCTTGGGTATTGTAAGAGGGAATTGACGAGTTGATGAATAAGAAAGGTTGTTTTGAGTACTAAATCTATGTGCACTGTTTATGCGAATCTATGGTAACTGCTGTGTTAAGTTGTGATAGTACTGTGTAAGTGTTTTACTGCATCTGGATCTGTTTGTTATGTTTTATGCAATACTGCACTATTGTCTTATAAGTATATAATTTGTTGAGCATCGTAACATAGTTGACCTTGCG
This sequence comes from Pinus albicaulis, assembly GCA_034641835.2. Taxonomy (NCBI): domain Eukaryota; kingdom Viridiplantae; phylum Streptophyta; class Pinopsida; order Pinales; family Pinaceae; genus Pinus; species Pinus albicaulis. Next base: position 1,482,683,266 of record CM076578.1, read on the forward strand.
CATGTAGATGCAAAGAAGGCCTATAGATCTGACTCTGAAATAGGTGATCTGGTCATTATTAAGCCTGACGCAGCTCTTCTTTCTTTATCTATCCTTTCTCAAGGTGCAGAAACCTGGTTCTAGCACCCACCCATACTACTTCGAGTGAGACTTTGACCTGCGCAAGTAGGTCACTGCCGAAAGGGTCAGTAGTATAGGGGTTTTTTGGCAAACCTTAACCTCTGAACCTGGGTCAGGACCCCTCGACCCAACAAATGGTTCTGTTGCTGGGACCCAGAGCATTTTAAGAAAGGGATCGGGTAATGACAAGAGATTTCTGGAAACCTAAAAGGAAGGAAATTGAAGAGTGGTTCGAAAAGAAGATTCTGGAATTTTCGATAAAAGAGAATCGCAGCACGAGGTTAACGGTGGAAAAGTGGAAAAATAGGTACATTCTTACATAAAGCTATGAAATTTTCTTTGTGACATTCACAATCAAGCTTTAGGAGTGGCTGGCTAGGCTCGTAGAATTCCAAAAGTGTTGGAAGTACGAACGAGTCACTGAGTGAACTCCAAAGCTTATCCAACAACTAGAAAGGACTGATAATACCATCACTCGCATGGTGGATCACTAGGTGGACAATGTGCTAGGAAGGTTTGTGATAGAATTTTCCATTGATCAGTTCGTCTCCTACTTTGAGGCCGAGTGGATATTCTTTAAAGGGTTTTGGGGCAGGTTTCTAAAGACATTACCTTTGTTGATCAAGATACTACTATGCGAGAAGAGAATTCTGTGTAGTCGAGTGAATGACCTCAGATCCAGATGAGAGCGTGACGCGTAGTGGTAAATACTATCGAACCAACCTTGAAGGGGGAAGATCTGTCTATAACCCTCTGTGAGAGACGGCTATGCAAAGCCCCCCGGCTACACTGCCGTCCAGGTCGCGCAAAGGTAAGAACTTGCCCATACCACCACCTCTGCTGGATAGTGATATGGATGCGCACCTGAAACTACCTACCTTCAAGGGGCTAGGGGATGAGGATATGGACTGATTTTGGTTTGTTGTAGATTCCGTATGGGCTGCGCAAAATGTGACAAACGATACGATGAATAGGGCACAACTGTCCCTGGCATTCGAAGAAAGAGTGTTGGACTGGTATATGCAATACATATCTCAGAACAGGAATGCATCTATTCGAGATATTAAGGACGCTCTGAAGCAACAATTCCGAAAGCCAAAATCTTACTCTTAGTTGGTAGCAGAAGTAAAAGACTTCAAGTAAGGTGCATCTGAATCTGTATGGGAGGCTGATCAACGACTGAAGAGAGTAATCAGGGAAGGAGGATTTGAGTATGACAATAGACAACATACATAATGGTTCATCGCTATGTTGTTTCCCAACCTATGTACGCCAATGAGTCACCAAAACTTCGAGTCGCAGAAAAATGCTATGGAAGTCGTTATGAAACTAGAAGTTGCACCTAGAGAAGATACTTCATTAGGAGTATAGAAAATTCAGGAGCAGCTCGGAGCTATGCACATGGAAATTCAGAACCTGCGAAAGGAACGAGGAAAGGGGGCCAGCACAGATCTATGGTGCATACGATGTCAGGTATCTGGCCATACAAAGGATCAGTGCCCTCTACTGGCAGATTACATGCAGGTAGGGGGACCTAGTCCGGTCCACTCAGGAGCAAGTGGGGAACCCATCCTATTGCGTCCAGGCTCAAGCGGATCTGCGTTATGGTGCGATGACTGTTGTGTAGCAGGGCTACATGATACGAACCATTTCCCCTGGCTAGGTGCGTATGTCCAAAAACTGAAGCAACAGTGGTGCAGGTTCTGTTGGTCGGTAGGACACGATGAGCAGAATTATTGAACTTACTATCTGATGATAGATCAAGGAAACTTGTATAGGGTACAGTCTGACCCTGCGTCACCTAGATCTCCCGCGGGCTTTGGTGGCTCTCCAGCAAGGGGTATGGGAGGTCGGGAAGGAAGCACAGGTCGAGGACGTGGGCAGCTAATCTGTTATAACTGCGGGAAAGTAGGACAATTTGCAAGGGATTGCCCAAACCCTACAAGGAAATCTTGAAAATATTGTAGACAACTGGACCATGTGATCGAAGATTGCCCAATCTTAATAGCAAAAATGCAGGAGAAGCAGCCCAAACCCACGCAGAATGTGCAAAGAGTTAAAGCTGAGCTAAGGAACATAGACCCAAGCGTGAAAGTCATAACACGTAGTGGGATGGTCATCCAGGGACCAAAGGAAGAGGCTGCCAGGGATCCTCTGACCTGTCAAGAAGGATCAAACATGAAAAAGGGACAAGAGACAATGGTCGTAGCTGACTAGGGCTTTGTTCAGAAAGAAGCAGCTACTGCGCAGGCACCAACACCGGCAAGGCCGGTTGCATGAGGTTTCGGCGCTGTGATTTCTTCAGGTCACGAGGAACTTCCGCTGCATCTCCTCCGAGGTAAGAGACATGCCCTACTTTGGGGAATCTAGTAACATTAAGGAATTTCTACGCGCATTCGAAGCAGAAGTTCCCAAGGGATGCAGGCTAGGGGCCCTTAAGCTTGCCCTGCGTGGAACACCTGCACACTTGTGGGATACACATGGGAAGGTATTCCGCGATAGGGAGGAATGTTGGGATAATATGATCCTATGATTTGAAGCTCCAGCTGAGAGACGGATACAAAAGTTCCTTGGGTCTGAAGACCCACGCAGATATTTTCTTGCATGGGAAACACAATGGTGCCACAAAACCCCAAACGAATGGGTCCACCTGTTTATCCATGCTCTATGACTGCATCCAACTGCATGGTATTTAGATGCGGAGCTACATCAACGAACTCGTCATTGTTAAAATCTGCGGGATGAGTTTCTGCGAACATTTAGGGTGGTAGATGGGCCAGGTGCGCTTGATGCAGCTCTGTGAAACACCTTGACTCAGGGTAGCCCACGCTTGTGCATCGCATCCAAATCTTGGGGAATGCCGGTACCACACATGGTTGAATACTGCAACCTTAGCCTAACAGAAGGAAAGGATGGTCCCCAAACTATCCCAACCACGGCACTAGACGGGATGCGCACGATTGCCAAGTTGTTTAGGCTGTATCTAAATCGCATTACAACACACCCGACGTCGGCTATAATTTGGGTTGCGCAAGTAGCATGGATGCTTCACCCAAGATCAGTAGATCCGTGGGAAGGCCATCAGGTGCAAACAATGATAGTCAGAACACTGAAGCCTGGTAAAAAGGGAATATTACCGTTATTGAAAACAGGCGGCTGGAAATTAATGCAGAAATTTATGGTGAGATTTTACTGTTTGATTGATGGTAAGTTCCAAGTTAGATTCACTCTACCGTTGGATAGCCTTGGGCACTATAAGGTAGAATGGATAGCTCCGATCAAGGCTCCATATTATCTCTGTAATCTACAATTATTATTCTGTTGCTTGATTGTCTGGACCTTTAGCGTTTTGTTCATATCCAATCAGCCTACTTCTACTGTCTGCGAGCCTCTGAATTCAAGATCCACTCCTTACATTTCTATGGCAACCCCTAACCCCGTGGATGCATTGGTGCCTACTAGTCCAGAGCTTGAAGACATTATGTTATGACGGTCTGGGGACGCTGAGATTGATAAGCTCATTACCCTCTGGCCCCCTGAAGGGAAAATTGACTTCAAACCTTCCGCAGACTAGCGTCAAAGCTATATGATGGAAGTTAACACCTTGCCCAAACCTGGGATGATAGCGGACCCCAGCTGGATAGGTTCGGAAGCAGCCATACAAGAGGGTGCGCAACTGCTACAGATAACTGTGAGAGCTGACACAGTCAAGTCGCAGCTGGCCCTACGAACGACGGGATTGAATAACAAGGATACCCCATCCCCCCGGGGTACGAAGCAGCACAGGGATACGCTACACCCTACCAATAGTATCGAGCTAACTGCCAACGAAAGCCATGCTTAGTCACTGCCTAGCACTTTCCTGGTCAACGCCCACCTTCTAATGACTACGGGACTCTAATTGGACTTGGCGTACCTGCCCCGCGAGGCGTTACAGGGTTTACACACCGCCGTGCTTCAAGAGATCCATCATCGCACCTGGGCTTCACAGCAACAACTCGATGTGGCCATGCCGCTCATCACACAATAGACCAAAGATGGCTCCTTTGCTATCTCGCAGACGGTGCAGCTCGAACCGATAGTTCGCCAGCTCGGCATAGGGGTCCTAGATGAGCTCATCCTATCAGGCTTGGTTGTCAAACTAAAGGCACCCCGCACCTAAATCCAGACCCTCAGAACCCACCTGGCCCATTAGTTCACTGCATTACAGGCCCAAGCGCAGCCTGTGACGCCTCCGGAGGTACGGTCACAACGTGTTGTGCTGGTAACCGAGGCTATGAACATCATTACGGGACAACTTACTTTGGGTACTCAGTTGCTTGAGGCGACCATGCAGCTCTGGACAACAGTCTAGTTCAACTCATCTCTTCAGAATGTTAAGAAGGACTTACGACAGAAGGGAGCTACTTTCGATCAGGTCAAAGCTATCTTGGCCTCCCTAGTCCCTGCGCAGCATCTGGCACTCTTGAAGACTAGCACCACACTCCGAGACATGATTATGGATCTCTGACAAGAAAAGCATGCCATCATAAAATGATTGAAGCCATGGGGCGATGTCGCCTTCCAGATATCACAGGGTTCTCATGATGCAATCGCACAACTCAACAAGATGTTAGAGCGGGTTACCACAGCTACTGAAGGACCAACCTCCCAGAAGCTGGTAGACATTGCACAAAGTGCTGCTGCCAAGAGTCAAGAAGTGTTACCTCCGCTGATCATCGCATTCAATACCTTATGTGCATAGATAGAGACCGCACCACCACAGTGACTCGAGATGAGTCACAAGATTGTGTTGGGGGACTATTGGAACAGGGTCTCCTACAAGTTTCGAAACTGGTCCGATTTTGTATAATTTTGATTATATTTAGTCTAACGCAGGGGTTTGGGGTGGGACAAAGCCCCGAAATCATTGTAATGGGTTAAAGGGTAGATCTAGAATCCGCAAACCACGATTTGCGGACCATAGGAAATATTAGGCTAGATTGTTATAAATAGAGGAACATTTTGAATTGTAAGGGAGGAAGATGATGAGCTCTTGATGTGAATTACGGCTTAATAGATCTGTTTTTGTTTTGGGGAAGGGACTTCGGCAAGCTGTGTGTGTGAATATCCCAATTTATATTGTGTGCGGACCCTGCTGTTGTGTGCACAGGTCGAGCTTGGGTATTGTAAGAGGGGATTGACGAGTTGATGAATAAGAAAGGTTGTTTTGAGTATTGAATCTATGTGCACTGTTTATGCGAATCTATGGTAACTAATGTGTTATGTGTATTCTACGTTAAGCTGCGATAATACTGTGTAAGTGTTTTACTACATCTAGATATGTTTTTTATGTTTTATGCAATACTGCGCTACTGTCTTATAAGTATATAATTTGTTGAGCATCGTAGCATAGATGACCTTGCACACGTAGATGTGTAGAAGGCCTATATATCTGACTCTGAAATAGGTGATCTGGTCATTATTAAGCTGGACGTAGCTCTTCTTGCTTTACCTATCCTTTCTCAGGGTGCGGAAATTTGGTTCCAGCGCCCACCCATAATACTTCGGGTGAGACTTTGACCTGCGCAAGTAGGTCATTGCCGAAAGGGCCAGTAGTATAGGGGTTTGTTGGAAAAACTTAACCTTTGAACCTGGGGTCAGGACCCCTCAACCCAACAATACCTGATCCCATGGAATGATGACCTTTTGGACCAACACAAGGGGGGGGAATATTTCAGCAAGATCAACTTGAAGTCTGGGTATCACCAAGTACCAATTGAACCATCTGATGTGTGGAAGACTGCCTTCAAATCCAAGGAGGGAATTTTCGAATGGTTGGCCATGCCTTTTGGGTTGAAGAATTCTCCCGCAACATTCATGAATTTGATGGAAGACATCTTGCAGCCATTCACCAACTCCTCTTTAGTGGTGTACTTGGATGACATCCTGATCTTCAACCAGACATGGGAAGAACACCTCCACCACATCTAGTAGGTCTTCAAACACTGCGACAACACAAGTTGTGTGCCAATTTGGAGAAGTGCAATTTTGGCATGACCCAGGTTCAGTATGTGGGATACATTATTGATGAGTGGGGGATGCATGTGGATTGAGACAAGATCCAAGTCATTTAGGATTGGCCAGCCCCAACCACTCTAACAGATCTACGCAAGTTTTTGGGTCTTTCCAATTTCTACCGTAGGTTCGTGTTGGGATTCTCTCATATCACTTGGCCCTTGAGTCAAGTCACCAAGCAAGGATCACAAGAAAAATTCTTTTGGTCTGAATCTCAACACAAGGCATTTGTAGAGTTGAAACATCGCATCTGCTCTGCCACAATGCTCACATTGCCAGACTTCCAACAACCATTTGAGATCAAGATAGATGCCTCTGACTATTCTATTGGGGAAGTTCTTACTCAACACAAGCATCTAGTGGCATATCACAGTGATACATTATCTGACACAGTCCGGACATATCCCATTTATGAAAAAGAGATGTATTCCATTCTATAGGCTTGCCAACAATGGAAGCATTACATTTTGGGGAAGGAAATTGTCATCCACACAGACCACTGACCCCTATAGTTCATACAGACACAAGGGAAGTTGCAGAATGATCACCATAATATATGGTCCAGATATCTGCAACAGTTTCATTTTAACATCAAGTACAAGAACGACAACACCAATAATGTTGCAAAATGCCTCAACCTACCACCGATCGTGGCACTAACCATCATGCTACTCTCTTGTGGGCATGATATTTTTGATTGTCCACTTCTCTACAAAAGTGATCCAGAATTCGGCCACACATACAAGGCACTCTTGGAGGGTAACCAAGTTCCAAATTTTCACCTCCAATATGCCTATCTGTGTCACATGGGACACCTTTGTGTTCCTTCAAGCGAGCATGCCAAGATGATTTGGGAAGCACACTACATTCGAGTCGCTGGAAATTTCAGGATCGAGAAAAGAGTGGCGGTATTGCAGAAGTATTTCTATTGGCCGAACCTTCGAGAGGATGTTGGGAAGTACATCAGATCTTGCACTTCTTGCGCCCTTGCCAAAATGAACATCAAGAATTAAGGCCTCTATACTCTACTGCCTACCCCTAGTCGACCTTGGGAATCCATCTCCATGGATTACATGTCAGACTTTCCTTCTACTAAGCATGGCAACAATTGTGTTTTTGTGTTCGTCAATAGATTCTCAAAGATGACCGTTATGGCAGCATGAAAGAAGAATATCATAGTAGAATCCACTTCTAAACTCTTCTTTGAGAGATTGTGGGTACACTTTTGGATCCCAAAATCTATCATCTCAGATCAGGACAACAGGTTCCTCAATACATTTTGGTCCAGCCTCTGGTCGATGTTGGACACCAAGTTCACCAAGTCCACAGCTTTCCATCCCCAACGGATGGCAAGACAAAGGTATTCAACAGGATGATCGTACACATTCTTTGTATGTACAACTCAAAGCATCCACACACATGGATGATAGCCTCCCCTATGTACAACATAGATATAATTGGGCTCACCATAGCTCAACTGATGACAACCCATTTCAGGTGGTCTTAGGATTCCAGCCACTATGTCCCATAGATGTAGCCATACCATTTGCAGCGACTCAGGAAGATTCAGCTAGTGTCCAATCTGAAGCTAACAAAATGAAAAAAAACCATTGAGCACATTTATCACATCCTCCAACATGTTCATGACATATTGGATAGATACAAGCAGCAACATGATCAGCATCGGGTGCCAAACAACTTCTAGGTGGGAGACAAAGTGTGGCTACATTTGTAGAAGGAGCACCTCGCTAGACCCCACTGCAAGGTTAACCCACTCTAATATGGGCCATACACCATCACCAAGGATGTAGGGGAAATTTCCATCAAGCTCAGCATTCTGAGATTCCTTGGTCTACACCCAGTGCTCAATGTGGACCGCCTTCGACCCTAGTTTCCACCTCTACTAGACACATCCAACATGGCATAATAACTCACACCAACAGAGTTAAACTGAGGCTGCATGGAACAAGCTAAAAATAATCGAATCATGGACACACAGATCAATAACACCCACCAGTAGAGGATCCAACTATATTTAGTTGTCAAAGCAGGCCAACTCCTTCACCAGGGCAAGTGGTTCACCAGGGACCAGGTTCAACAGAAATTTTTTCACCTCATGGAACCTCCGCATGCAATGCAGACCATTGCTTCCTATGGGGGGAGGAATGATCCAAGTGTATATTATTGGCCACCCACCTATTCCACCTATACCTCTAGTCAGTTTCATCATTTTCCTTTTTTATAGCATCATTTACTATTTTGAGCAGTTTTGACCCCTAAAAAACTTTTTTTTGAGGTCTCCTGCAGTCCTGTAGCCAAAGGCAGGGGATTGTGGCAAAACATTTAGTACTTAGAGATAATTGAGATAATGGAGATAATTGACCAAGTTATTAGCCCGGGAAGTTGGCTGCCCAACTAACCCCAACTGGGCCCACAAACTCTTGGTGTTTTATCTCTTAGGGTTAGGGTTTTGATTGTTTAGGGTTTTCCTATGTTGTTCAATAATAAAAAGGCCCTTGAGCCTCATTGTAACATAGTTCAGAGGCCTGTAGCCACCACATATCTTCACATAGATAAGCTACCATAGCCCTAACTAGTTTATTTCCATTCTGTCTGTAAGCATATTTCAGTTATTTGACATTAATAAAATGAAGTTTTATTTTTGTTGCATCTCTGCATTTATGTGTATTTCTATGTTTTATTTCATTCCTACATAATTCTAGATCATGGTGGTAGATGTGTTTCTCTCGATCATAAGAAATTTGTGGTTGAAGCTTTGGACCTTAGAAGTTTTCATATTTTTCAATTTGCACAAAGTGTTCAAAGTTAGGGGTTTGATGGTGAATTGGAGGTTTAATTAATGTTTATGGCTTGATTTTTAGCGTCTTTGCATCAATTTTTTCTCTTAGGAATTCACACCACTTGTATCTTCCTTGTGTTATGTTATTGTAATATTATGAGCTCGACTATGTGCTGGATTTTAGTCCTACAATGTGGTGTGTAGGCGATGATATAGTGGTTTTTAGGTTTGGTTTTCATGGTCCCTTATCTCATCCTTTCTATAGTCTTCTTTGCAGACATTCTTCTTGTATCTTTTCATAGTGTTATTTGGAAGCTTTCCTCATTCCTCCTAGGCAAAAAATGAGCTACATAAGAGATGGTGGAGGTAACATTGGGCACAAAAGGTTTCACCCTTTTTCCTACAACTTGTTTGCAATGTTTTTTTATGTTGTCCCATTGGAAGTAAGAAAGAATTTTTTTTTGTTAGAGATGAAAGAGTGTAACACCCTCCTCCCACATCTACCCAAGTAAATGTCCAACCATGGTAAACAAGTGACAAAGTGTTACTATGATATTATTCAACTCCCTATGTATCAGTTAAGGAAGTGGAACCAATGGGACACAACCAGACTGACCTTCTACACATGCAATAGAACCCCCAGGAGCCATCCATCCCATGTAGGTGACTAGCCCCTTAGACAAACTAACATTTTTATACATTAAAGCCTCAATCGATCCCTTGAAATGGGAATGCATGCAACAAGGACCCTCTAGTCGCTCCCATAGCAAGGCATTCCTACGACTGGAGACTTTTCCACGTATTTTTTTGCCAGCGACTCCAGATTCGGTGCCACTTTTTTAGTGCCAGGAATCAAGCCACTGCCCAAAACTCCATGAAAATTACAGAAATGAAAAATAACTTTGAAACAATGATACAAATGCAAGTACTTAATCAAGGAATTGGTTGGACCCCTACTATCCATGACATACATTTCCTCAAACATGTCACAAATATGCATTCTACAAGTTTAAACAACATATCTAAGCATAGGGGTCTCATACTTATCTTAGAATCACTAAGAAGCATTGATTCCTCATCACTAATTAGGAGTTCATGATTTTTTCTCAAAATTTAAAGTTTCATGATTGGGTTGAAACTAAGATGGTTGCGTATATCTTGTATTCCTGATTTCGGTGCCGTGAACGGTTCGAAAAACCAATGTCGTATGAGGGAGATATCACATTCTGATTGAAATCCCAAACAAGTAAAATTTGCGACAAGGTTGAATGGGATTCCTAGTCAGCATGGTGGATGTACAGTCAGCAAAAAGGAATATTACAATGAATATTCCTTTTCTTCGGGCCAATCAATGGAGGAAAAGTGGCACTATTTTATTTTTTGGATGGGTTGTACGTTTTGGTTGAAGGGCCAATCAGGGGGTGACATGTGGCCAGCCCCGAGGCTGCCACGTGTCCCCCAAATGGCATGGTAAAATTATTGTGGAGGTCGCAGGAGTCGAACCCTGGACCTCCGTTAGAGCAAGATCCTACCACACCACCCGCGCTACGCAGTATTTCTTAATTTTTATGGATCATGAGTTGTATTTCAATTTTAATACATTACGCATTGGGGGTTGGAACTACCAGTGGTCCCAACCCACCAAAAATTCTGGAGGATTGTTCACATGGCGTTCAACGAAACCACAACATAAAACTTTAACCGTAAACTAACTACCCGTAGTCTCTTCCATTTTCACAAACCGTATCACATGGGCATGTTTAATGCTATCTCCGACAGTTACGGTCAGTGCTAACAACATTTAAATTGGAGTTCTACCTTCGTAACCGGGGTTTATGCCTTAGTTCCATTGACAGCACGGTTTGTAAGCCGTGGTTTGGGTTGGCATGTGGCCACCCAACCACTAATGTTAAATGCAATGATTAGTTCTTGCGGACTTTTAGCCAGTGCCTAAAATTTGTGTGGATTTCACTATTTTGACTCGAGTTAAGTGGAGTCCTGCACATTTAGTGGAGCTTTTCTAGGTGTAACAAGGCAAATGAGTAGGAGACTCAATTTTCGCCCATTCATGGTGAATGAAGAGTCATTCTAGACTAATTGGAGCATTCTGGAGCCATTGGTGCAGAGAAAAAATCCATTAGAGGACTGTAACTACATGTATTTGCAAAATTTTGAGCATAATGAAAGATGGACATGCCATTGGGAGCTAGACCAGTAGATGTAGCCCAGGACGGGTGAACTGCTTCATCATGTCTGTTGTGTAAATTTTATGTGGTGAGTTATTTCTCTATTTTACACTGTTGTTCAGTGCTATTTGTTCTTATTTCATGCTTCTAATTCACTAAAATCATCTGCAATTCATGGTTATAATCCTCAATCCTTAAGCAAACTAATGAGACAAGTATGCACACGTTTATAAACTGAAAATACACTTAGCACAACAAAACTAATACATACCTTTTATATCAATCACAATAGCTACATTACCATCTATTAAGCCATATATTCATTTTACATTCAGTGATTAAAAAAAATATGATGAGAGCCATACATTATCACTACCATAAAACTCACTCATAACCAACATATAACCAACAGAAATATCAAGGATATAACAACCATATAAACCACATATACACAAGTATATGTACCCATATAATATCAAGTGGAAGAAGCTCTTAATAATGAATGCAAAGCCAAACCAAGTTCGAGACTTCCATGTTCCACCCGACCATAGATTGGATGGACCAAATCTCTCTTCAGCCAATCACCCCTGTGCAATATTCCAAGCATGAATGTGGGATCTCATGAAACAAATCCTACAAAACTGAACCAGGGCTTCCAGAGTCCAAACCACCTCAACCCTTAACTAGTGATTTAACCTCATGGTCAGACATCACTAACCTTCACCATATTGGTCTCTACCCAAGCTATCCAAGGCTCCAGAGAATTTTTCCAACCAAGGCTCCAGGAACTAATAACTCAACCCATAACCAAAGGAACATGAGAACCAACCAGAAAAAAAAGGGAAAGAATCCCACAACACCATGGCTATCCAAGAAATGGAAAGGCTACGAAAAACCATTGTCAATCTAGGCAATCCTCCATGCCAATGACAGATCATAACCAAGAACCCACATGCATATGCCATGCATGCCAAAAATAGTAAGGAAATCATACATGCAACTCGATACCTGCAAGAAAAACACATTGTACCTGTTGATCCTGATGTTTTCTGTGATTTCCTGCTTTTCCTTTGCCTTCTTGCCCCAAATCCCAATTATGCCACACTCCTCCAAGAGTGTTCCATGAAAACTCTAAGTATCCGAGTATGAGAGAGAATAGAATTAGAGATCAAAAACTGAACTAACCAAAATTTGGAGCAAAAAATTCTTCCAACTAATCCTCAAAAGAATTTTTATTAATGGGGCCTCTAATTTCTTCATTTTCCATTATTTTCCTTTATTTTCCTCTTCACATGCAACATGTGACCTTTCACCTTAATTTTCTCCTAATTTCCATTATTTTCATAAATAAATGCCAATAAATGCCACTTTTCCTTTCCAAAGCCTTAAATATCCCCTTTTCCAATTTTCATAGCCATAATAAACCAAATGAACACCCACACTAGGATGTTTTTCCCAACATTCATCTTGGAATACGTGTCCCATGACCATGGTAATTATTTTTCCTTTAGTAACTTTTATTAAATGGATTTTTTACCAAGGGTGTTATAGAGCCCTCCCCCTTGGAGGAACACCATCCTTGGTGTTCAATGAAACCTACAACCAACAAGACTACTAAAAGAAAAACATAGTTCCCATGGATATTTATAAATTAACTCGTTGTAATATTTACAATGATCAACCTGTTGAGAAGCAAACCATCATGAAAACACAACAACTTGACAACCAAAATAATGACATGACACCATACTGCTTATTGGAGCTTTATAACACAATTCATGGCAATATTTACATCCATATACATATGTAAATATACCAAAACATCAGACCTAAGCATGTACCAAAACATATACCATAGACATATACAAAAACATTCACTCAACGAGCGAATAGAGAAGGATACATAGCCGCATCTAATCCACCATCTCGCACGTAGCTTCATCGGGCCCAAAGTGCTTCTACTTTAGTTTAACATGCTTGATTACTCAGTTCTAGAGCATGATAATCTTTTTATACAAAATGCATTGAGGTTCTGGCTGGAATTCTCCTTCTAGCTCCACCTGCAATACAAATCAGTCAATCACATGATCAACATCTAAATTAACATAGTTCTTAAGAAAGGACACATGGAAAACATAATGGAATTTCACTGTCGGAGGAAATGAAAGTCGATAGGCTACTGGTAGGCTTGGAACATGATCCAATACTCAAGGATATTTTCTTTGGATTGATGCACAAGTACACCTATTCCCCAACCTGAAACACCTTAAATAACATGTTCTGATATGTATAAATTTTCTACCTATCCCGTGTTTCCTTTAGATTCTTCTTTATTACCTATCTTTCCTATTCCATCTTTGCCAACATATCCTCTCCTATCAATACCCTATTGATTGGATCACTCCAATTGATGGGAGTATTACAACTCTGACCATGGAGTTCCTGAAATGAACTCATCCTCAAATACTCTCGATACCCATTGTTGTAAGAAAAATCTACCATTGGAAGATACTCTTCCAACTTTCACTGTTGATGCATCACATACATCCTCAACATGTCCTCTAATATCCTATTGACCCTCTCTGCCTATCCATATGTCCACAGATGATAATTTGTGATGAAGGCCAACTCTGTACCAAAACCTGCAAATAACTCTTTCGAAAATATTGAAGTAAAATTAGCATCATTGTCTGAGACAATATTATTTGGAACACCATGCAACCTCACCACATCCATAATGAATACTTTTGGTACATCATTGGTTGAATAAGTGGACTTCACTAGAATGAAGTGTTCTACCTTCGTCAACCTGTCAATCACAACCATAATCGAAACATGATTTCTAGATGTCCTCGGCAAACCTATGATGAAATCCATGGAAATGACATCCCATTTCCACCATGCAATCAAAATCATCTATATAAACCCACCTAGATGATTACATTCTATCTTTACTTGTTGACAATCCAAGCAGCTCACCACAAATTTTTCCACTTATTTCTTCATGTTCAACCAGTAGTAGAACTTATTTACCATTTTCAATGTCTTTTAATATCCCAAGTGACTTGAATACGGTTTCACATGAAACTATTTCAAGATAAGATTCTTGAGCTCATTGTTATCTCATACATAGATCTTGCCCCCTAAATCTAACCAATCCATTCGTTGTAAGATAGTAGTCCACATCTTGTGTACCTATACTTGCACCTGTACCTGTACATGTACATGTACCACTACATGTACTTATATTTGTACTTTATTTGTACTACTACTACCTATATCTATACCTGTATTCTGCTATAACCTATGTTTGAGCTCCATGTATCTGTTATCCTGCTGAACTGCCTGTAAGATCTAATCTTTTAGATATGTCCCATAATAACTCGTGGCTACTATATGATTTACCTATATCCTCCTATTAAGAGCATCTGCAACTTTTTTCTCTTTACCTTTAATGTACCTTATCACAAATTTGAATTCATTGATCGTGGCCAACCATCTAGATTTCTTGGCATTCAAATTCGGTTAGTGAAATTAATACCTCAATCCAGATTCCTCATCAATAAAAACCTCCTCCAAAGAGGATAGTTCCTCCACATCTTCAATGCATGAATGGTCGCTGCCAACTCAAGGTATTTTGTCGGATAATTTTGCTCATGCTCATTCAAATTCCGTGACTCATAGAATAATACTTGTTCTTCCTTCATAAGAACTCCACCAAGTCCTATTTTGAAATCATCTATTCATACCACAAATTCTCTATCCCAATATTCAATCTTTAGCACTGGAGCATGTGTCAACAATTGCTTCAACAACTCAAAACATGTTTCACATTCCTCTATCCATTCAAAATTTTTACCTTTCCTTTGTAATGATGTTATGGGATATGAAATATGTGAGAATTTCCTAATGAACCTCCTGTAATAACCTCCTAACCCCATAAAGGACCTTACCTCATCCACCTTCCTAGGAGGTTCCCACTCCATGATAGCCCTTACCTTCTTTGGATCCACTGTTATGCCTTCCTTGGAAACCACATGTACCAAGTAATGTACCTCTATCTAAAATAAAATGCATTTTCTAATCTTGGCATATAACAGATGTTCTCTTAGAAATCTCAATATGCTGCTAAGTGTTCGACATGATATTCTTCATTTTTAGAAAATACCAATATATCATCAATGAATACAATAAAAAACTTGTCTAGATAAGGACGCAACATACTATGGCATCAAGCACATAAAAGTAGCTGGAGCATTATTCAAACCAAATGGAACTACAATAGACTCATAATTCCCAGACCTAGTCCTAAAATATTTCTTGTATATGTCATATTCCTTAATGCACACCTTGTTGGGGCCTTTGTTTTGAATAAATGAGGAAACTAGTTTTGAGTTGCGGACTATCAGTTGTGGATGGGAAAAGCCACGGAGAGCCATTACGGGCTGTAGAGGGTTGGTGGGAGGTGGTGGAGTGTGAACAGGTGGCAGCACAGGTGGCAAGGAAATTCGACAGAAAACAGGAAGAAAGAATCCTGGAAGCATAGCCAAATGCGGAAAAGAAGAGGGAATGGTGGAGCACAGCAAACCAGCTGAGAGGAAAAGAAGAAAAGAATGCCAGTTCTAGGAAAAGTGATAGATAATCAAGGAAAATAAAGAGGTAGTGAGTTAGTTCTGATATCTTTGGGTATCGATCTGATTTAAAAATGGGTTGGATAACTTGTTATGCTTTTCAAGAACCTCCCACTCAGTTAAACAAATAAATATCTAGCTTATACTTGACTTTTGCGGAATTTTATACTTGAAATAGGTGTATGTTTTCTAACTGTTTAAGTGCTTTAATTCCGTTTTTTTTTTCATATTAAACATGTACAACAACCATATAATGCAACAAATAAACATCAACACATAACAACATATTTAATATAGGAGTTCACCTGAATATCGTGGGCGCTCTTGTCATCTTGACTTGGCTCTTTGGGATTATGGAAAATTTCTTTTACAAGTTACAAACTCAACTCCAATGGTTAAATGAACTGAACCAATCGGTTTAGAATACCATTTATATCCCTTTCATGGCTTTCATCGCTCTGAAAACAGATCGAGGTTCCCTTAGACTTGATTTCCTTGAGTCGGTGATCTTGAGCTACCCTGAGCTTCTCTATGGCACTAACTCCCTCAGAAATCATTTTTAGTCACTGAAACATCACCTACTATCTCCAGCACATATTAGACATCCAAAATAGACTAATCATTTTCTCAAAATGAGCACTGGCTCCCAAATTAGGCCTCCATCCACTTATGGCCCTGGGCTTCCCAAAAATTCCTTTTGGATCTTCGACCTTTAGAAGTCTTGAAATGGCTTTGAAAATCCTTTCATTTGATTCATAATGTCTAAAATAGTCATAATATACTATGCATTTTCATAAACTAACCTCCGACTGCTCTGGTTTCGCCTCCAACACCTGGTGGCACCCCTGGCTCTAGGGTCACTGAAAACGTCCCTGAAGCATATCGACTTTCAGAAGTCCCCAAAAGCTTCTAAAATATCCATCAATGGATTCATAAGTATCAAAACAGTCATAAATGACTATTGGTTTGCTGAGAATGATTACTGATTGCCCTAGATAGGCCACATTCTCTTGTTGGAACTTGCTTGCCCTAGTGGTCCCTGGAACTTCTTTGAAGCATATCAGCCTTCAAAATTCCTCTACATGCTCTATAAACCACACCATTAGTTCTAGAATGTCTGAAACATCCAAAATTGACTATTGGATTCCTGAATAAGGCCTCTAGCTGCATTGGCTAGGCCTCAAACTGTTGCTGGTTCATGGTGGCCCTCGTGGCCCCTAGAACTTATCTGAAGCAAAAACCTACTTAAAAGTCCTCTTATGTCTCTACAACCCTCACCAATGAGTCTGGAATGTCTGAGATAGTTGAAATTGACTATTGGCACTCTTATAATGGTAGAATCTAGCTCAAGATAGAGCCTAAACTCAATTGGTCCAATTAGTTAGCCAAACTAATTTTAGCCTGAGCGCCAAATTTGGCATGCTACCTCCAAATATCCCGCCAAGATAATTGTGGATTTAATAAGTGCTAAATAGGGGTTATCGACGGATAAGCGCAATTTAAATTCTAAGCGGATTTTAGGCACTAAGGACAATTATTTTTGGACTAACCACGTTTAATTGTAATTAAACCCATTTAAAAAAATCCTTCTAGTTTAGTTTTAGCGCTCAATCATCGACGCTTGGCCACACAGGGGAGGGGCTGGCCCCATTAGGCCCCCATATGCACAATCCGTAAATTATAAATTTAAACCGTGCACCAATAATGTTAAGAACCAAACGCATACCCTAACGGTAAGACATGGTCGCTCTGTGCAGGAGGTCTCGGGGTCGACTCTTGGAGACCAGATCAAAATTTTACTGTACCATTCTTGGGCCACGTGGCAGCCTCTGAGCCTGCCACATGGCGGCTTCTAATTGTGTTAAAACCACATCGTACAATAAACAACGAATCACAACGTGGCACTTGGCATTCACTGGTTGGTCCAGAAGGAATATTTTGAGAAATATTCCCTGGAATATTCTCTTTTTTTTGAATTTCCAAAAACCAGTCAAACTTGGTCAAAAGCCAAAAATTGCAATTTACTGTACTTTTCAGATCGCGATAACTTCTTCATACGGTATCAGTTTTTCGAACCATTCACAGCATCGAAGTCAGGAAGAAGATATCTATCCGGTCGCTCAAGTTCAACACAATTCCAAACACTTTGAATTTTGAGCTATCACTTAGGTCCTTGATCCAAATTTGATCATGAGCTCTACAGAGTCTCTGAATGTAATGTGCTACACAAAAATATTAATATACAAAGATGCGATTTGTGGTGTTAAGTTGTATATCGAATGAATGACTAGAAATGTATAACGCTTAATGAATTATTTAAAATGTTTCTGATAGCTTCGTCTGATGTATTCATTGTGATAGTTCTTTCTTTGAATATTTTTTGTTAATATTTGTCTCCTGTATAACTATAATGTATTTATGTTATACAATAGAATAATAGTTTCCATGTGATGTTGTGGTTCTATTTCTCCTATCTCAGTAAGGTCACGGAATGCCTCGAGTGAGACTCCTTGCTCTTCTCTGAGTAGGGTGAAAATGTCGGCGTTGTCCTAGACTACAACAGAATCTTGTTGGCCTCTTAGCCAAAACCTAGGTCTTGCCTATAAGTCACCCCTTTTTCGCCAAAAAATGGTTCTATTTCCGAGACTTGAAAAAATATTTGAGAACTAGATCATGGTGTCAAGGATCTACAAAAGGGAAATACCTATTTGGTGGGATAATCATGTAGATATGTTCATATCGCAACAAGCTAAGCTTTGACATCAAAAGGAAAGGAATATCAAAGATCAAATCATGTTCTTTGAAGCGGCGAGTGACTTGTACGAGATATTTTGGGGGAAGGTTCCTGAGGATCTTTACAAATGGTTGCGAAGACTCCAGGTCAAAGCAACCCCTGGAGCATTGCTTCTATCTCATCGTATTTGGAAACATTTATATCTAATGACATTGCACATATTGGATATTGATCTAACGCGAGTGGTAAATTTTTGGGTTCGGTCTACAATAGAGGGATATATTGTGGAGTTCACAACTGAATGTCATCAATCCTTCACTAAATCAGAATATATCTTTAAATTCAGGTTGTTGGGAAAGCTATTGAAATAAATTCCCTTGTGGATCAATGCTCTGATGGTGGACGAGGGACTAATGGCTTTCCAAAGTCCCGCGATGTAAGCCTAAACCTCTAGTACTGAGGGAAGGACTTGAGGGATAGATGCAATAGAAGGGGGAAAAGGGGTATAGGGAGATTGACGCCGAGACTTCCAACAAGTTGAGAGATATAAGGGCATATTGAAGGGTGAAAATCACCGAGAAGTGGTGGGAGAGAGAAATACGAGAGTTCAAAAAGAAGAGGAAGAATGTACACCAACAAGAAGAGGCACTTCATATGACAGTGGATAGAGGAGATGAGATAGGGGCCTAAGGAGTGGAGGGGTCCGTCTGAGAAGTTATACAGGTTCATAGGAGCCCATCTCGAGAGGAGAAGGGAAATATTTCCATCAAAAAGGAGGATGCACGCCCCGATAATGATTCTGATGTTGAGATGCACGTTTCGATGGAATGATTATTCCAAGAAATACCAATGGCCAAAATACAAGGTAATCATATTCTCCAAATTCCAAGTAGCATTTGTCCTAACCTTCCCCTGGTACAATATCACTCGCCCGATAAATTTTTTATAAAGTTGTGAAGGTCAAGTGAGTTACATAGTATTCAATCTACAATGCAAGTAAACACTAGTATTAGCGCTAGAAGAAGGATTTGTCGGCCACGAAGCAAAGGAATTGTACTAGTTCTGCCTACACAGACAGAAATGGCAGGGTCATTTACCCGATATCTAGAGTTCTCTAGGAAAGGGAACGATGATTTAGAGCAACACTGGTATCTATGTGAAGCGATCTAGAGAGCTCGCCAGATGCAAGATGTTGTTAAATTGATTGAATTTCAAACTACACTCAGGGAAAGAGCATTCCGTTGGTTCTTGAAGTGGTCTAAAGTGCACCTTAATCCAGCCGTAGATGACATTAAAATATAATTTGTAAAATATTTTAAGCTCCCGCAGACCAACCAACAAGGGCTATCAGAATTATGGGAGATTAAGCAAAGAGAAGGAGAGACCACTTGGGACTTGATGAGAAGATTTAAGGATGTAATCGGGAAACTACGTTACCTGATAGATCTGAATCATCAACATGTATGGTTCATCAAGGCACTTTTACCTCTTACCAGGATGCCATTGACACAATATAATATTGATACACTCCAAGACGCGTTGGAATAGGCAATGAAAATTGAAGCAATGGTCGGGTACTCGTAGGAATTCAGGGGGGGTAACCGCCCAGGACCCTTCCATATGGGGGTTGCAACACCAAATCACAAGTTTGACAGAGAAAATCAAGTATAAGAAACTGGCACAGCCAACACAGCCCAACGTATGGTAAACACATTTCTTTCTAGAAGGAAATTTAGTCTCTGAGTGTCCTAGGTTGCACAGAACCATTGTTGGAAAATCAGCAGCAGGACCGTAAGGGACGCTGCCAACGGGAGGAGTCGTGCAAGTAAATACGTAGGGACTGTACCATGAGAAACCACATTTCCATGTATTTTCTAACCAACAAACCTCTACTCCAAACGAATATTGCGAAATCTACAAAGGATTTGGTCACCCTTCGCGTATGTGCCCCATATTGTAGAAGTATTCAAATGTCCCAAAAAATGTCTATTGTGAATTTTGTGTCTCAACGACCCATCACACAGATTAGTGCAGAGCTTTATATGTGTTGGCTGATAGGTTAGATAGATCCTCCTATAGGGTAAATGAGGCTCCGAGGGGCCGAGGAGTACCAAGAACGAGAGGAGGCAGGACGGGGGGAAGAGGGCCTCTGAGATGCTACAACTGTGATCAAGAGGGCCATGTAGCAATGGAATGCCCGTTACCAAGACGACCATGGTGTTCTCACTGCAGAGTAAACACACATGCCATGGAAGATTGTCCTGAACTAATAAAAATATGGGAATAAATAAATAGGTAGCAAGGTGCTAACTTGGTCAATGCAAAACCAATATTAGATGAAACATAACCTTTACCAAGTGTGGCCATAATAACCTGAGGAGGAAAGAAGACAGGAGAAGATGCAAGAGAGATGGAACTAGTAAAGCTAATCAAAACGGTATCGTTGAAGAAATCCTATGACTCTGAGGAGCAAAAAAAATACTTCAGGGAAGCGGTGGAGACGTTTTCAAAGTTAGTAACCCACAAGGACATGCAACAAATACAACCATTGAAGGAGGGAGGAAAGGTTGCAATGGAAATAACGTCGATAGAAGAATGGTTCAGATTATTCCTGAGCATTGTAAATTATTTATAGATGTAAGAATAGTTGAAACAAAATTTAAAGACAATAGTGGGAGGAGGAATGGAATGTGCAAGCCTAATAAATGTCAACCTTCTAGAAAGGCATGTGAGAAGGGTGAAGAGAAACAAGAGAAGAACCATGAAGGAATTTTGAATAAATTCATAGGTTCCAAGATTCCATATAAGGGAAATGATGTTGGACTTAGGTTCAGATGTAAATATATTACCAAGAAAAACATGGGAAGAGCTGGGTAAGCCTAAGCTAGCGTTTTCCCCTATACAGTTAAGAATGGAGAATTAGTATTGTATTGTGCCGGTGGGAATATTAGAAGATGTTGAAGTGGATGTGGCAGGGGTAAAGAATTATACCGATTTTGAGGTAATTGATATCATGGGTGATAAAGTTCCATACCCAACTTTGTTATGGATTGACTGGGCATTCGAGAACCACGCAGTCATTGACTTGAAGAAAGAGCTAATGATATTTGAAGATGGTGAAGTTAGAGTGGTTTAACCATTAGATCCATATCAAGGACCTCGGTACAGAGAGACCATTGACACTAGGGATGATGCAGGACTCTTAGACCAACTATATCATATGACAACATGAAAAAGAGAAGACTACATCAACCCGACGGCATAAGGGATAGTAAGCTGGTGACGTGTACTCCAGAGCTCCGATGTGGGGTCAGAAGTCGCGTGGGATGACTAGCAGCAAGGAGGGTATGAAGTAAACACTAGAAGGTGTGTTGCTATTCGCGAAGTCAACTGGATCGACATAGAGGTAAGGGGTTACCCCAACCTTACTAGCATGGAAACCATCAATACTTTCATTAATAAAGTCGAAGATATTGTACCATAGGAGCATAAGGTTCCTCTAATGAATGTAGCATTGAAATATACTTCGGCGAGGTGGTGGGTAAACCACTGCAACTACCTTCATAGTTGGGAATAGGTGGAAAAGGCTTTGAGAATGAGATTTTAAGCATCAGTAGGACCACAACTGAAGGAAAAGTACATAGGAACTTCAAATCCCCGAGCCCATATAAAATATTGTGAGAACAGATGGGAAATGGAGAGCTATCCCAAATCCTTTTAGTGCATAATTTTGTGCACTCGTTGGACACCATCCCTCAAGCCTGGTAACTTACGGAGGAGAAAAAGAGACAAACCAATAGCTGGTAACTAGTGGCAGATAACTTTACAAGGATTTTTTCTTTCAAGGAAGACAATCAACAACTCACAGACACCTTGCAAGCCATGAAGGGGACTTTTTTCTATTCAGGACCCACAGAGACTGAAGAACTACCTTCATTAAATAAGATACCTGAATCAAGTTACCAAGAGGAAGTAGCTTGTGGGAAAGTAGATCAGGAAATGGATGACGATGACTTGGAAAACATGTGACATATGTCATTTGAATAAAAGGAAGGGGAGCGCAAGATATAGAATGAGCCTACTACAGAGGTACTACACCTACTACCGCTAAAAATAAAAATAAAAAACATAATATCAGGAGTGTGGAGAAACCCAAGTTAGCTTCTACTGGAAACTATTGGGATGAAGAGACGACAAAGGAGATTTTTTTTTTACTAAAGGAATATGAAGATCTATTTCCCTCTTCTATAGAAAAACTAAAGGGTATCAAAGGAAACTTGGGGGAGATGCGCATAATGTTGAAACTAGATTCCAGACCAGTGAATCACAGGCCATATCAGTTGAACCCAAGAGTAAAAGAAAAGGTGAAGAAGGAGATAGACAAAATGTTGGTCGCAGTGTTAATTTTCCCGATAGAGGAAGAAAAATAGGTCACTCCCATAGTCATACAAAATAGGAAGGAAAAATCAGAGATAAGGATGTGTGTAGACTATAAAAGTTTAAACAATGCATGTGTGCATGATCCCTTTCAAACCCCATTTAGTGATGAAGTGCTAGATAATGTAGCAGGAAATGAGGCATATTCATTCACAGATCGTTTGTCTGGGTATAACCAAGTTAGGATAGCAGATGAGGAAAAAAATAATACCACATTCACCACCGAATGGGGTTCTTATGCTTATCATGTGATGCCTTTTGGATTGAAGAGCATGCTGGCAATTTTCTCAAGAATAGTCATAACATCATTTAGGGAATATATCCACAAGTTTATGGAAGTCTAAATGGACTACTAGACTATATATAGTTTATTGAAGAAACATGGAAGTCTACTTCGGATCATGTTTTATTGGTGCAGGCAGCTCCAAAACTCATTAAACCTGAATAATTGCATATTCGCAGTCCCATTTGGAACATTGCTAGGCCACGAGGCCTGTAAAGAAGGAGTATGTGTGGACCCTGCCAAGGTTGACGTAATTTTCAACATGTATCCTCCGGAGAATGTTAAGAAACTAAGGTCATTTCTCATACATACAGACTACTACAAATTATTTATTTGCAACCTATGCCCGCATCATAGCCCCACTGGAAAATCTGCTAAGGAAAATAGAACAATTTGTATGGGCTAAGGATTGTATTAAAGCATTGAATGCACTAAAATAAAGACTAGAAAGTGCACCTATCCTAACATATCCTAATTGGGAAAAAAAGTTCCATGTACACATTGACGCTTTAAGAATTTCATTGGGGGTCGTGCTAGCGCAACTGGGAGAAATAAGCGTAGACCATCCAGTATATTTTGCAAGTCAGAAACTGTCAACTGCAGAAAATAACTACACCACCACAGAAAGGGAAGCTCTCGCGATGGTCTACTCCCTCCAGAAGTTCTACCACTACATTATCGGGGGTTCGTTCAAATTATTTATAGACCAGCCTGTGTTGAAGTATTTGGTAAACAAACTGGTCCTGGAAGGAATAATTTGAAGTTGTAGTAAAGCCAGGGAGATTGAATGTGGGACCTGATCACTTATCTATATTGGAATCAAGAGAGAATGGAGGGCCAGTTGACGATCAATTGCCAGGTGCGGTTTTATTTCGCATACACGCTGTCCCATATTACTTAGAACAAATAGAAAAAAAATTTGCTTCAAGAAAATGCCTAGAAGAATACACAACAATACAAAGGAAACACTTGGTCGTTAGAGCAGATGACTACCAACTTATTATAGGCCATTTATACAAGATGGGATTGGACCAGGTGCTGCGAAGGTGTGTATTAGACCATTAAATAGTGAATATTATGTGGGAATGCCACAACAGAGTCACAAGAGGACACGTTGGAGGAAATCCTACTGCACGAAAAATATTACAAGTAGGATTATGGTGGCCCACAGTGCACAAGGATGCCAAAGAGTATGTAAAAAAATGTTACATATGTTAGAGAATGGGAAAACCTTCACACATGGACGAGTTAGCATGACAACCCATTAGAGCAATACGGGCATTTGAAAAATGGGTGGTTGACTTTATAGGACCTATCACACCAGTTGCACGCCATTCCCAAGCAAGGCATATAATAACTGCAACTGAATATCTAAACAGATGGGCAGAAGTGCCACTAGTAAAGGATTGTATAGCAGACAAACCAACGAGGTTTATTTTTGAAAATATCATTACGAGATTCGGTTGTCCAAGGATTTTGACAAGCAATCAAGGCACACACTTCATTAACACCACAATCAAATTGTTGCTGCAAAACTTCATGATATAACATCATAAGAGCATTCTGTATCACTCGTAGGTAAATGGAACTATAGAGGCATTTAACAAAATCCTGGAAAAAGGCCTAACCAAAAAAGTGGCCGTACCAACTGAATTTATTGTCCCCAACCCATTTATTTCTACAACAACTCAAATGTTTGAGGAAGAATCAATCATAAATAATCTCCAAGAACTACATGAGCTGGAAGAATCAAGTTTTCTTGCATACTTCCACCAATCAGTTCAGAAGCAACTACAGAAAGCCTGGCACGATCACCATATTAAGAAAAAGACATTTAATGTTGGCGGTTGAGTACTATTCTACGACAGAAATTTCCATAAATTTCCAGGGAAACTTCAATTGCACCAGATGGGACTATTTTATGTCATAGAAATACGGGATTCAGGAGCTATAAACCTCGCACAGCTGGATGGATTAATATTACCTGTTTGGGTGAATGGTGCACACCTGAAACTTTACTACAAATGAACAATTTAAATTTTTACTTTCAATAACTCTCTTGCACCCGAGACGAGTCTGTAGGTTAGATAGTCAATAACTCTCTCACAATTGAGATACGTAAATAGTTAGAAGAGTCAGTTTTCGCATGTTTGTTAGGATGCCAATGACCGAATAACATCTGTGTCGCAAGTATCCCACCGCTAACCCAGTTGCGGCATGGGGACCACACCGCAACCAATTGTGGTCGGGGGGAGGGGGGGTGGGTGTTATATGGCCAAGCTACGTCAACCATCATTCCATCATAATTAACCATAATTTAGGTTTCAGTCCATAGTATCAGCCAAAAATTTGAAAATATTTTCCGTAATTAGAAACATCACTCTGTAATAAAGTTTCTACATCAGGCCATAATAATTAGCCATCACATCCGCCCAATTTCTGAGACCACCGTCAAAAATTCAGATTCCACCTCATCCAAGTAACCACCCACACAATTGTAGCCATGGAGGGAACCTAAAAAAAATAATTAGTTATCCAATCATATCAACTCCCACCGTGCCCACAATCCTACTTAATCTACATGGAGAAAGGAAAATCCAGAGTGCTAGAAAACAAATAATTCTGAGAAGAGGAAATTCTTATAACGGTTAGCCATAGCATCCCAGCAGAGCTTCAAAGGTGAGGACCCTAAAAAACACGGGTATATTATAGAATAAATGGCATGATGAAGACAACGGTGTCAGTAGTCGAACCAGAGCTTTACGAGAGAATTCAGAAATTGGAGACATTGATAGGGAGGTATGATAGTGCAACACTAATAGACATAGATTTCATGGATTTTTTCTAGTTTCCAGCATTGAAAAGGCAGGTCTACATTGAGAATTATGTTAAGGAGGGTGGCAACAAAGCAGCTTGAGTTCACCCAAACTTCAAGGGAATTCAAAGGTCAATAGTTCTTCATCTAAGGAGCCTACTAGTATTCAACACACAAGGAGTAGCCATGCAGTGCACAAAGATCCTAATCAGCAAGATTCACAACGGGTCTCTTTGGCTCAGAAAGGAGATCAAAATGCATGCAGAATACATCCATATGCTCACTGGGCTATCATCAATAGGGAGCGACGTAGCCACGGCTTTCCAGACTACCTCAAAAATGGCAAAGAAGGTGGGAGAACTAGACTATTACAAAAAGTATGACACCAAGAGAGGAGGAAAGGGGGCAAAGATAGACCTCATCAATGTGCCTAAGGTGAAAGACCATGAGGCACTATACAAAAGGGGAGTGCACCCTAGACACAATTTCAATTGCGTAGCATTGCATGCAAGGAACATAGCACAATTGGTGTGCATTCCTACTACAAGAACCCTTTGAGGTCTGCGAAGACAACTTCAAAAGGGCCACCAGATTTATTTGCAAATATTTAATAATGGCATTAGCTGTGTGGAAGTGGTGTCTGTAAGGGAAATGGCCACTTGCAGAGATAGGCGAATATTAGGCATTGGCCCTTAGATATACACCATGGAGAGTCTCAGGGGATCCCAACAACAAAAAAATAAATGAATAGGCATTTACAAATTGGTGCAATCAATGTTGGATGTCATATGAGCCCAACAAAGAATTCCTAGAATGTTGTTGGATGAGTACTCTGAGAAGATATGGTTTGGGGTCTTGCATTGCAATACATTGATTAGACCCCAATGCACTGTGATGGACACCTTCCAAAAGAGGTCGTTGAGGTTCCATTTGACAAATCAGGCTTTCCATATAGAAGTTATGTCTTTTCCAAGGGTAGTGGGGGAAATCCTAGATGGGAAGCATAAATATTCTTTTGATGCAATGGTTCCACATCCGTTTCCTGGAGAAACACCAGCGGACATAGCTCGGAGGATCTCTTAGACGAAAATCCAACTGCTACTACAGAAGCTGGAAATCAAAGTGCAAGCCTTTAACAAAGTCATGGTAACTCTCATATATTTAACCACTACCTTTCCATTGTTTAATGAATTTCAAGCGTTCACCACTCTCCCCTCCACCACCCTCCATTCACAATCATAGCCGACAGTTGTCCCACTTCAAAAAACCAAGGCAACTAAACCACCCACCCCTAGGCCCAAGGGAAAGAGGGCCAGGATTCTGAAACCTGACCAAGTGGTGGACTTGACAGAGGAGGATCCTGTACATTAGATAGATATAGTAATTCCGATCACAGAGGAGTTGGAGAATGGTACTCAGACTTCCCCAACCATACCGAAACCCAACCCTTCTTCATCCCAAATCACTCCCACCTCCTCCTCCCAAAACACTTATAATTCATCACCACACACCTCTCATACCTCCAAGGACCCATCAACCCACACCACCTCCATAGTCGCGACCATATCTGATGCAATATCCATAGGAAAATTGATGGAAATTGACACTGAGGTGGAGGTTAACTCAAGTACTGCCCAAGTAAATGTGGTTAACTCAACCTCAGTAGAGTCAGGATCCTTCCTAAATCTACTTATTCAGACATACCTACCATTGGTTGAAACTACACCAAGTGAGACCTCTTTTTCTGGGTTCCAACAATCCATGTTAGCATTGCAACCATTCATACCCACTCCTCCACCCCCCCTCATCTTTCATCCAAATAAAATGCCAACCATACTGTCGAGCCAACCTAACTCCCTGAAGGAACAATATAACCATTCCATTGCTAGTGGCCATCCACTCAGGGAGAGAAATCCCAGCCCCAAGACAATAAGCAGTGGAGACCTTTAGGGTTTGACACTAGGTCAACTGTTTAATTTCATACAAGCAGAGGCCCGATAGGAAGAATCACACACAACGACTTGGTTATGAAATATGAGCAACAAAAACAATGAGTTCTGACACTTACTGAAGAGTGTAATCGATTGTAGCAAGAAAGGGACACCCTCCAACAGTAGATTGATTAGATCCACGAGGACTTCCAAGGGTTATGGCCAACCTTCATCGGCGTCGTCGAAGCCGCCCCTGCAGATATGTGGACGTGAAACATTGTAGAAAATTCCCTTCATGTTAGAGTAGCATGTACAAGCTTGGGCAATACAAATAAGGAACTCCGGTAGGCACTGTCAGCCAAACCGACACTGCAAGGCCCCACCATGGTTTATGCAGAGAAGATAACCCAGAAGAAATAACAAATGAGTCAGCTTAAAGAGACAATGGGGAGAAATTTCATCGAAGCATATACATTGCTCTAGAAAATTCATGAATTCTTCAATTCACTGACCATAAAATCTCAGCTGATATCTGAGAAACTACAAAAGATTTTCACAGAGATCAAGGGGACCCATGACCCAACCAACTGCAAACAACAACTATACGATCAGGATGATCCTTTGCAAATGTAGATTCAAGCGATCGAGGAGAACTCAGCCAAGACCAAGCAGCTCCTTCAAAATCTCTGGAACCCAATAAACAGAAAACAGATACGATACATCAACTGGTATCTGACGCAGATTCTCAATACCATGTGACATTTGCAGACTTGCCATAGCCCATCGATGCCACACAGGGCGACAAGGTGGTGCATGATACAAACTCACTAATGAAGACATGGTAGGTAGCAATCACCGACTTCATGGAGCTCAAGACAAAAGCCATGAAGAAGGTCCTGGAGTTGGGGCCTTTAATGTAGGATTGGGAGCCAAAGAAGGTGGAGCAAGAGAAGGGAGCAACAGAACAAAACTAGCAGGATAACATGGAAGACAACGACATGGGGACCACACCACTCGAAGAAAATTGACTTGGGGCAAGTCAAAATCTTGTGGTTGGGGCCTTTTTTTTTAATAAAGGAGGAAATCAGTTTTGAGTTGTGGAATGTCAGTTGTGGACGGGGCAAGTTGTTGCGGGAGGCATAGAGCCATTGTAGGTTGCGGAGGGTTGGTGGGCAAGTGGTGGAGCATGAACAGGCAGCAGCATAGGTGGCAAGGACAATTGATAGAAAATAGGAAGAAATGCTCCCGGAAGGAGATCCAAGTGTGGAAAAGAATAGGGAATGGCGGAGTGCAGCAAAACAAATGAGCGGAAAAGAAGAAAAGACTGTTAGGGCCAGGAAAAGTGATAAATAAGCAAGGAAAAGAAAGAGGCAGTCAATTATTTTTGAGGTTTTTGGGTTTTTTTTGGATATCGAGCTCTATGGAGTCTCTGAATGTAATGTGCTGCACAGAAATATTAATATACAGAGACATGTTTTGTGGTCTTAAGTTGTATATCGAATGAATGACTGGAAATGTATGGTGCTTAATGGATTATTTAAAAAATTTCTGATAGCTCTATCTGATATATTCATTGTGATAGTTATTTCTTTGAATATTATGTGTTAAGAGTTGTTTCCTGCATAACTATAATTTATTGATGTTAGACAATAGAATAATAGTTTTGATGTGATGTTGTGTTTCTAGTTCTATCTTAGTAACGTCACGACATGCCTCAAGTGAGACTCCTTGCTCTCCTTTGAGCAGCGTGAAAATTCCGACGTTGTCCTAGACTACAGCGGAATCTTGTTGGCCTCTGAGCCTGAACTAGGGTCTTCCTAGAAGTCACCCCTTTTTCTCCAACATAACTAATGATATCCTAATCTCAAATCAATCTTTGAGAACGCGACTGCTCCCATCAATTGATCAAACAAATCATAAATCCTCGATAATGGATACATTTCTTAATGGTCACCTTGTTCAAATTCCTGTAATCAATGTATAACCTAAGAGTTGTATAAATTAAACAACATGCATGTATATCTTGGATTCACCCGATCTAACAATGTACTAAAGTTAAATACTGAATCACTTCGACAAATATTTTGTGGAATAAAAAACAACACAATTGCCAATCACATGAAGCAAAGACGAATAGATCAAAACCACAACACCAAATATTCCCGGGGAAAGCTTACTGCTCAAAACCACTCTATCATATATTTTATATTCCACAAGGAATCATGAAACAATTACATACAAAACTATAATAACAAGAGCTCTCAGTACATCAGCTAATTTTCTCACACTGTCATACAAAAATTGGCAAATCCCTTGCACAATTTACTGTCTCTAGATAGTTTTCCTTTCTCATGTAGTTCTTGATGAATTCAATCCTTAATCATAAACAATTTCAGCCTTCCTCAATTTCCCTGAGTATCATGGTCATCCTGTGGTGTTTTAACTACACTTGCTAGTCAGCTAATATCACAACTGATAGTTAACTTCCCTTTCACCTAGAACTCAACTAGGTCTCCACTAGAACTGACATGCACGCAGTTAATAATAGTAAAAACATCAGTTGCATGTGAGATCACTCCATTTGAATTAATTAATATTTAATTCACTTGATCTCTCACTAGTGTATCTGTAGTTACAACTAGCACAACTAACTTTAACTCACTTAACTGAGTTAAACTGATTTAACACTTGCACAACTCATGCACCACTACACTTCCAACTCTGTTACAACTCAAGTCACTTTGCATGTCCCACCAACCAACCACTTAACTCGAAATTCACTTAGCTAATTGATTTTCCACTTCAGTTTACTATTTTCAAGTCCACATTGAGAATATATTACAGTTTAATTTCCATCTAAATTAAGGGATAATAAAAATAGACATGCATCTATAAATAGACATGCACCATACATATATAAATAGACATTCACCTAAAAATAGCCTGTGTGGGCCCCACCCTAGTGTAGGTTCTTTTTCACTAGGATCATGGATGTTGTTTCTGGATGCCAATTTCATTGTTTCTTGTTGCAAACTTCAACAAGAGTACCATCCTTATTCTTCACAAACAATATTGGTGCATCCCAAGGTGATACACTTGGCCTAGTGTATCCCTTGTCAAGAATTTCTTTTAACTGTAGCTTCAACTCTACTAGCTCTAGTGTGCTCATCCTGTGCAGTGCCTTTGGTGTTGGCGTTGACCTTGGTACCAACTCAATAAAAAACTCCACTTTTCTCAGAGGTGACAACTCTAAAATCTCTACTAGAAACACATCAAATTGTTGTAAAACTGGGTACCTTATCAATAACTCCACATTCTCAACTTCCTTACCTCTCTCACTGTAAATATGTACTGCAAATAACACACATCCTTTTCTACGACTACGCTTCACCTGCATAGTTTTCACCATCCTAACTAGTGTTTCTTTATTTTTACCCTACAAGACTCTCTATTCTCCATTATCATCCAAACAATCAATGGATTTTTCATAACAATCTACTTTATTCATGTGAAGATATAGCAAATCCATACCCAAAATCATACTATATAATCTCAATGGCAATACATTCAAATCTGTTGATGTAGGCATACCATTCAACTCAAATGAACAATCTCTTATCCAATGATGAACTCGATTCTTTGTACCTTTGTCCAACTGCACTAACCAAGACTTTGCATGCACTTATTTATTAAAACCACACTTACCACCAGGTCAGAATTAACATAACTATAATTAGATCCAGGGTCAATAAAAATAGAAAAAACTTGATCACAAAGCTTACCATCCATCTCGATAATAGACTCTTATTGATTTGCATTCCTATTATCCAACATTGCATAGATATGAGGAACACTCTGTCCAACATCCCCCACTTTCTACACCTCTTGAGCACTATAAATTTGTGTTATAATAGCCCGATGTTGTGGAAAATATTTCTGATGATGATCTTTGCTAGAATTCCAACACCGTACGGGATTCCTACCATCACCCTTGTTCTACTTAGATCGAAATTCCTATCCTCTGTCAGATGCATTGAACTTCTTGTGCAGTGTTTCATTCTCTTTGTTACTTGTGGCTTGAGGACTTGCTCATTTCTTGTACCATTCCCCTTTATTATTTTTATTACATTTCCATTCTGGTTTAGTGTCATATATGCACTTTGATTGCCAATAAAAATGATTTAGCTTCCATATGGCCTCCTCCAAAGATCTAGGCTCATCAAAATCAATCTTGTCTTTGAATGTTATCGAAAACCCATTAATGAATTTTTGAATCTTGGCTTTCTCCTCCTTGAGGTAAGGCACATACCTTAATAAATCCAAGAACCTGTTAATGTACTTCTCATCAGTCATAAATCCCATCTTCAGCTCATAAAACACTTTTTCCCTGTCGTGATAGTATCTCCCCGATAGATACTTCTTCCTGAATAAACTCTCAAATCCACTCCAAGTAAATCCTCCTCATAAATATATCTAACATTCTTTACATATTCCCACTAGATATCTTCTTTACCTTTAAGAGTGAATGTAGTTATTAAGGCCTTCATGTTCTCTGAGTAATCATGTTTCCTAGAGAAATTATTCATTCCAAGAAACCATGCTTCTGCATATTTTGATTTATTCATTTCCCCATCGAATGTAGGTGGTTTTTCTTTCTTTAACTTATCCAGAAAATATCCCTTATCACTCCTCCTCTAAGGATGATAATGATGATGACCATGATACTTGTTAGAACCAGAACTATAATAATATCTACGTCCATCACTTCTCTTATCTGGAGTATCCAAGAACCTTCCATCCCTAATTGTGTCATCTCTATCTGACCTGTGCCCACCGTGAGATATTTTTCCATATGCCCCATTGGTCCTATCCTCCTTTCTATATTTGATCTGAAGTGGTCCCTGTCTGTACAATTCTAACAAAATCTGAAGAATTACTTCATTGACTTCTGCTTTTTTCTCTTGTTCCTTTGTGATTCTATTTGGTCTACCATATTTAGTCATCTTTGATATCTTCTTCCTGCAAGGTATATCATGTCAAATAAACTAAATCATAAACAAAACAATGTGCCTCAGTATACTTCGGGGAGGATATATCATCTGCAAGACCGAAAATGTTTGTACAATACATATATAAACATAATCATATCAACACATAAGAATCTCTTCAACAATTATCCATTCATCAATACATGACTATGGCAACCACATACCATGACTTCATCCACAAAAACCATCATCTAGTCAATGTATGCATAACAACATATAAACACTGACACACATAACCAATGCACGGCCAACATACACTCCCAATAAATACATTCAACAATGACACCATCAACTTTCAAATGGTGACACCATTTCAATAATATCCAATGCTGTGAATACACAACAAGCACAAGGACCTATATGCAACCAAAATGTACATGTTATGAATTTAGCTCCAAAAACAGAATAAAAGAGAGATAAACACCTTAGAAATCAGAAACTTCAAGGGGGGAGCCTCCTTTATATTACATAAATGAACAATTCCTGGATGATTCAAATGAAAAAACCTCCTTTCTATATAGAGGTGTCCATGGGATCACAATATAGTCCTAGTCGACCTAACAATTACAATAGTGGGGTTTTATGGGGCACAATAATAACAATATGGGGACTATAGGGGTATAAAAATAACAATAAGGGGATTACACTAACACAATAAGGGACTACACTAGTAATATAGGGACCTAACATGCCCCTCTCCTTCAAACAAGTGTTGTCCTCAATGCTTGATTATTTCTTGAAGCTTCTTTATAAAATTCTCATCCTCCCATGTGGAATATTCAATGGGTAAGTTCTTCCAGTTGCTAAGATAATCTGAAATTGATCGATTTCATAGTTTTTTAGTTCTTGTTTCTGTGACTGCTTTAGAACTTCTTTTGCTACGATGTTGATCTTCCTGTTGTTTCATTTGATTCTACACTAAATTTAGGTTATCCTTTGAGATTTGGAGAACTTGTTGTTGATGCTCGATGTGATCTTCCAATACTTTATCATCCATATTAACTTTCATTTGATCCTTCAAACAATCCAACTTAGCCTTTATTTTTGCTTTTAAACCATCTATGTCATCTTTTATTGCTCTTTGTAAGATCGAAATTTATTGCACTTGGTACCGTAATTTTGATATATCATACTGCAATTTTTCCTCTTCATGTGTCATAGTAGAGCTTTCTGAGGGCTTAATGGGTGTGGAATTATTTTTGGGAGGAATTATATAACTCAATAATGATATCTATTCTTCAATATTCCCTTGGCATCACTTCAAACTAATTTTTCAAAAAAATGTTATGCGAACTTATTTTAAAAATACACATTTTTTTCTTGCTTTTTAGGAGGTCTATATTGAACCTGATTTATCTTTGTTATTTCGGATCTTGAAGATCTGAATTTCTATCCTGTATTAGCCCTCTGAGTCCTCTTTCCAATGCCACAGGCCAGGTCTGATTTGGATTCTTCAAGACAAATTTATGCCCAATATCCCGCAATGACCTAATTATGGATTGGTTCAATAGAGCAAACTTGCATGGCGTACCACGTGTCACTTTTTCCTCTTTCAGCTCTGAAGTTAATACATAGTAAACTAAAGTATGTTTTATTTTATCCAATTTTTACAGAATTCCAATCCAATACTCAAAGAGATATTTATGACGATTTTCCCAAGGTCACCTCTTTGAGATGAAACTCGGAAGCCTGCAAAAACCCTAACTTCCACAGATCATATCTCTGAAAATATTGCAAACCAAGATCTGGAATTTTTACAAGACATTCCTCAGTATTTCTTCGCAAATGATTTTTTTGCTTTTGCTTCTGAAACTTCGTAGAAAAATTTTTATAGAAAATATTCCACGATGACCTATTTGAAGTAGCGAAACCCTAGAATCCAAAGCTCTGATAGAAAATGTTATGAAACCGACTCCAAAAATAGAAGAAAAGAGAGATCAATGCTTTATAAATCAGCCACTTTGAGGGGGAAACCTACTTTACATTACATAAATGAAGAATTATTGGATACTTCAAATGAAAAAACGTCCTTTCTACATATAGGAGCCCTTGGGGTCACAATATAGTCATAGTCGACCTATCGATAATAATGTAAGGGCACAAAAATAATAATAATGGGGTTTTATGGGGCACAATAATAACAATATGGGTACTACAGGGGTATAGCAATAACAATAAGAGGGCTACACTAACACAATAAGGGACTACACTAGTAATATAGGGACCTAAAAATACATACAAAAACACATTCATCCAAGGAGAATGGGAACCAGACATCACACAAGGAGAATGAAACCATGCTCTGATACCACTCTATAACACCCTCCTCCCACATCTACCCAAGTAACCGGTCAATTTGGGTAAACATGTGACAAAGAGTTACTATGATATGATTAAACTCCCTATTTATCAGTTAAGGAAGTGGAACCGACAGAACACAGCTAACTTGACCTTCTACACATGCAAAAAAACCCACAGGAGCCATCCAACCCATCCAAGTGACCAACCCTTGAGATAAAGTGACATTGTACTACTCTACAGCCTTAGTCGCTCCCTTGAAATTGGCATGCATGTGACTAGGACCCTCCAGTCGCTCCCAGAAAAAGGAATTCTTGTGACTATGGACTTTTCCAAGTAGTTATGTGCCAACGAATCTAGATTCTATGCCACTTTTAAGGGCCAGGACTCAGGCCACTACCCAGAACTCCATGAAACTTCTAGAAATAAAAAATAACATCAAAACAATGATAAGAATGCAAATACTTGATCAGTTAATTAACTTGACCCATACTATACATGACAAATATTTCTTCAAACATGTCACAAATATGAATTCTACAGGTTTAAATAACAGATCTAAGCATAGGGGTCTCATGCTTATCTCATAATCACTAAGAAGCATTGATTCCTAATCACAATAACTACATTACCATCTATTAAGACATATATTCATTGTACATTCAATGATTAACCAAAAATTGATGAGAGCCATACATCATCACTACCATAAAACTCACTCATAACCATCATATAACCAACAAAAATATCAAGCATATAATAGATGTATTGTTATGTAGTATTTATGATTGCGGACAAAAGTATCTCCCCTAGATATGGTTGCTAACCTAGAACAACAAAGAGACAAGGAACCCAATGCTTTCCTTAACGTAAATAGATGATGGAATGAAGCCTACTTAGAATCCATCGAATGCTTCACTCCTTCTTTAGCTTGAATTCTCCAATTCCAAATACGATTGCCAAAATTAGAACCTTCACAGTTAGATAACACAAGCTAAGAAACTACGAGAACTATGCAGTATCATCTAAGTAATCTATTCAATAGATCAACATGGTATTGAAATAATGACATCACATGTAGGAAAATAGAGAATTCTTTGCATTAATATAATTGAAGGAGTTTACAACCATAAATAGGTGTTGATCTTGTAGAAGAGCTCCTCTAGGCTGACTTGTCCTTTCCTTGTCACAATATGCATCTCCAATCACCCTAAATTCCTAAAATGAAACCTCTCACAACAACAACATAAGGGTATAATCACTCTCCAAAATCCAACCTCTTGCATATGGAAGACAATACATATATAGAGGAGTGGGGTAAATTGGGATTTCTTATCCAATTACCAATCTAAGGTTTTAGATCCACCTTTGATGGGAGGATGGGATCAAAGGATAAGGGATGGAAACTCCAAAGAAGGATAGGATAGCATCCGAATTTTTTATCTAAGGTAAATGGTTGTAACAAATTCTGGAATCTTCTGGAAGAGGAAGCTTCCGGAATTTCTCTCTTTTTCCCGAATTTATAGAACCAACACAAGTGCAAAGGATCACCTTGTAGGTGATCAATCTAGGGCACATTGGAGAAACTTGTAGGTGAATGTTGTCCAACAATAGGTCAGGGAACGTTGGTCCTAAAACTAGCTCAGTTGATGCAATTTTAGGCAGAAACTATAGGGAATGAAAGATGCATGATTAGGGCTTTGTGAAATGATGATGACAAGGTGGAATAGAATTTTTATTGATCCCATTAGGAGGCCTATTAACCAGATGTGAAAAAATGGCCTATAACATATTTCCCCCTAAAGTGCAAAGTCAGAGATGATTACTGATAACTGAAGTGCTTTACCTTCTGACAAGCCGAGATCAAGAACCGCCAATTAGATTCATTTGTTACAATAAATTTATATCATTTCATATTGTTATTCAGGGAGGCATACCCATACTCATCACATAAGCTAACATCACATGTATAATTATCAAAAGACATGTACACATATAACAACTGGTGGACCCATGACTGGATGATAGTCTGTATGATCATGGCCATCATACATTGTGATCTCTATATAACTCCAAAAATTGCAACTCGCATGGATGTGTTAGCACAGTTCTTTGCTAAGTCATGAGCCTATTTTAAATTTTTTGTTTTTAGGATTAGAATTTGAAATTTTCAAAAAAAAAATTGGTTGCTACCAAAATTTCCAGTAGCGCCTGTTTTAGCCTTTTCTAACAGTATGTTATATTCTTGTTTCTATCTGTTTTTCTTTTATTCTGATGTTGCCGGAAATTCTGGTTACATCCTCTCTTTTTTAAAAATAAACAAAAAAGTGCATACGCTTTTGTCAAGCCATGTGTTATGATGTGAATACGTTTCAAATATTTGTTTTAAATTATTTCTATCATGTGATAGGAGTCGTAGGCGGCCATTTATGTTTAAGTCAAGTCATGGTATACATGTAACGCTTAGGTGTCAACCCGCAATAATACACCCAACCATTAATCTCGTCCTATCTTTCAGCAAATTCAGTGAATATCATGTCGAGGTACGTTTTTTTTTAATGGATAATATCATGTATCATCAAACTTAATGCAATGACCATTTTGTTGGTCACACAATAGTGCTGCCGGAAATTTAGGCCAATAATCAGTCACAAATACGCTTACCTCAAGCCATCTGTAGCATTCCATACGAAGTTACACATCCACTTGAAGATGATGATGGCCATCACATGGTGCACTCTATGGTCAAGAATACTTACCATAATCAAAATCGATTTGCATGGGATGATGAACCATGGTTATTTTTTTAAAACCACTTAAAAAATAGGAGAATTATCAATTGAGAGTCTAGCTGTTGGAGATCGAATTTCATAGAGTTGAATTTTGAGGAGGAGTCTAGATTTTAGACAGGATTTCAGAGGAAAACACAAGCAACACTCGTAAGGTGAAGCTCTTCT
This sequence comes from Pinus albicaulis, assembly GCA_034641835.2. Taxonomy (NCBI): domain Eukaryota; kingdom Viridiplantae; phylum Streptophyta; class Pinopsida; order Pinales; family Pinaceae; genus Pinus; species Pinus albicaulis. The sequence continues at coordinate 1,482,721,563 of CM076578.1, forward strand.
AGCTCTACAACCTATCAGTTTCAAGGACAGAGTCATTAATTTCTGAAGATGACTAAAAGAGGAGGGAAGATAAAACGAATTGAACCATAGGGTGCTGACCCAGTGGATGAAAATTTGAAGGTGAGAAGGTTGTTTATTGAGGCAGGGTGGTATTCTTTGTGCACTAGGTTAGGAAGCTCTCACTTAGGAGTAGCTCAAGAGTTTGCAAACTCTTTTAATGGATAAGAAGCCACAGTATATGGTCTTACATTGCAGGTTTCAGCAGACTCAATTGTTGAAGCATTTAACCTTCCACGGGAAGGAGAGAGGTGGTTTAAAGATCAGGTTATCACTAGAGGAGACCTCAAAATTTTCCTTAAGGATGCACATAGAGATCCAAATTGGGCCAAGGGAATTCCAAGAAATTATCTCAAAAATGACTTGGAAAAAGCTATTAAACTTATCAAAATTTACCTCACTTGTGAAAGGAGGTATACAGTTATGTTTGTTTATCATATGAGGTTTATTTCTCATGTTGCAGGTATAAAGACCTTAAATCTATCATACTTCTTGTTGAATATTCTGACAAATATGTCAGCAAGGATCAAAATTCACACTTCTATTTCAGAATATAGATTGTATCATCAAGCTCTCATCAAGGTTTTAGTTGAAGAAGAGTTAAGGAAAATAAATCAAACCTAGGACCATTTCTTGTTTTATAGGGTAGGCCAACATGCACCTACACCTCCATTTTCACAACAACACCCTCAGCCTGCGAAAAGAACCAAAAGGAAGGCCAAAAAGGAAAACATCCATAAGTCCAAGAGGAGGAAAGAAAACATTTCTGCAGTCAAGGGTGACAGAAAGTTGGAAAAAGGAGAGAGCTCCTCAGCAAATAAACCAAAGTCTATGAAAATGGTGCCCCCCATTCCTCCTTTTCCTAATGCCTTCACCAGAGCTTGAAGAGGAAGGTCTGCAAATACAGATAAATTTAAAGTGTAGATGCTACCGAAAATTCCAGAAGTAGATATTCAACAGAAAATGTAGAAAGAGTATCAACCTAAAAAATCTGATGAAGAACTCAAATATGTTGGATATGTGATCAGTAGTAAGAAGAAGAAAGAATAAGCCCAACCTATTTCTAGTACTAGAAAAATGCATACTAGAGACAACAACAAGTTTAGCCTTAAGTCCAATGCTCTACACAATCCCAGTTTAATGACAGAGGTCATTGATATATAAGGAATATTTGAAGGGTCAAAGATAGAAAAATCCATGAAGAAAAACAAAAACAAAACCCCTTCAGAGCAGAACTCAGAAACCTCAAAGAGAATAAAGATCTAAAATGGTTCTAAGGAGGAGAAGGCCACTATCAAGGAAGCAGCCATAAGAAAAACCAGATCAAGATCAGTTGCTGACAGCAAGAAAGACTTGGATAATCTTGTTGAAGCTTCAACCCACATGGAAGGAAGGTAAAAACATTTTTTGATACAAACACCTTATCACTCACAATTTTGAACAGTAGCTCAGATGTCAAAGAATATAAGTCTGCACAGATTTTTTAGCATTTTTTGTTCATTTTTGAAAAATAAACAAAGCACTACTACAAATTCTGGTAGCATTCTATTTTTTGCACAGTTAGAGGTTTTTACCATAATTTCCGATAACGCCTGTTTTAACTGAATTTTGACACCTGTCAGCAAATTTTCTGAGCCAGTTAAGGAAGGATTAGGACCCATAATCAAATGGATATAACAAGTGATGGTGAAAGGTGGTTATGAGGTTGTTAGAGGTCTTATTAAATGAATATACATAGTTATTTAAAGACCAAAGACAAAAGGATACAAATCAGCAGAAAAGGGGTAGCATGACAACACACTCAACATTTCAACCCAGATTTCTTCTCTTCTTTCTTCCACATCTGTCCTTTCAGTTAGATTTAAATGGGATATGGTTGAATTATCTTATGACACCTATGTAATGTTAGGAGTAGTATTTCCTTATTTTTAAAAGAGATGGAGTTGGTGCCTCTCTTTATATATATACCATTTGTAAATACCATTTCCAGGTTGGTTGTTGGTCTACTTGAAGACTAAATATTATAAAGAAAAGCCTTTTTTACTTCATGCTAGAGGATTTTGTGACTCAAGAACCATCTAATGTATGGTGTGTCTTCTTCCTTTGTTAATTTCTTCTAAATTATGAGTTGCAGCAACTAGTAAGGTGTGAGTGAGAAACTATTAAAGGATTTAATAGTATATTATTTGCTTTCAGATTTCTACAAATAATATATGTGTTGTAGAACATGTTAGTGAAGATTTCATAAATGATTTGTCGAATACTTTATATATGAAATCTACTTTCTAAATGTTGTTTACTTTGCATAAACATATTTTGTGTAAAGATCCATCATTATAGTTGTGTGACTAATTTAGGATAGGAATATTTCCTAGAATAAGTACCAACTACCCATCTTCTTCATTTGTTACACTCTTCTCCCTATACTACCAATTTACCCATACAATTTATACTTTCTACAACTTTCCAAATGCATGAAAGTTTTAAAGAATATAAAAAAAATCATTTCAAACTCTTTGAAAAGCCATCCCACCACTCAAAAAACCTTTTAAAATTTGAAATGAACTATGATGTGTAAGGCTTACTCCTTTTGAAGTCAAGGAGTGACTCCTTGTGCTAACATCTTTGGCATCGTTGCTAAGGAGGTACAGTTACAGCTGTCTTTTTAGACTACTTTACACTTGGCAACTCTCTTGTTGAAGTTATGGCTCCTATAAGGACTAGAACCAGGGCTAACCCATATTCCCCTTTGAGAATCCCAGTTTCTAACCCTGAAAAGCTAATCAAGAAAAAGAGTAAACAAAAGTTTGCTTCCTCTACTACTGATTTATGAAAGGTTGCTCCTAAAGAACTCCTGCAAACTTTATCCCCTAATTTTGTAGAAAATTTTGTACCTCCCTTGTTTTCCAACCAAAAAACAGTACCTACATCACAAGTTGGTGCTTCATCATCTGTTGTTCACAATCCACCAATTTCTATTCCACAAATCCCAACAACTCACACCATGACAAGTCCAAACCCACCCCCTAAGTGAATGGATGCAATTGTTGCTACAAGGTATGCCCCTTTCGTTTTACCTCAGCCTATGAATTCATTACCTGTAGGAGATTATCTCAAATACATGCCTAAATTTAGTGGTGAGGGAGAGGTAACAGCTGAAGAACACCTTGCTGATTTTTATGCCTATGCTGACAATCTAAATATTGAACATGAAGATGTCTGGATGAGATTTTTTGTTCAGAGTCTTGAGGGTGATATTAGGAAATGGTTTAGATCCTTGATAGCTGGTAGCATCATTGGAATTGAAACCCTAGATGATACATTTTTAAGAAAATGGGGTGATACAAAAGTTTTTCTGTATTATATCACTGAATTTGGTGCAATTAAAAAAAAAGAAGAATCAATTTATGATTTTTCTAAGATATTCAATAAGATGAATAGAAAAATACCTGCTGAAATCAAGCCTACTGAAGCTTCAGCCAAAATCACTTATGTGGGTGCCTTTGATCCTGATTTTTGTTTATTATTGAGAGAAAGAAGATCTACAACACTAACACAAATGAAGGACAATGCAATGGAGCTAGAATCTAATGTGTTAGCAACTTATAGGCTCAGAGGAGGGATTGACAGAGAGAAAAAAAAGAAAAAATCTGAAGTTTCATCTTCAGGAACTTCAAACATAGAGCCTAAGCTAGATGAGCTGACCAAGATGCTCAAGTCATTAAATACTAATATTTCCAACCTCAATATGTAAGAAAGACCAACTACCACTAGAAATGTTTCATTTGATCATCATAATAGGCAAAATTTTAGAAGACCTAATTCTCCTCAAATTTTTCAATGAGAAAGAAGAGATTTTGATGATTAAAAAGTGTAGTCTCCTTTGCAGAATGCTATATTTGAATATGAAGAGGAAGCTGAAAGGTTGGATAAATCTGCTGATATCAATTATCTAAGAGATAAAGAAGGGTTGATCCATCTTACACAAGTAGAGTATGAATATTTCATGTCATGTACTCAAAATAATTAAGTGATTTCTGATCATTCCATGATTGCAGTTGATCACCAAAGCATATAAAATCTCATATCAAAGAATATTGATGATAATAAAAAGCCCGTTGCATGGCCCAAGAAGAGTAAGGACGCAGTTAAAATTCTAGTAGAAAAGAAAGTTGTTGAACAAAGCAGGCCAGAAATTTCGGTAGCAGTTAATACTCCTTCACTTGAGGTAAAAATTTCTCACAAGCTTCCCCCTGTTTTTAATTTTGAAAATGAGATACAAAAGATAAAGATTCATGTTCCTCTTGTAGAGCTCATGAAAAATGATGATTTCAAAAATACCTTTATGAAAGATCTTCAACCTCCACCTTCCAAAGTAGCTTCTAATTTTGTTCACCTTCAAGATGACAATCCCACTGTTATTTTAGGTCCATTAGTAGAAGACAAAGATAACTCTACCCATCCCTTCTATCTATCTCTGAATATTCATGATAAGATCTTGCATAATTTCCTAATGGACTCTGAATCTGCACATAATTTAATGCCCAAAGTAGTCATGGATGAACTAGGTCTTGAAGTAGCTAGAGAGTACCAAGATCTATACTCCTTTGATTCCTGGAAAGTTCAATGCCTTGGTGTTATCAAAGATCTTGCAATAATCCTTTTTCAGTTACCCATGAGAGGGATGGTGATGGATATTTTTGTAGCTGACATTCCTCCTAGGTTTGGCATGTTACTTTCTACTTGTAATATTCCTACTTAGCCTGAGCTTAGAGGAATATGAATTTTTGTTTTACTTTATGTTGCATGAATGAATGAATAAAGGAGGACATGTAAAACTCCTGAAAAGAATGAATAAATCAATGCCCATATAAACAAGGATAAATCAGGGCCATGTAAATAAATCACTTGCAGGTGTGAAAGGGGTTTGAGCTGTGAGACCGGGTCAACCTTGACCAAATCTACAGCGGTGTCTAGATTCAATGTACCTCATAAAGGGACAGCGCAGTTCTAGAAGGAGGCCCCTCATGTGAAAGGATCTAACTCATAAAGGTGGTTTAGCGTTTGCAAAGGCTTTCATCTTATAAAAGCAAGGGGAAGGCAGCAAAAGAAGGCTGTTTATTGTTTATATTTCTGAGTATCTTGTCTGTTTAGACAAACACTATTCTCTGTTGTTTAGTGGAGAATTATGCTGCTTAGCACTTGGAGTTCCTATGAAGGGATTTCACTTCTTCCATTGAGGATTCTTGGAGGATTTTTTGCTGATTTGATCCACTATCAGGCTTTAGGCCAAGCTCTACTTCCAACTACAACGTAGATCTAGTGAGGGTTTGTTTACTTTTTTAGGCTGCAGCAAGTGGAACTCTATATCTGCAAAGATCTAGCTTGTATTGGAGCCTCTTCTCAATGAGTGTACGTTTTAACCTCCTGGAAGAGTACATCCACTGTTTGAGCTTCAGATTTGTATCTTGGCATCATGCCATCATTTTTATTCAAGCTACAACGCAGTTTTCCTTGAGGAACTGTGTTATTTTCAATAAAGGGTTTGTAGGGTGTTTTGACCCCATTTTTGATGAGAGATCTCTGGTGCTGGGCTTTGCCTTTCACTTTGGTGATCCATGGATTAGCTTGTTGATCCATGTTCTATTTAGATCTGATCTATTTTAATGTAAATTCATCTTCAGAAATTTCTAAATCATTTTGCAGATCTGCAACTTAAAAATCAGATCTACTCCTTGTAATGCATGATTTGGTCAAAACCCCAAGGGGATCTTGTAAATAAGACTTTCTAGATTATAAATCTGAAATGGATCTGATGTTTTGTCCATAAATCAGTCATAGATCTGAGATGTAATTTCTAGCTGTTGCAGCTCCATAAAATAATATTGTTAAGCCATTTTTCAGTTTATACATGTGTTGCAACCTTCTTTTCTGAAGATTTCTTGCTCTCTTGTCTCCTGTATTCTAATTTATATTGAAAGAGCTTCATTGTAATTCTGATTTGCTGTTGTATATTCATAAGTTGATCTCATTTTATGGCCTCCTTCTCATGCTGTCCAAGACTGCGTTATTTCTGAAGAAGTTTGTTGTGCATAGCTGCAGCCCCTCTTGTAGGGTGTTTTTCAACTACACTAGGTGGTGGGAGATCTGTTTACCACACCTAGTTTGATTTTCTTTTGCTCCCCTTTTGGATCTAGACCCCAGATCTACTGATCTAAGGGATCCAAGGGCTGTAAACTCATTTATGTGCATCAATATCCCAGGAGTGTGTTATTTCAGCAGGCTTGCTGTGACATTCCAATTTTGGAATACTACAGTGGTATCACAACTCCTTTCTTGGCACAGCCTGTGCTTTCCTTGGAGCACCATAGCCATGTTGCATTCAAAAGAAGATGAACCTCTTACTAAGAGGGAGAAGAGGTATCAGAAAATAAGTCACAAGAAGTTTGATTATACTACTGATGATCAAGACAAGGGTAAATCCCCTGAGATTGCAAGTGATAAATAAGGAGAAGAGTTTGCAAGAACTCTTTTGGTGGTCATGCAAGATCTTGCTAACGAGATCAAAGAGATGAGGATGGACAGAATGAGGGAATCTCCTGGGAGATTTCATCCAGGGGAAAGCTTTGACATTTCTCACCACTGGACTGGTCAACCAGTGAACCAGCCACAAGCCCCACAAGCTCCACAACGCTCCACTATGTGTACCTTATTAGTTGTGGAGAATGAAGGACCACAATAACAAGCATCCCTTGAACACTAATTTGTGGAATATGAATCTCAAAATCATAGATTCAGATACCACTTGAGTTTCCAAGAGTTTTGTCACCTCAAGGACAAAAGAAGACCAAGGAAACAGTATAGAGATGGTGGGTTCTTTCATAATCATGATAGACACCACTCTATGGGAAGATTCTTTTTGCCTATGTTTGATGGGTTATCCTCCAGTTCTGCCAAGGCATGGGTAGAAAATTTTGATATCTACTTTCAGTTGAACAAAGTCCCTAAGATTGAAGCCATCAAGATTGCAGCGCTGCACTTTGAAGGTGAAGCACACAATTGGTGGTTCCATGGGTTGTCTACATTGGGCCATGCCAATGTGACTGCCTACTCTAAATTCACTAGAATACTGGTGGAGAGGTTTGACTGAAAGGATCCAGAAGCACCTTTCATGAGCCTTGCAATGTTAATGCAATCGGGAAATGCATAAACTTATATCTCTAAGTTTCTGAGATTATCAGTTATGGTTCCTGATCTGTCTGCAGCAAGGAGGGTGTACATGTTCATCGATGGCTTGGATGAACCTTTGCATGGGTTGGTTAAATATACCAAGCCCATCACTTTGCATGATGCCATTGAGAGGGCTAGAGACCTCCAAGATGCCTTTCCAAAAGCAAAGGCAACTTTCCAGAGCAAGGCCCATCACTTTTCTAAGGGGAAGGGAGAGAAAGTTGCTCCTTCCAAGGAGAGATCATTCAAGAAGCCTCTTGATATTGAACTCAGGAGAGAGCTGAGAAAGAAGAGACTATGTTTCACTTTCCAAGAGTCATGGGCACCTGGACATAGATGTGTTGCTAGGAAAGCACACTATATAGAGGTCTTCTCAGATTTTGAGGAGGAAGATGAAGACGATGAACCAAGGAGGGGTCACAACACTGACAATGCTGAGGGAGATCCAACACCATCTAGGGATGGGGATGGAGCCTTTGCTCCAATAAGTGGAACTCTTGCATCTTTGAGAGGATTACCTAAGTACTTGACCTTAAGAGTACAAGGTTCAATCATGAATCAGAGGGTATCTATACTGATTGACAGTGGGGAAACCCACAACTTTATTGATGCTCATCTTGTGTAGAGGAGAGCAATCCCCACTGATACTTTTGAGGGATTCTCTATTTTGGTCCTAGGAGATAGTACAATGCAATGCATGTAATATTTCCCATCACTCTCAGTCACTATGGGGTCCTACACTTTGGTGGATCACTTCTTTGTAGTTGACATACCAGACACCAATATCATTTTGGGTGTCCAATGGTTGATTACATTGGGGAAAGTCACCATTGATTGGAAAGCTTTGCAGATGGAGTGGGTGGAATTGAAGAGTGGAAAACCCCATATGATCCAAGGAATGCATACTTATCCCTCACCTAGCACTTCCACACAAACAATAGAGATGGATTTGCGCAGTGGAAGCAAGGATCTCACAGTCCCTTCTCTTATGTTCATGAGAATTCTACAAGGGACATTCCTATCTAGTGGCAAACCACATGGGAGGCCACAAGATTCAGATCTTGTGGGGGAGGCCTCAAAAAGTGCTGCTCCAGATCTAGATCCAGGAGAGATTGGAGTAATGGGAAACCAAGCTACAACATTGGAGGGCTTGGAACAGCTTAAGAGTGAGGGGAATCTTCTTCTTGCATCACTATCACCCTCTCTCTTTCCTAGATTTGTGCTATGGGAGGAGAAGAATGGGAGGGACAGCCTTCCAACACACAAATTTGGCATGATGGATGTCAGAGAAGAGATCAGCAACATGATAGACACTTCCATGGATGTATCATCAGCGCTGTCATTGTTGAACAATGTGGATCTGTATTGGAAATCTCAGCTGCTTGTAGTGTATTCCAAAGATCTCCACATAGGTATGATACTATATGACATGCAGCAAGAAGAGGGCTACTTAGTCCAAGGGGGAGTCATCTATCATCATGGTAAGGTCTTCTTGGCTAGAGCTTCCAATCTCAAGCAGAAGATACTACAACGGGCACATAAAGAAGTCTTTCTCAGCCATATTCATTCAATGAAGATCTATATCCTGATCATGAGGAGCTTTGATTGGGAAGGCATGAGAGAGGAATTACATCAGCACTTTCAAGAGTGCATTAGCTATGGAGGGTTGGGGCAGCCAATGGACTCTTTTCAAGAGTCATTTCAGTGAGTTATTCCTTTTCTTGAGAGGAGGGAAATGCTCATGCACAACTCCATGTGTATGAAGGACTATGATGGTAAAGGATCTGATCATGCCAAGCAAGTTTTATTTTCTAATTATTTTGCCATGTTTTTGTAGGCTATGACTTCTAAAGGGAGTGAGAGATCATGTGGATCTCATGAATTTTGGTGGGCCAATATAAATGTTGAACTTGGCCACTCCCTTATTGTGCAAAGGGAGATTCCTTCTCATGATGGGTGCTTTCCAAAGGCACCAAACTTATCTAACATATTCAGCCATGTTAAGGTGGCTCATGCAGCAAATGTGTGGTGGGAATGCCACTTACCACACCTTGATTTAATGCAGGCAGGAGATGGAGTGTGCTGGCACCACGGATTTTGACCTACCTCCTCAAGCTCAGATTTATGTTTGCATATATGTAGTCTTGCTTCCATACTTGGATGTTATAGTTGTACTGTTTATGGGATTGTATGGAGGGGGGATGGGCAGTTTGTATGTACCACATGGATTGGAACTTCTCCCTGTACCTCATGCTACATGTTTCAGATGGAGCATTGCTCCAGCCATGTTTATTTCTATTGAATTCTTCACTCCTTGTGGGATGGACTATGCACATCTTATGTTGACCTTGGAGGAACAATTCATGATGTATTGGCTTGATGAGCACTTGGCTTATGATCAGGACTATATCATTGATTTTGCCATCAATGGAGGAGGGGAAGTACTACAGCTCTCACCCTATCAGTTGCTTGAGTACAAACAACATTTTGGAGGGCAGGATTGTAATATTCCTACTTAGACTGAGCTAAGAGGAATACGCATTTTTGTTTTACTTTCTGTTGCATGAATAAATGAATAAAGGAGGACATGTAAAACTCCTGAAAAGAATGAATAAATCAATTCCCACATGAACAAGGATAAATCAGGGCCATGTAAATAAATCACTTGTAGGTGTGAAAGGGGTTTGAGCTGTGAGACCGGGTCAACCTTGACCAAATCTATAGCACTGTCTAGATTCAATGTACCTCATAAAGGGACAGCGCGGTTCTAGAATGAGGCCCTTGATGTGAAAGGAGCTAACTCATCAAGGTGGTTTAGGGTTTGTAAAGGATTTCATCTTATAAAAGGGAGGGGAAGGTAGCAAGAGAAGGTTGTTGATTGTTTATATTTCTGAGTATCTCGTCTGTTTAGACAAATACTATTCTCTTCTGTTTAGTGGAGAATTGTGTTGCTTAGCACTTGGAGTTCCTATGCAGGAATTTCACTTCTTCCATTGAGGATTATTGGAGGAGTTTTTGCTGATTTGATTCACTATCAGGCTTTGGGCCAAGCTCTACTTCCAACTGCAACGCAGATCCAGTGATGGTTTGTTTACTTTTTTAGGCTGCAGCAAGTGGAACTCTAGATCTGCAAAGATCTAGCTTGTATTGGAGCCTCTTCTCAGTGAGTGTGTGTTTTAACCTCCTGGAAGAGTGCATCCACTATTTGAGCTTCAGATTTGTATCTTGGCATCAGGCCATCATTGTTATTCAAGCTACAATGCAATTTTCCTTGAGGAATTGCATTATTTTCAATACAGGGTTTGCAGGGTGTTTTGACCCCATTTTTTATAAGAGATCTCTGGTGCTGGGCTTTGACTTTCACTTTGGTGATCCATGGATTAGCTTACTGATCCATGTTCTATTTATATCTGATCTATCTTAATGTAAATTAATCTTCAGAAATTTCTAAATCATTTTTTAGATCTACAACTTAAAACTCAGATCTACTCCTTGTAATGCATGATTTGGTCAAAATCCCAAGGGGATCTTGTAAATAAGACTTTCTAGATTACAGATCTGAAATGGATATGATGTTTTGTCCATAGATCTATCCTAGATCTGAGATGTAATGTCCAGCTGCTGCAGCTCCATAAAATAACACTGTTAATCCATTTTTCTTTTTATACATGCGTTGCAGCCTTCTTTTCTGAAGATTTCTTGCTCTCTTGTCTCTTGTATTCTACTGTATATTGAAAGAGATTCATTGTAATTCTGATTTGCTGTTGTATATTCATAAGTTGATCTTGTTTGATGGCTTCCTACTCATGCTCTCCAATACTGCGTTATTTCTGAAGAAGTTTGTTGTGCATAGCTGCAAGCCCTCTTGTAGGGTGTTTTTCAACTAGACTAGGTGGTGGGAGATCTGTTTACCACACCTAGTTTGATTTTTTTTTGCTCCCTTTTTGGATCTAGACCCCAGATATGCTGATCTAAGGGATCCAAGGGCTGTAAAATCATTTTTTTACATCAATCACCCAGGAGTGTGTTATTTCAGCAGGCTTGTTGTGACATTCCAATTTTGGAATACTACACTGGGTCATGGATTAGAAGGTTGGGAGGAACTTTGCAAATGGATCTCACTTATGGTACTATCCTTATTTTTGGAGGATAACAAAGAATAATTTATAGAGAAGCTCAAATTTCATATCTCATTACTAACATTAAAGACCCCACTAATCATCCAATTTATGCTAGAACAATTTATATTGGTTCAATCATTTTACACATGAATAATGTTGTCCTATCTGCAATTTTTTTTTAGATTTTGAAGCTTGCTGAAAAAAAGATCAGTCATGAAGGTTCCCAGCTATGGAAAATGTATTTTGATGGCTCATGTTCTAAAGAAGGAGCTAGCACAGGAATAGTTCTAATTTATCCTTTGAAAGAGAGCTCCACTTTTTCTTTAAAACTTTAATTTGAAGCAACTAACAATGTGGTTGAGTATGAAGCTCTGTTGATTGGTTTTAAAAAAAAGACATGAATATTTCATAAATTTATGTTTTTGGATATGTTGAACTTATTATTCAGCAAATCAGAAATGTTTATCAAACTAAGCATCACAGACTCAGAGATTACTAGAATGCAGTATGGAACTGTTGACACCTAATCCTATGGATGGGTGTGTATTTGTATTTTTGTATATTATTTAATATTAGGAAATAAGGAAGGCCAAGAGTCATTGGGAGATGAATCCCAATAGCCTCACCTCCCATCTATAAAGGCATGTACATTCTTCAGCTAATACACATTCTGATTTGAGGAGTTACCTCCTGGTTTGACATGGTATCAGAGCCAGCTCCACTATTGGCATTTCTGCCCTGTGGTGTAACTCCCTCTCCTTTTCTCAGTCAATATTTTTAATAGTTTTCTACTGCTCTTAATTGCTAGACTGTTATTCTGCATTTTTTTTCCCTATATAGTACTGACATTTGCAGCTCCAGCTCCTGCAGCTCCTGAAGACTGCAGGCTCTGTCCTTCTGCAAATTGCAGGCTCTGCCATTCTGCAATTCCAGCAGTCCTGCAACTCTGTCATTCTGCAGATTCAATTTCAAAATTTTTTGCAACAGCCCTTTGGGCCTCCTACCTACCCAACGCCTCTCCACACTCTGCCCTCACTGCTTATCTCTCCTACCTATGTTCCTCACACTCCCCAACGCCTCCCCTTCTCCATTACCTACTCCGCCCTCCCTTCTGCTCGTCCCTCATATCCCCAATAAGAAATAGCAACCAGCGCATACATTTTTTATGCTGTATGTCATATTCGAATACAGCGCTCTGTCATATATATCATTGTCTGCTCTGTTGAACGCTCTCACCATACATATTACCACTGTCATACTGCGCCCCAGTCCAACGCATATACCATACACAGTCCACGCATATACCGTTTCATTTCCGCCCCTCAGCTCTCCACTATACATAAAACGTTGTCATATAACATATGATCTGTCATACAGCGTGGAGTGTTAGTCGACAGGCCACAGGAAACACTGTTATACAACGCCGCCTTTGGTGATATATTATTACGGCGTTTCATATACCCCTGGTGTAATACGCTGTTTACCATTTCTCTGTCCACTATCTGCTGTGCAATTCATAACTCCCTTCACCAGCGCTGCCTGTCAATATATACACACCGCCCTCCATTCAATACAATTCTCTGCGTTATATTATACCACCTCATAACAACGCTGTCCACATAACATCGTGTAACACTGTCTATTATGCGTTGTCGACATTTGCAATACCGCCTTACATATAACGCTATCATTATATTTAAATGCTGGTTGATACATGGTTTGACATGGTTTAAACGCTGGTTGTATTGTGATTATATTTAAACGTTGCCCAGTCTATTGATATTACGATAACGCTGTCAATTTCATATTGATATTACAATAACGCTGCCCAGTCTATTGATATTGCAATACCGCTGTCGAACGCTATTTTTCACATGCAATACCGCCGTTTCAACTCTGTAATACCATTCATTCCGCGCAGTCAACATACCGCCTTCTCCTCATTACATATATTACCACTATACCAATGTTCATATATATGTAATCCTGCATATATAACACGCTGTCACTTATATAATAACGCCCTCCAGCGCTGGCTATAACTCTGCCCTCCCATTTTTAATACCACGCCCCTTCTATATTCACTATACCGTTGCACAATACCGCATTCCCATTCTGTCCATATTACAATACCACTATACCACTGTTCACATTCATAATTCCGCCCCTTCGTTTCATAATTCCACCTTTTTTCATATACATTTTTTCCCAAACAAAATATATATATATATATATATATTTTTTATGCAAAATTCAGTCTATAGCAAAGAATTTCTTGTCCATTTAAATTCAGTTTATAGCAAAGAGTATTTTTTTAAAATTCAGTCTTCAGCAAGAGTTTTTGAGCAGAATTAGTTTCCAGCAAAGAGTTTTTTTAAACTCAGAGTATTTCTCCAGCAAGATTTTTTGTTCCCTTTAATTGAGCAGATTTCAAGAATTGAAAGTTTGTATAGCAGAAATTTTTCCTCTTCAGAAGATTTTTTTCCAGCAAAGTTTTGTTTTTTCTCTCCTCCTTCAAAAGAAGATGGCAGTCCCTTCATCTTCTAAAGAGGCTTCCTACTTGGCACAGAGAGAAAAGGGGTGCAGACAATCTAAAGCTCAGCAGCAAACATATCAAGACAGAGGTAAAATTGATGACAAAGACAAAGGTAAACCAGCTGAATCAGCTCATTCTGTTCTAGCACATTGTAACAATGGAGTAACTGAAAACCTATTTTATGTTTCATTTACTTCATGGAGAGATGATTGGTTGCTAGATTCAGGAGCAACATGTCACATGACATTTAGAAAAGATTTTTTTGAAGAATTCACTGACAAAGTTGATGGAGCAGTATATTTCGCAGATAAATCCAAACTCAAGCCATCGGGGCTTGGCACAGTCAGGCTTAAACTTCCTGGTCTTCCTGATCATATCCTACATGAGGTTCTATACCTCCCGGAGTTGAAGAGAAACTTGCTGTCCCTGATCGAAATCCGGCAGCAAGGACACTCAGTTCACTTGTTTGATGGCAAGGCAGAGGTCAGATCAACATCAGATCACTCACTTGTCATGGAGGGAATAGAAGAAGGGAGACTCTTGAAGCTGAAAGGTTCATCTGCCCATGCTCAAAACTTTGCATTCAGTTCACATCATGATGAAGGTACATTTCCATCAAGTCTTTTATGGCATGCTATATTTGGACACTTAAACTATGACAGCCTTCATTTGTTGAAGAAAAATGGTGTTGATGGACTGCCTACAATTCCTAGAAAACCTAAGGAATGTGATGCTTGTATTCTAGGAAAGCATAGCAAACGGCCATTTCATGATTCACACTCAAGAGCACATAGGAAACTTGAACTTGTTCATTCAGATTTATGTGGCCCTATGCCTATTGCTTCTGCAAATGGAAACAAATACATGATGACATTTATTGATGACTACACCAGAATGTGTTGGATTTGCTTACTGAAGAATAAGTCTGATGCTTTTCAAACTTTCAAGAATTTTCATGCATGGATTGAAAATGATGCACAAACACATATTGGCTCTCTACGTACTGATAATGGAAAAGAATACACTTCAAACGAATTTGAAAATTATCTTCGTCAACATGGAATCAAACATCAAACCATTGTGCCATATAATCCACAACAGAACGGTGTAGCTGAAAGAATGAACAGAACCATTTTAAATATGGTCCACTCCATGTTATTTTTCAAGAATGTAAAATTGATGTTTTGGGCTGATGCAGTTCTATGTGCTGTTTACATAAAGAATAGGTGTCCTTCAAGTTCAATTAGAAACAAAACTCCTTTTGAAATGTGGCATGGCCACATGCCTTCGATAAAGCATTTCAGGGTCTTTGGGTCCACCTGTTATGCCTTGATACCCAAGGGTCAAAGGAACAAACTTGGTGCTAGAAGCAGAAAATGTATCTTCTTGGGGTACTCCAATACCTCCAAAGGATATCGTCTCTATGATGAAGCAAACAAGAAGTTTGTGATAGCAAGAGATGTCATATTTCTTGAATCTTCCAAGAGTGACAAGGTTGTTGAGCGGCAACTTGATCGCTTGGATAGATTCACACATGCAAAGTCTTTCCAAGAATTTGATAATGTGATTCCACACCTTGAAGGGGGGATTCCGATATTGAATCAAAATGTGGAATCATTTCCTGAACCACACTCTCCCCCACATGAAGAAACAACCACGGATGACACATTGAATGATGTGATTGACAGAATTGGGAGATTGAATCTTGAATCAATCCCAACTCAGTCAAGTGACCAGCCAGGGCCATCTCAGAAAGGTCCCCCCAAATGGCTGACAAAGACACTGGAGGATGTTCATCCTGATGAGGTTGGAAAAACTGGAACAAGAAGTTCCACTCAAGAAATCGAAGGTGATGTAGATAATTCTGATTCCCCTGTTGATATGGATATTGCTTATAACTGTGAATTGAGTTTGTCTACAGATCATGAACCAACTTCTTTCAAAGAAGCCGCTTCTCATGATGAATGGAAAGAAGCGATGCAGAAGGAGTATGATGCCTTGATAAAGAATGGCACTTGGAAGCTGGTTGATCCGCCTTTGGGAACGAAACCAATTGGTTGTAAGTGGGTCTACAAGAACAAGTACAAAGAAGACGGCTCACTTGACAAGCACAAGGCCGGGCTTGTGGCAAAAGGATTCGCACAAAAAGAAGGAGTCGATTATGAAGAAACTTTTGCTCCCACAGCAAAATGGACCACCATCCGGACTCTCTTTGCCTTAGCAGCTCAAAATGGATGGAAAGTCCATCAGATGGATGTAAAAACAACCTTCTTGAATGGAGATCTAAAGGAGAAAGTTTATATGTCCCAGCCAGAAGGATTTGTGATAAAGGGTCAAGAACACAAAGTTTGCAAACTTGTGAAATCCTTGTATGGCCTCAAGCAAGCACCACGAGCCTGGTATGAGAAGTTGACCGGGCATCTTCTGAAACTTGATTTCAAACACTTTGATCTTGATGATGCAACTTTGTTTGTTAAGAAAGTTGGAAAAACAGTTGTATATCTTGTGGTATATGTAGATGATCTTTTGATAACAGGAAACAATGAGAGCTATATTGCATCCATGAAGAAAGAGTTGAAGAAAGGTTTTGAAATGACCGATTTGGGTCATGTTCATTACTATTTGGGTATTGAAGTAATTCAACATCCTAAATTCATATTTCTTTCTCAGAAGAAGTACATTGGAGATCTCTTGAACAAATTTGGCATGGATGATTGTAAACCCTTAAGCACTCCAATGGAACAAAACTTGAAGCTCACATCTATTGAAGGAAAGGAATTTGAGGATGCAACTAAGTATAGACAGCTTGTAGGAAGTCTTATCTATCTGACCACCACCAGACCTGACATTTCATTTGCTATTGGAATCCTCTCAAGGTTCATGCAAAAACCTTGTGAAGGACATTGGTCTGCTGCAAAAAGAGTGCTAAGGTACTTGAAGGGGACTCAAGACTTTGGACTCAAATATACACAGGTAGGCGACTTCAACTTGACCGGATACTCTGATTTAGACTTTGATGGCGACAAAGAAACAGGGGTGTCTACTACAGGTTACACCATGAGTCTAGGATCAGGAGCTGTCTCATGGAGATCACGCAAACAGTCAGTTCCAGCAGATTCCACGACTGAGGCAGAATATGTGGCAGCAGCTGAAGCAACAAAGGAAATTTTGTGGCTCCGGAAAATCCTGGAAGATTTGCAGATGAAACAAATGTATTCCACTCCACTCATGATCGACAACACTTCTGCAATAAAGTTGGCCAAGAACCCAAAGTTCCATGATCGAACAAAGCACATCAATACAAAGTGCCATCTAATTCGACATCATGTTCAGGCCAAAACCATCCATCTACATCATTGTTCCACAAATGAGCAAACTGCTGACATCTTCACCAAAGCACTTGGAAGAGAAAATTTTGAAAAGTTCAGATCGATGCTTGGACTCACCAACATCCCTTCGGATTAAAGGGGGGAATGTTGACACCTAATCCTATGGATGGGTGTGCATATGTATTTTTGTATATTATTTAATATTAGGAAATAAGGAAGGCCAAGAGTCATTGGGAGATGAATCCCAATAGCCTCACCTCCCATCTATAAAGGCATGTACATTCTTCAGCTAATACACATTCTGATTTGAGGAGTTACCTCCTGGTTTGACAGGAAAATTGTAGAAGACTCATCCCTGGCTTTTAACATTTCTTTTGTTCCAAGAGAAAGTAATATTTTTTTGACTCACTTTCTATTTCAGCAAGCTCATTCAAGATTTCAATACCTATGAAGTTGAAACATGAAGTGGAAGTTAGGTTCACACCTAGAATTCCTGATAATGTCAAGCATTGGAAATTTTTTGAATATGATTAGGATATTAGAAGTTTCATTGAAGATGTTGAAGAGTTTGTTGTCCTAAACATTGATCAAGATGAAGATTTCATAAAGGATGATGTTGATTTGCAAGACACCAAAAATATGCAAAAATAGATTGTTGATCAGCCTATCATTCAGCTGCCTACCAATCACATTCCTAAGGTTTTAATCCCACTTGAGAATCTCTTTGATCACAATGATGTCTCAGTCAAACCACAATTGGCTGAAACAGAAGAAGAATTGGAAGATTTCAATTTGGGCACAGAAAAAGAACCATGGTATGTGAAGTTATCAAAAGCTTTATCAGAAGAAAGAAAGGTTGAATACAATAAGCTGTTTTGTGAATTTGTTGATGTTTTTTCCTGGAAATATGAGGATATTAAGACATATGATACAAATATTATTGAGCATATGATACTATTGAAGGATGGTACTAATCCATTACGTCATAAATAAGACAAATCAATCTACTACTGCTACCAGTGATGGATAGGGAATTGAAGAAAATTTAGGGTGCTAAAATCATCATTCCTTTGAGATACTCAGATTAGGTTGCTAATATAGTTCCATTAAGAAATAAGGGTGGTGAAGTCAGAATATGTTTAGATTTCAGGAATCTTAACAAATTCTCCAGGAAAGATAATTATCCATTGCCAAATATGGGGCATATTATTGAAAAGATAACTGGTTCAAACACAATTTCCATGTTAGATGGGTTCTCCAGGTACAATCAAGTTTTTTTTTGGCCAAAATACCAAGAGAAGACAACATTCACTACTCCTTGGGGAACATTAATGTATGCAAAGATGCCATTTTGGCTTATAAATGCTGGAGCTACTTTTCAGCTTGCTATGGAATTTGCATTTATTAGAGAAAAGGATAAATTATTGGTCATCTATGTGGATAATATTACTGTTTTTCAGCTTCAGAACAAGAACACCTTCAACACTTAAGACAAGTATTTGTTAAATGCAGAAAATATGGTATATCATTGAATCCAAATAAGTCTCATTTTTCTCTCAAATAAGGTAGGATGTTGGGTCACATAGTTTCTAAATATGGAGTGAAAATTGATCCTAAAAGAGTGATTGAAATTCAGGATTTAACACTTCCAATATCCAAGAAAGAGGTTCAATCATTCCTTGGTAAGATCAATTTCTTAAGAAGGTTCATTCCAAATTTTGCTGAAGTGGTGAAGCATATTACTTGCATGCTGAATAAGGACAAAGAAGTCAAGTGGACAATTGAATCCATAAATTCATTTGAGCTGATAAAAAAAGCTATCGATGAAGCACCTCAGCTGGTAAGTCCTGAATACCCAGTCTTTCTTAATCTTCTCATCTGCCTCCCAAGGCACTATTGTTGTTGTTTTGTTGCAAAAAGGTTCCGAAAATAATGAAGTTCCCATAGAATTTTTCAGTAGAGCTCTTAGAGATGCATAATTGAAGTATGAAATGTTGGAAAAGCATGCCTATGCATTAGTTAAAGCTCTAATGGCTTTTAGAGTTTATATTCTGCTTGCTCAAGTTATTGCCTATGTATCTGCATTTCTTGTTAGAGAGATATTAGTTCAGCCTGATATTGATGGAAAAAGAAGTTAGTGGGTGACTAAAGTTCTTGAGCTTGATTTAGAGATAAAGCCTACTAAAATAATCAAAGGTCAAGGATTAGACAAACTACTAGCTGAAGAAAATTCTAAATTTTTGGGCTTGAATTTCATGGATGACAATCTAGAAGGGAAAATTTCTGAACCTATTGACAACATGATAGTGGATGTAAATCTTTCTGATTGCAACTGGTATAAGGATATCATCTATTTTCTGCAATATTTTAAGCTGAAAATTGTTAAATTCTACATCAAAGATAATTGTTTATATTGGAAAGATCCTACAAGATTTTTGTTGAGATGCATTGACCCATATGATTCCAAGAAAGTTATCTTTGATATGCATAGTAGTGTGTGTGGAGGTCATCAATATTGGAGAAATACTGCATACAAAATATTGAGAGCTGGATATTTTTTTCCTAGATTATTTTTTGATGTATGTGCTTAGGTGAGAGCATGTGAAAAATGTCAGAAGTTCACCAGTAAGAAACATTTGAAGTCTTTGCCTCTCAAGCCCATAGTTGTTTCTACACCTTTTCAACAATGGGGCTTATATTTCATTGGTGAAATTCATCCACCTTCAAGTAGATAGTATCGTTGGATTCTTGTTGTAACTGATTACTTCACCAAATGGATTGAATCAATACCTACTAAGAATGCTACTCATAAAGTTATCATCAATTTTCTGGAGGGAATCATAACCATATTTGGATGTCCATCAAGGTTACTAGAAGATAACGCAACAGCTTTTGAAGCTACTCCATTGGTAAATTTATGTGAAGATTATGGTATTCAACTCACTCACTCTACAGCTTACTATCCCCAAGGGAATGGTTTATATCTGAATCATCAAACAAAAATTTGGTAAGAATCATCACCAAGCTATTGGAGCAAAAAAATAAAGCATGGGATTCAAATCTGAATTTTTCTTTGTAGGTTGATAGGGTGACCATAAAAAAGTCTATTAATACATCACCTTTTCAAATGTTTTATGGAACTGATGTTGTTTTTCCAGTTCAATTGGCCATTCCTGTAGTTAAATTTCTACAAGATCATGAAGCTAAGCCAGATGACATGACCAGGAGAATTTATCAGGTCATAGAAGTGCAGCAAAAGCGAGAAAAGAAATATGATTTGGTGAAAAAATATCAGCAAGTTGTAAAGCAAGTTTTTGATAGAAGAACTAAAAAGGAATATTTTCATATTGGAGATATAGTGTTGAAATGGGATGCACAACATCAAGATCCAAGTAAGAATTCCAAATTTGATGCTTTATGGCTTAGTCTTTTTAGAATCTCAAATATTCTACAAAACAATACTTTTGAGTTGTAACATCTTGATGGGACAAAATTGTGTGGAGGCCCATTCAATGGGCACTTTCTCAAAAAAATCTTTTACTAAGGCTTTTGGTGGCCTAAGTTCACTATAAATACTAGTGTGTTTCATAATAAGACTCCATAGCCCAATGGCAAGGCACCGAAACTACAGAATATTCTTAGAGCCTCACAGGGAGATCTCTATCCCCTGTGGAGCCAATGTGAGGAAAGTTATTTGCTAAGTCATCAGTCTATTCTAAATTTTTTGTTTTTAGGATTAGACTTTGAAAATTTCAAAAATAAAATTGGTCGCTACCAAAATTTCGGGTAACGCCTATTTTAGCCTTTTCGGATAATCTGTTATATCCATGTTTTTGTCTATTTTTCTTTTATTTTGATGCTGCCGGAAATTCTGGTAACATCCACTGTTTTTAAAAATAAACAAAAAAGTGCATAATATTTTGTCAAGACACGTGTTATGATGTGAATATGTTTCAAATATTTCACTACTACATTTGGCGGAAATTCCGACACTTGGTTCCGACGCTTTTGACCAAATGTCGGAAATTTCCCCAAATTTTTTCCATCCCGCTCGAACCCGTCGCTATACCGACGTTTATAGAAAAGTGTCGCAATACCAACACTTAGAAAAGTGTCACAATTGCGACGTTTGGAGGAAGACGTCGCAATTGCGACACTATGGCCCAAAGCGTTGCTATTGAGACGACTCCAGTCGTCGCAAGTGCGACACAATGTCTAGGTGTCGTCATTGCGACGTTTAGGTACCCGTCGCAATATCGACGCTTTTTCCGTCGTCGGTATAACGACACTTATATGCGCGCCACATAAAAATACAAAACTTATATGCGCGCTACATAAAAATTTGAAACTTATATGCGCGCTACATAAAAATGATTTTATTGTTTCGTATGCGTCGCAATAGCTACATTAACCTCTAATATGACGTGCACATTTGCCCTCCGCTCTTGCAGAACAGCATTCGCCCTCAGCTCTTGCAGAACAGCATTCGCGCTCAGCTCTTGCAGAACAGCATTTGCCCTCAGCATTCGCCCTCAGCGTTCGCCCTCAGCTCTTGCAAAATGGTAAGTTCTTATTGCAGGCCCTTCCTCCTATAGTAGGGTTGACTCTATTTGGGTTTTTTTGGTCAATTCCATTGGATTGTGTTAGGCTTTAGGGTTCTCTGTAGATGTCAAGAATCAAGATTCAATACCCTCTATTATCTTCATCACCCAATACAAGATTTAAATTTTTCCCGAAGAAACGCTTATTAATTTGGCAGCCATTATTTCTCCCTGCTTTAAAAACCCTACATTTAAATGAAAACAAGCATTGCATTTCAACTACAAAAATCTATTAGTGTTCGAATGTACATGTGTGCTACATTAACGTCTGATATCACGCGCGCATTCACCCTTCGCTCTTGCAGAACAGCATTCACCCTCAGCATTCGCCCTCAGCTCTTGCAGAACATCATTCTCCCTCAGCATTCGCCCTGAGCTCTTGCAGAACAGCATTCGCCCTCAGCATTCGCCCTGAGCTCTTGCAGAACAGCATTCGCCTTGGATTCACCCTCAGCTCTTTTAGAATAGCATTCGCCCTGCATTCGCCCTCAGCTCTTTCAGAACAGCATTTTCCCTCAGCATTCGCCCTCAGCGTTCGCCCTCAGCTCTTGCAGAATAGCATTCGCCCTCAGCTCTTGCAAAAATGGTAAGTTCTTACTGCAGGCCCTTCCTCCTATAGTAGGGTTGACTCTATTTGGGTTTTTTTGGTCAATTCCATTGGATTGTGTTAGGGTGTAGGGTTCTCTCTATATGTCAAGAATCAAGATTCAATACCCTCTATTATCTTCATCACCCAATACAAGATTTAAATTTTTCCCAAAGAAACGCTTATTAATTTGGCAGCCATTATTTCTCCCTGCTTTAAAAACCCTACATTTAAATGAAAACAAGCATTGCATTTCAACTACAAAAAGCTATTAGTGTTCAAATGTACATGTGTGCATCACTTGTGTAGGGTATTCCTTTTCCACTTTCACATTATCCAAGAATGTGTGCAGTATAGTTCATATTTTTTTGTGATTTAGATTGTCTTGAAAAAGGAAAGGTAAATTATTTCCCATGGAAAAAGAAGGTTTTCCCTTTTTATAGGTTGTTTGGACTTACGTGGAAAAATTTATGGTATGCCTTTCATAATATGTAGTTTAAATTTGAATTAACAGATTATTCTACATGAAAATATAATTACCTATGTGATTTCCTTCATCACTAATTAAAATTATAGGGTTTCAATTTCCTAGACTCTAACTCATCTGATGCTAAATTCTAGGTTCTCATTGGTGGATCACTCTTCCATTGATTGCCTTTCCCTCTGGATCTTGTCATACTTTAAAAGTCATCAATGATACATATATTATTTCAGGTATCCCAAAAGGCTTTATAGTAGAACATATTGTGAAGTTTTTTTGACACTTGAGGATTCTTTTTAGAACTGCAACGCAGTCTATGCTATCGAGTTATATATCAAGCAACTTGTCCTTAATAACCACACTATGAGGTAGTTTCAACCAGTTTGAACTTGTTGGGACATAGCATATGAAGTTGTGTGATGAGTCCATATCACAGGTCTATTATGGTGAAAAAAGTGAAGACACGTAATGATAGTTATTATGTTAACATTACTAGAAACATTTCGAAATTATCCATGCTATCAAGATGTCAAAATTCCAGGCATTAGGTGTCAATACTCGTAGCTAATAGATAATAATAATAATATAAAAAAATCACAACTTTATTCTTGAAATATGATTGTTACACATTGGTAACCTAGTTCATGAGTTGCTATCACCCAAAGATTGCAAAACAAACTTAAAATATAAATTAAACCAACATGAGAATCCAACTAAGGGTTTCTCGACAAAATCATGCCATAACCTGGCATTTTGAAACCCAAATTTGAATCCATCATAAGTAATACAATGCAAACTCGGATGGATTTTCAATGCATGTTTGCATGCTACACTTATTCTCTGTCTAGATATCATTTTTTAAATGGAACCATTAGTCAAGCCCATAGTCCTTTTTATGTGAAAAATTTTAGCTCTATTTGAGCTCTTTTTTGCTCCACCACCTCCATAAACTAGTGTTACACGGGGTCTCGCCCCCCCACCTAGGGGTCTAGATTCCTCGCCCCCTCGCGCTCCGGGGTCTTGGGGACTTCTAGGGGATGTTTCCCTCACACCCCCTCACGCCCCCACACACCCCCTTTCACGCCCCCTCATGCCCCCTCACGCCCCCCTTCACACCCCCTCACGTCCCCTCACCGCCCCTTTTAGTTTATGGTTTCGTGTTAAAATTTTATGTGCCACTTAGCATATTTGAGAATCCAAGTGATTCTGATTCAGATGGTGACATGGTTGATCTTGATATATTCGTGCAGAAGTTGGATGCAGAGACTAGTGGGGCATTAACTTGAGCATTTATGCTCATTTATCAGTATGATGATATCATTTGATATTCATATGCTATGTTTTATGTTTTATGTTTCAGACATAACTTATTTGCGTTTAAGTTTTATGTTTCGGACTTGAGTTGTAAACTTCAGTTTAAACTCTATTTTGAATCTTGATATAATATGTCATATGATATCTTAAACTTTATTTTCATTGTACATTGTTAGTAGTTACATTAATGATTATATAGTTACAAACTTACAAACTTACATGCATGATTGTATGATGTATTTTTTAACTTTTAACTTTTAAATTTGTTTCAATTATATAATTCATCATTCATCGATTTGTAATTTTATCATTTATGATTTATCTTTCATGATGCAAGTGTATGATGACTGTATATACATTCCTTGCAAAAATATAGTTACATTTTAAATATTAAATTTTATAATTTTTATGACCCGACGTCCCCCCACGTTTCCTGAAAATTGGTAGGGAGCTTTTGCATAGGCCGCTCCCGCGCTCCCTCGTCCCCTCGCTCCCACCTCCAGGGGACTTGGTGGAACATTGCCATAAACATATGCAAACATATATCATGATCTTGGAATTCCATTACGTATGTATGTGCCAATGTTCCATAATCTTGCCCCATCATCAATTTAAGAAATTTCCATTGACTATCAAATTATGGAGGGGGGGAACTTTTTGCTGCAACATTTGGCTCAAAATCGGGGACCATCTTCGTATGAGGTGAATGAGAACTATAGATATTTGAAGAAGTAGATTAGTGCCTTTTCCTCTGGCCATGGAGTCATATACAGTCATCCATCACAAAAATTTCTCTTTGTTCATTCTCACCTTGAAAGTTGCAAAAAATCATGCCCTAATTGAAACGACACTAAATTTGAAAGATATAATAAAAATGCAAGCTAGAAGTGCCCTATTAATACAAAGGGAAAACCTTCCTACCTACCCTAACTGAGATAAATTTTGATTGGATAGGAAACATGATATTTCCAATGGAGTTGATCCAACAACTTGTTAAATGTATGGGACTAAATCATGCATTTGATTTCCAGGGAAACATGCGCATGAAGAGAAAAAGTGCAGAATTAATGGAAAATCCATACATGCCATTTATAAAAACTACACCGAAGGTCAAAAAATACTTAAGGCCTTAACTTAATTTGAATCCAAAAATGACAAAACAGGATTAGTGAAAACACGAGAGTGGTGTGGGTGAACAACATAAATAAAAAGTGAGGATACCTTTCCCCAAGATGCCTTTGTCACCGTTGTATGAAAACATGTTTTCCTTTCCCTTTATACATGCAAGTGAATGCATTATAGATATGGTGTTTTCCCAGAATAGGAGAAGCCTACTTAAATATATCATTAGTGGATTGAATGTTTGGGTGCCTTAATGTGCAATGACATGTTTCCAAGACTGAATTCAATGCAAGGCATATTTTAAACTCTAACTCTGTCTTCCGGTGTCTTATTAGAAATTATTTCAGTTTTCATTTTGTGTTTTCAAGTTAGATATTGTTTTCAAGTTTTTACATTTATAATTTTATTGCAATGTGGCGGACTGATCAGAGCAGTGCAGGAACAACCCCGAGACGGGATGATCGCGGAAAGAGGCCAGCGGAAGAACATGTAAAGTGCCATCATTGCTCTATCTTCAAGTATTTTAGTTATTTACATAATTGAAATAATATTAATTTTGTTCAAATATGCAGACACCTAGCCATGGTATGCCTGATGATTCCCTCTTTGAGGAAGAGCTTTCTTCATCCCTATCTCCAGTGTTCTTGTTGCAAAAAAATGCACGAGACGCAAGGTTGGAATTTAATACTTTGATAGACGCGCCTCAAACACCTGAAACAGAAGAGAGGATACAACATCTTATGAGGCAGCTAGAAAGATATCAGGTAATAATAAAAATTAAAAAGGATATTTTTTTTGTTCTGCATGAGATGAATTGTGATAGTTTGATTTTTAATTTTTACATTGACTAAAATAACAAAAAGTTCTTTTGTATGTAGCGTTTTCTGGCATTTGCTGAACTCGGTGTTGGTGGTAGTGGGACACAAGGGCAAGAGATTGCCCAACAACCCTCTCGTACACCTTCTACTCCTTTAGGTGCTAGCCAAGAAACACACCCTGCCCAAGCAGACACCTAGCCAACCATTGAACGTGTTGGCAATGATGAGGCTGATATGGCCAACTACATTATTGCGTTTCCTGGAGCTACACGTGTCAGCTCCACAGGGACCATTAATGGCATGTTGTTGGTGAACGATGGGGGTGTCCCTATAAAGCATGTACAACTCCCAGGTAAATTTTAATATTTTAACTATTTCATGTACTTTATCTAAAACATATTTATCATGATTTTTATTTTTAAATTAATGATAATATCTTCTTTTTCTTTTGGTTTTATTTTGTGTAGGAAACAATGAGTTCTATAGGATTCTGGAGAGCCATGCGTTGGTAATTTTTGGCCCAACCATACGTACAGGGTGGAATTCCCAGAATTCCAACCTGAAAAAAGAACTTCTAGATTATCTAGAAGCCCTTTTTGGGGTCGGCACATTTGACAGAAAAGCGGTGGCTCAGGTAGCCGGCAAATATTTGAAATATACTAGGGACACCTATAGGACGCAATTGCAATTTAACCCTAGATATGAGCATCCTCTTGCAGTTTCAGAGAGTGAGTGGAGAGCACTCATCCATGACGGAAAAGAGAAAAGGGCAAAGAAAGAAGGAAAAATGCCAACTGGACCCGCAAGGTAAATTACAACTTTAATTCAATACCTTTAATTTTCTTTATGTCTAAAATAAAAGTGTGCTACGTCATATCTGACTTCAATCTTTTGATGCTAGGTTGCCTGACACCTCAAAGGCAACCAAATCTAGGATTGAGAAAAAGGGCCATCACAAGCTCGGCCAGGGTGGCTACTTGAAATTAGTTGCAAGAATTGTAATTAAGTAGCTAAACATCTTATAATTAATTGTATCGCCTTCCAACGTTTTTGTAATCCTATCAAATATGATTAAAAATACACAATCATATGTAATGTAGGGTGATGACTTCAGAACAGAAACTACAGAGGAAGATAAAAATATCGCTTTCCATTTCGGCTATCAAGCCGTAGTTGAACGTCGCAGAAGCTTGGGGCAAGTCCCAAGATCTAGAATGCCTGATAAGGTAAAACATTAACCTTTCAATATGTTTGTTTTCGTCCATAAATTTAATGTCTAACAACTTTGTTTAAATCAGGGGAGCAGCACTACCGACGAGGCAAATAACCCAGTTTTAGAGCCAGATGTAGATGATCCTCACGTGCAACCTGATCATTGTAGTGGGGACCAGGCCGACAATGCTACTATCAGTGAGGGCCGTGACGGTAATTAATTTCCACTTATAATTTTTTCTAATTATACCTTGATGGTTGTCCTTATAACGTTTTTTTGTTTAAATGACAGAGAATGTTTCCCTTGAGGATCTTACCACCAGAGAGGAAGACAGGGCAACAGTCCCAATGGCGACAACTAGTGCACCGGGTAAATAATCTCATTGCAATTTTTTTTATTAATATTACCGAACTAGTTCAATGATATTTAAAAACTGATAATTAAAATTTAATTATTATCTGTTTTTGGAGGCGATGCCCCGTCACTGGATGAGACCAGACATCGTGACAATGCAACTAGGTCAGCGGCGACAACTGGTGCACCAGGTAAATAATCTCATTGAAATTTTTTTTTATTAATATTACCGAACTAGTTCAATGATATTTAAAAACTGACAATTAAAATTTAATATTATCTGTTTTTGTAGGCGATGCCCCGTCACTGGATGAGCCCAGACATCGTGAATACGCAACTAGGTCAACAGTGCGGGTCGAAAGGCACGAAACAGGAGCAGAGCACGATGATATTGATGATGTAATTAGGAGCTTTAAAAATAGGAAGAAGAAAAAGAAAATTTGACAATGTAAAATATTGTATTATTATAAGACAAATGTTACCATACTTGGAACGTTTTTTGCGTTATATAAAAAATTCATTTATCATACTATTTTTATGTCAAACATTAATTGCAATGTTTCCTTGCGTACTTTTTGTTGAATTGTTTTTTTATTAGTTATTGAATGTTTTTTTTTATGCTCATGAAAGTAAAAAATGAAATATAGATTGGGTATTGGGGAATTGAGAGTGATGTGAGGGGGGGGGAGGGGCCATAAGAGCTTCCACCTTCACGTGGTTAGCCCTGTTTAGTAGAGAATAATTTATTGGAGCGATTTAATCTTGGAGCAAACCTCCCTCGATCCAGTGTAGCAACAAAAAAGTCACTGTTGACTTAGTTGCTACTCTTTCAGATCGTGGGAGGCTTGTTCCAAGTTCATGCGACTCCGATAAATTGTTCTTGAAAAGAAGAGGAGCTTATTCAGGTATGTTTTGACATTTTCAACATATGTTCTAACATTATCATAAGAATGCATCTTAGAGTAAAAAATACTACATCAATTACTTGTATTTATTGTATAGATAATGATGGATTTTGATTGACTTGGTAGTGCAGGTACAAATCCTCTTGCATCATGAGCAATACAACTTGTCAACCAGGGTCATGTCCAAGATATTTTTGCTTGTGCGCTTGACCAGGTTCGTAATGTCACATTTTGTAAGTTCCTTTACAGTTCATAATTCAATATTAAGCTTGTTCACGATTATTATCTAGGTTTTTTGTATGTGTTTTTTCATCTATTTTATTGTAAGCAACTATGCATGTTTCCTGTTGTTCACTATGATTTCTCCCATTACCACTCCCAGGATGAATCCGACTTTATTGTTACATAGGTTACTTTATTGTTACTATGATTTCTCCATTTACGATTTCATAGGTTACATCATGTAAAGTTGTCAATCTCGGGTTGGTGATGAGCTTTAGTTCTCCAGATTTGGGGCTTTTATGATATTTTCTCCCTCATGTCATTCCTGCATCACCTCGTTGTTTGAGCATGCCAATTGTCTACCACTTGTACCAATTGGCACATGTCAATCTCTGAGTGGTGCCACATTTCACCTATTTTTCAGTGAGAGTTTAGGGTTTCTCTAACATAGCTTCAGAAATCCGATTCAGTGCCTGCTTGAATATTGTCACATAATACTTATGGTTTGGATTGATGAGCATGTTTTGAATGGTTGGTTGATTCATAAGAACCACCCATATAGTCATCTTGAGATATTTCAGAAGATTTCTCGGGTTTCCTTTTTCACCGTTTCTAGTGGGTGGGATGGTGTGGGGTGATCCATCAATACTGGTGCTCTTGTAGTAGGGAATTTGTTTTTTGGGGATATAAAGGAGCATTTGATGTAGATATCCCATTGGATGCATTCATAGATGGGCACGAGAGGTCAAGAATTTAAATTAAAAATATGAAACCTCTAGCATGGCAACCTGAAGGCCGCGAGAGACACTGGTTAAAGATTGTTTTGTGGTGGCCTTAATATAGTCGTGATTTCTTTCTATTATCTTAATGCAAATATATAGTCCGGTCTCATTAAAATGAGGATTGTGGTTATATTTCTCTTTGGTTGTTTCTCTCTTAATGCTCCAGAAGTTGCCAAAAGTTGCGATAGTTGTTTAGTTTGCCTGTTACAACTTAAAAGTGGTTTTTAGCAATGGGAGTCATGTTTTTTAAGGTTCATATTAATATGAAGATCTTGTAATTCTATATTCAGCATAAGAGAAGATGGCCTCTGCTTTGGGCGGTATGACAACAATTGCCACATCTACCTCATTGGGTAACAATGGAAAGGGGAAGAAGTTGGGTGCAATGTTTGATAATTATGGCGGACAATTGTCTTCTCTTTCAGTTTTTTCACCCATTTCCTTTAATCGCTCAAGCAGAAGAGGGACTCTGAGATTACGCAACAGAGAGAAGGTACTTAATACAAGAGCTATGGAAAAGGAGTTGTACTTCAACAAGGATGGCTCAGTGACAAAAAAATTGCAGGTCAGAGAAAAAATTATGTTTAAAGGAAGGTCACCTGCACGTGAAACTTCACTGCGGTGGATCTTTCCTTGTCAACTTATATTCGATTTTAATGTGTTATTTTAATTTTTCATGGAGGGTTGTTTTGGCATATGGTCTGGCATTCAATTGCACACTTACTGAAAGCATTGTCAATTTGTCTTGCAGGCAATGTGAACAAACTTGTTGATCTTGTTGGAGTCACCCTTGGGGCGAGGGGAAAAATTTTGTCTTGGAGAGCAAGCATGGTTCTCCAAAAATAGTTAATGATGGTGTGACAGTAGCTAAGGAGGTAATTTGTAGATGTGTGCTCTGGTTTTCTTTTTAATGTTGTATTAGTTCCCCCTCTTAAATGTCTTAGATTTGGTATGCATAATTTGAAAACTCAAAGGTGAAAGGAAACATATTTGTTACCCAGTGGTCTACTTGGCGTATGGACTAGCCACATTAGAGTAATGCATAAAGCTTTTCACAACAATAAAAGGAAAGGGTTATGGCTGAGTCAAATTTTATTGTTATTGATAGTGTAATGAAATGTATCTCAATGCTATGGTTTTGGCCTTTTTATTGGTTGAATTAGAGGACCCAGTTGAAAATATTAGGGCCAAGTTGGTAAGGCAAGCTACGGCAAAGACAAATGATTTAGCTGGGGATGGAACCACAACATCTGTTGTTCTTGCACATGTTGGAATATTGAAAAATTCCAGAACAATGAATGGAGAATAAATCTCCTTTCCTCTAACACAGAGAAAATAAAAATTTCTTTGACAGGAGAAAGAGTTTCAATACTTTGAAAACAAACTTCTATTCCCTTCAATAACTCAAAAAAAAACTATTACAATACTTCCTCACTGAGAGGGATTACAAAATTATGACTGCTACAAAACGCAGTGCATAAAACCAACTCACTGTCTGTTCAAAACAAACATACTCTGTCTCTAAAACACTCTACTGTGTTTTTCACTTTCGCACTGCTGTGCATACACACTTAAAAAGTTACACTTAGTCTTTCACTTTTTACACACTGTTGTGTAATAAAAAATTTACGTACTATCTATAAAAAAAACTACCAAGCTTTTTTGTCCTTTTTATTTTTATATGTCGTAACATATAAAACATATTATAATAAACCCTCTTTTTAAAAAAATAAAATTAAAACTAAATTCTATGGCCTACCTTTCATTTCGCATATGATATATATATATAACATATGTTTAAAACATATGTATATATTAAAGCATACATAAAATTAAATTATCAAAACATTAAAGAACCCTTTCCATCGGACTTCAAAAGTCTGAATAGATTGAATTTCAAACCAAATTCACATTCCAAAATGGGATGCTGACGTCTGCCTAATTTTTAACACGAATTCTCAATCCAATGTGCCTTACAAAAAATTCAGGTCCGGTTTTCAGGTTTTCAGATTCCCTTCAATTTCATGCGATCCAATATTAATTCTCCACGTGTCCTCCTTTTGAATTTACAAAACTAGGGGGTAAATTTCTGTTTGTTTAATTTCTGGTTGGTGAATTGCGTTAATGCTGGTTGTTGTGTTTAAATACAATCCTGTACAGAAATATGGCTGCGGCCGTCTACAAAAAAAAACTTGCAGGAATTTTAAATGCTGAATTAAATTTCTGGATGGCATGCAAGCAACCTCCAAAAAAAAATGTTGCTGCTGCATCCGTCCTTCTGCTGCAGCAGTTGAAGTTAAAATTCAACAGCACGGGGTTTAATAAGTGAGGGTGTAAAGGTAACTTTTTGTCGATAGTACTGGATTAAGATCATCTATTCATTTTTGTAGGGTCTTATGGTGTTTGATTTTTTAGTTTTGGGTTGGGCTTATTGAGTCTAAGATAGTTTTTGAGTGAAAAAATTGCTATCAGGTATTAAAAAATTTTGGTTCTTTTGTCAAAATTTATGAGCTTGTTAGGAAATACAAAACTGACAATGGTTGTATCTTAAATTTGTGGAAAATAATTTGAAATGAAACCTTTTTGTTTAGGTTGTTGCAGCAGGTGCAAACCCCATTCAAATTACTAGGGGCGTTGACAAGACAATAAAGGCCCTTGTTTCGGAACTCAAAATTTTGTCAAAGGAGGTAAACGCTTTCCTTTTGAGTAGGCTAGTTTTCCTTTTTGCTGATGGTTTGGTGTATCTAATTGAATTAGTTGCCTAAGGTATTTTTGGTTGCAAACTCCTTTTCATTTTTCATACAGTATTGGCCTTCTGGAATACATTTGATTGTGTGGTCTTGTTAGATCTACAACATTTGTAGTTGTTTAGTCTTATGGCTGAGGTGCACTTTTATTATGGAAATAGTTGATGAAATATTGTCATTTAATCCTTACTGCAGGGTAGCATGTTGAGAAGTTTCTTGTGAAACATTTGGTATTCAAAATGACACTTGATCCTATACAGCATCATGCACTTGATTTCAAAATTCATATTCAAAGTGTGCCAGACAATTCTTGAAAAATTTCAAATATTTATGGTGTTTTAAACCATTATCTTTTTCATGTATTGGATGCTGAAAATGTGAAAAAGACTTTGGTATGAAACCAACTGGTGAATAATTTCCAGCACAACAACCACTTCCAAAGCATGATTTAGAAGTAGAAAAAATGTGCTTATGAAGCATAGAAATATATCCTTGATGCATTGTCAATGTTTGGCTAGGGTTATTTTTGGAGAAAATAACTCCTTATTCCTAGAATAGTGATCTTCAATACAAGTAAATGCCAGAGAAGAGAGATCATCGTGTGACGCAACAAAACTGAAATTGGACCCCCAAGGAGAGTTGGTGTGTCTAAAATCGCTGTGTCAGCATTTTCCCTTGGTGTAACCCATTCTTTTCCTCCAGCCTGAGTCTTAATTGACTTCTTCTTTCTTCGGGTTTATTTATCAAATTCGTAGAATTTGATAAATAAATACTATCCACAATGGTTGGACTTTAATTTATATTCACGACTTTATATTATCTCCAATCCTTATAACCAATGTTTAACTTTCAACACTTTTTATTTATACTCCACGTTTCTTTTTAAATAAATAACTTGTAATGAACTTTCGGCTCTATATTTCACCACCCAGCCTTACAACAATCACGCTCCAGACTTATGCTAATTATCCGCCAATCGTTTAATTAAACAATTTCATTATGCTCCGGCCCCACCTATATATATCAATAACCAATCAAACACTTGTATCGTACCTGGCTATCCTCCGCACACCTTAGTTAACCTCCGGGCAAGTTCAACGTGCGACCACCGTCCGATGGCCCTTCTCCAAATCAATGACTCTTGGCAATTTCGCGCGGCTTCCAACGTCGGGCTTTAACGTGCGATGGCGCGGGTTAAACAGTGGTTTTCCGGGGGTCACTTCGCCACGTGTCGCATTCCCTATGGAATCGCTCGCGAATAGGAAATACTGCCTACTCCGCAAAAGCGGTGCGATATGGGCAACCCGCTTTTGTGATTCCGCTCGTGGTTTTGGTAGAGGGCTTGACCACGGGTGCATGTCTAGTTCCGCTATCCTTTTGTTTGTTAACTCATGTCCAATCCTCGGGTCAGGTTCCGAAAGCACAACAATTTTGTCTCTTTATTAAGCGGGATTTTTATATTTGAACAGTTTTCACGACCCCGGTTCTCTACACAGACCTCACCTTGGATATTTTTACATAAAAATTATTGTTCTCAATAATTATTTATATAACTTTTCCACATGTTTAGTGTGGTATTCCCATGATTTATTATAAATATGTGTATTATCAAAGAAAACCAACACAAATTTTATAAGATGGGATCAAACAAAATTGTTCTTAAGTCGAGCCCGACGGACTTCAAATGGCGATAAACCATAATTCAAACCAAATTCACGTTCCAAAATAGCCTGCTGACGTCGACCAATTTTGTGACGCGGAAATCAAATGAATTCCGCCCTAATCTTTTTCGGGTCCGAAGTTGGGCTGGTGTACAGAGGGAAGTTGTGACGCGAATTTCTTATCAAATTCGCCCTAATATTTTTCGGGTCTGGATTTCCACTGCGCGAGCGACCCAAACAAAGATCCGCTCCAATCAATTTATGCCACGTGTCCTCAATAAAAACTTGCCCTGCTCCCGGCTGCGGGTGCATTCGATGGCGTTTAAGGCGATGGGACATGGATATGGCGATTTCATATCAATCGCATTAACATTTAACGTTGTTCAATTAAGTTTTCACATCAAATCCGCATTAATTAATTTTTAACATTGTTCAAGATCGCACCTCCACTCCTCTTAGCGATTCCGCACGCTCCAATTTGTTCCGGCCTTCGGCTCTCGTTATTAATGATCAGAGATTAATTATAACGGGCGTCCTTTGATTGCATTGCAGTCGTGTCGACAAAATGGCGTTTAGCCATGGTTTTTCAGACAAGCCGGTTGCTGGATTACACTGCCTGCTAACTGTGACAATAAGGAGAAGTGGCCAGCTGAACTGCTGCCTAGACCTTGCTGCATATTTTCATTTCTCTCGGTTCTGTCTCTGTCTGTCTTCCTCTGTTAATTGGATTTCTACTTCTCCGTCTCCTCTTGTGCCCACTGCGCCTGATATTGCACCCATGCCTTGCGTGTGTCATAGGATGCGTTGCCGCAGGGGGAGCACTAGAGGTCAACCCCTGCGCGCTCCCTCCAGCCCCTCAACAGAGTCGACTTTCGGCCAGTCCAGTGAATATTACGCAGGTCGATATCCAAATACTAGGAGTGGGCGGGGTCGGCTTGTAGGATCTGGCCACCGTATGGATTCCCCTGCTCCTCGCTTCCCCACCGCTAGTTCACCTTCTCCCATGACGCGCACTGCGCAATTTTCCTTTAATTTCTCTCTCAACCGCCCGCGAATCACGGCTTTAGTCACTGTGGTCTTCCGCGAGGAGGCCCAAACGGAGGAAGAATGCACCCATCCGGCGGGTCTGAGCTC